>CM057821.1:55700754-56120754 GCA_030067965.1 Latrodectus elegans | reverse complement strand
AAGCCACTAAACCTGTCTAGTGGCCAGCGTGCCTGACTGTGGATAAGGAGGTCCTAGTTTCGAATTCTGGTTCGGGAATGAATGCCCTATCACTATCTATCCGGTATTTGTTCTTTCCTTATATGAATGGGTTTTGAATGGTTGCCTACCCTATAAACGGTTCCCTATGGCATGTGTGTACTGAGGAAGTCGGACTCCACACCTAATATAGTTCAGTTGGAAAAGTAGAGCAGTGCTCTCCATAATGTCAACCTAGCTGGCCCACGACAACGACAACTTTGTCAGAGAAACTTCTTTTATATATATATATATATGAGTCATTTTTATAATTATTTAAGTTCAGTGTGCATATTTGCAATATTTTGAGCTGTTCATAAATTAAAATGTTGCACAAACAAATGAGTTTATAATTTTAACTATTGAATTTTATACAAAATGCATATAATAAATTTGTTTTATTGTAAAAACATTCAATTTTATTTCAGATTTTTGTGATTGAAATTATGAAAAAATTTGCTTTATTTAATTTAGTAATTGGAAAAATAAATGCTATATAAGACGTAATATAAATGTATTTGCTTTTAATATTTGAAATTGTTTCATAATCTCAAAACACTTAAAATGAAGTGTATTTGTCATTAATTTTAACTCTAGTTAAGTAATCATTTGTGTCTGAAATTACATTACATTGCATAGCAAAATATATGAAACACGTTCATTTATTTCTTTTAAGTTTTGTTTAATATTGACAATAAAGTTATAGAGATTTTTGTACACAATTTTAAAAACAAATGCTCGATCTAAAATATTAACATTGGCTAAAAACTTATTAAAGAAATGTTCTTTAATAAATTTTTGAAATAGCTTTCACTGTAGTAACTTCATGAAATACTAACGAAAAATATTTGGTTTCAAAATAAACACGTAACAAAATAGAAAATAAATTTTTCACGTTCCGTCTTAATATTACTATTATATATTGAATTTTGAAAATGAAAATATAAATGCTTACATTCATGATACGATGAAACAATCTATCAGAATTATTGCCATCCCTATAAATAGAATCTAATGAATTTGAGCCAAAAGTGCATTGACTTATTAAATTGGAAAATGCGTATTTTTTTATAAATTTTAGAAAATAATATTTAAGTTTGTAAACAAACATTTTTTTCAAAACAAATATATTTGTTTTATAAATTACCAAAACTGAAACATGAAGCATAATTTTGTGGGACACATTCAATTAGCATCATATATATATATATATATATATATATATATATATATATATATATATATATATATATATATATATATATATATATATATATATATATATATATATATATATATATATATATATTCTTAAAAACATAATTAAACCTGATTCCTAGCATTCTATGAATGGTTATTTAAAGTTTATTGAAACAAAATGATTTGTGATTCATACTTATTCACTATACGCGCGTGTATTTATTGTATGTAATCATTTTAGTATTATCCATACCATCAATTATCACATATACATTAGTAAAAAAATCAAAATATGTTTGGAAAGAATGATAATTACACACATGAAATAGTATAATACAACAAAAATATCACGAATGCATTCAACCACTAATTATTCCAAAGTTCTATATCACCTAGACTTTCATTGCATAAAAAATAATTCCATAAAAGAAAAGTGATTGCTTGAAATGATAATAGATTATTATTATCTAGAAAATAATGCATGTGCTTTGAAATTCTTTTTCATTGAATGTTAGTCACAGATCATTTCAAAGTTTTTTCTTTGTTTAAATTTAAAACAATTTGATTATATCTCAATATAATAATATTTTAAAACCGTTTAAAATTCAGTGCTGCCCCCTTGTTTCTTTCAAATATTTTTTTTTTATAAAATAAGAAAACATTTTGCTGATTTCTTGCAATAGTTTATTTTAAACAAACAATACTTCATGAACGTAATGAATTAGCATTGCAATTAAAGCTTAATACTTAAAATTTAATACTGAGGAAATTATACTTACAATAAGCGAGAGATATCGGAATTATTAAATTATTTTTTTCAGGATAATTTAATAATTTTGCAACATTTTTCTTAAATAAATGTAACAATATTAATTTAGTCTGGTTAAATTAACTTGCAAAATTTAAAAATTCATGAATAAGCATGAACGACTTGTAACATTTTAAAAAAAAAAAATTGCTTAAATTTTAACTTTTTGTAATAATTGACAGTTACAGTTAGTCACTTACAGTCTGAAAAAAACCCGTTAAATCAATTTAGATTTTTTTTCTGTATCAAAGATTGATTAAGTAATAGAAAGAAACATGCTTCATGAAAAAATCAGCAAGTGATATCAGTAAAACATCATTATCCAAAATTGATATTATAAAAAAATTCATTTTTATTTTATACAAAGTAGAATTCATTTCAAATGATTACACATTTAAAATACAGTGAATGATTATTTCTGTATGATTCTTGTGGAAAATATTACCCGTATTATTGCCCTGGATTTAATTATAAATATGAGGGCAGAGTGATTCAATTAAATCATAATTGCTTATATTTTAACCAATATAATAGAGAAATATATTTATCTTAAATTTCAATTGAGTCACATAATTCGTATCCAGTATTATTCATGTTTCCATAAAATAAGGATAATGCAAAGAAAAGTAAAGAGAGAGAAGTAAAACTAATGTGACTCATTTGTAAAGTCTATATATTAAACAAAAGATAAAGAGCAAAAACTATGCTATATATGTTTGACATAATTAATAAAAATTGTCTTTTTTTGCTCACTTGACCAAATTAAAAAAAAAAAACCTATTTACAGAAACCAATTAAACATGGTAGGTATGATGGTTAAAACAAAGTATGCCCCACCCCAGACGATGCAATACTGGCCGTAATAAGACTCGGCATGCTGAGTATCGAATTATCGATTGGATCTTGGGGAATATTACAGGACTCATCAAGCTTTGCTCTCCAAAGCTCCAGTAGACATGTGGGAGGGGGTTGACTAGCTGTAATTCATCGGTCAAGTATGTCCCACACATGCTCTGTTGGATTCAAGTCCGGTGAGTATGCTTACCAATCCATACGGATGATATCCTCCAATCGAAATAATTTGTCTACATTGTTTGCACGGTGAGGACATGCGTTTTTTCATTTAGAAAATAGGGTAAAAAATCATCAATATAACCTTTGTTGCTGTAAATTTCTACGTACTTCAACTAAAGTGATTGTTTATAGGATGCAATAGGCAATCAGTTAATGAAACATTCAGTGGGAATAGCATGTCATGTGATAGCGTGGGCAGGACTGTTCTGTTCACCAGGATGTCTCCACACACGTACACAGCTTTTATCTGTTCTCATAACAAAACGTTATTCATTACTAAACACCCCTTTTTTTCAAACTGCGTCATTACGCATGCATCTATCTTAGCACAAATATAAACGGAGTTGTGTTGATTCAGTGTTAAAGAGAGCAATCCAAAATGGGGTTTGATTAAAGATTCACCTAGACAAGTCATTTTGAAATGGTTTGGGAAATTACTGCCATCTCTCTTTGCATTTGTATTGTGGAACGAATCACTGTGAATTCTGCGACTGCTTGTGTGTTTCAATTCACTATCCACATCCACTTCCGGATACAGCGGTACCTCTCACTTAGGTACTGCTCCTAACATGTTTTGATGACACACGCTGAAAAATCCCCCTGTTTAGAAACACGATGCGCTCACCAACCTGCAGCTTTCAGACCAATAAAAAGCATGTATTTAACATGATTAACTGTGAGAAATTTATTCTTATATGTTTTCTTGCTATTCACCTCTTAATTAAAGCCTTTTAGAGTAAGAAATGTGATCATCACGTTTATGAATCTTGTATTAGGCACCAACTATTTATTAACTTTCCAATTCCAGCGTCTTTGCATGGTTTAAAGTTTTATGGTCATTCATATTTTTACAAAAGTAGGATTTTATATAGATATATACGAGGGTAAGTTGAAAAATAATTTTACCCTGTCGACTGTGGTCAGAGTTGTGTATGAAAGTCAAAAAATAGAATGAGACATTAAAGATATGACAAATCTTTATTTTATTATTCTCGTACGAGTACGTTGAGACATTTGTCATATCGCTTGATAAGCTTCAAAAAGTCCTCCAAGAAAAATTCAGGGTTTTCCATATGGAAAAAGCGTTGAACGGCTGTGGGCGAAAGGCGACACAGTAAGAAAACGCGCAAGTCACCGATACCCCATTGGGTAGAGGTCGCTGCAAATCAAGCAGATGGCGCCGTTGCAGGTGGAGTCGAGCCTCTCATTTGAGCCCCGGTAGGTTTGGAGTGAAGGTGAGTTTTGAATTCGTGGACAAAGGAGGAAGTGAGAGTGATTATCCGCTAGGAATGGACACTTGGAGTACCAGGAACAGAAATTCATAACCGCCTCTTGGAAGTCTATGGACCAATTGTGATGTCGAAGCAAATGATGCGGAGATTGTGACGCAAATTCAGTGATGGACGTCAGCAAGTGGAGGACATACTGAGAGCTGGACGGATGCGCGCGGCCACTACAGATGCGAATGTCAGGAAGTTGGATGACATGATTAGAGCGAACCAGCGTATCATCATCAATGAAGTAGCGGAGGAACTTGAAATCTCACATAAGATCAAAACATCATCCACGACATTCTGCGATACAGAAAGGTGTCAGCGCGATGGGTGCCCCAACAATTTACCTGCACACAAGGAACAACGCATGGCGGTCAGCCTGGAACATCTCGTGCGTTACCATGAAGATGGCAAAGACTTTCTGTTTCGGATTGTGACGAGAGACGAAACGTGTGTCCACCATTTCACGCCAGAATCGAAGGCCACATCTATGGAGGGGAAACATCCGTCATCACCTGTTCGAAAGAAGTTCAAGACAACTCCCTCTGCTGGTAAAGTGCTCCTCACAGTTTTCTGGGATGCCAAAGGAGTTTTGTTGCTGGACTTTTTGGAGGTTGAAACCATAAATGCTACGCGCTGCTGTGACACCATGTCGACATTGAAAGATGCAGTTCGAAAAAACCGGTCTGGCCTTCTCACATCGGGCGTTTTGCTGTTGGATGACAATGCCAGACCACATTTGGCAACGGCAACGTAAAACCATATTGCAAATCTTGGTTGGGAGCGCCTACACCATCCGCCATACAGTCCTGATCTCGCAACTAGCGAATTCCATCTGTTTCCGGCTTTGAAGAAAAATCTTGGGGGAAGGCGCTTTGGAAGCAATAATGAAGTGAAACAAGCTGTTCAACGCTTCTTCCATATGCAAAGCCCTGATTTTTTCCTGGAGGGCTTTTTGAAGCTTATTAAGTGATATAAAGAATGACTCAATGTACTTGGTACATATGTGGAAAAATAAAGGTATGTCATATCTTTAATGTCTCATTCTATTTTTGGACTTTCATACACAACTCTGTCCACAGTCAACAGGGGAAACTTATATTTAAACTTTTGAAGTTGTATATACAATTTCAAACTTATATTTCAACAAATATATATATATATATATATATATATATATATATATATATATATATATATGTGTGTGTGTGTGTGTGTGTGTGTGTGTGTGTGTGTGTGTGTGTGTGTGTGTATAAATACATCGGAGAATAGTAAATTAGTAAATTTCTAATAATATAATAGAAATAACCTAAACGACATATTTTAAAAACAAAATTTAATTAGTTTGATTCTGTATTATACGAGTAATATTAGAGTAATTATTTCAAAATACAACAATGAGTTTCTAAACATTTTATTTTTTCTTATTGTTGAATAAGAATTATATGCTTCTTTCGTCGTGGTCTTAATTTAATTATCTGAAGCTTTAACACTTTGTTATAATAACAATGCACATATTTTAATTATTGATTACAATGCATTAATTGAATTATTAACTGAAAATAAAGGAGAATGGATACAAGATAAGTATATTTTTATATTTATTAACGACTTCATTTTAAGATAATTTATATGAACTATGTTGATGATTAAAATATAGCATTGTTAATACACATAAATGTGTGAATGCTTAGATAATTATCCTAATGACATTACTCTTTTTATCCGCTTTAGAGTAAGCATAGCATTTCAACTAAAATTTCGTTAATAACATGCAATAATTAATTGATTAAGTATGCAGTTGTGTATATAAGAAAATAATTACTATTTTTTTCAATTCTTCTCATTTGATTAAACATTATACTTTTTATAAATCATTATATATTATTATATATTTAGATGTATGCTAAATTTTAATTTTATATACATATATCTACACACTATACAGTATATGTGGGTATAAATATTTTGTTTGCTTAAAATTTTACAATTACTTTAAGTTACAAATTTTAATATAAATTTTGAAATGTATTTAAAAAAACAAATTTATAACTTAATTTTAAATAATAAACATAAGAATTTCAGTACAGATATCATGAATAAAGATAAACGAACATTTTAAAATATGAATCGGAAAGAAATAAAAGTCAAAGAGAAACATGTAAAATCTTATTTATTAATATTTCTTGCTTCACTCGTATTTTTTATTCCCATATAGTACAAAGATATTTCCTGTATAAAAATACTCTCTTTTAAAATTCTGAGCATTAAATATTTTATTTAAAAATTATTATAATTGAACTACAAAGATATCATTTTTTTATTCCAATACAGCATTTATTTTATTTTATATAGATATTTCTGTTTTTGAAATACAGAAATCAATTTTGAAATACTTAAAAATTTAACATTAAGAATTTTAAAGTAAATATGACGTGAAATTTATTGTAAGTTTTTATAAAGTACCAGATTTTCTTAGTGTCCTTCGAAAATATAGGGTGTTAAATGCCTCTTCTAGAAAGAATTAAAATAATTGCCGTCCTTTTTAAGTTAATGTTAAATCTAATTTAATTATAATTTAACATACGTTTTATTAATAAATATGTAATGTTTGAAAATGCAGTTCAGTCAGAACAGTATTATGCAAAATAAGATAGTTTCACCATATACTTTTAATTTGAGTTATTTTACATATTATCCTCACTATTTTTTAGGTAATTTCTAAGGAAGGTTATTGAAGTTTGTAGTGAATGAAACAATCTTATCTTTTTGCTTTAACTTTAGAATATTGTTAATGTGCTCATGAAAATGATTCGTCGAAATAAAAATAAATGGGACTCTATCTATAACACAAAGCAAGGTGACATTAACAGCATTCTTAAAACTACCAATTTAAGGTCTTATATCAAAAAGAAAGCGAGATACGAGATAAATAGTAGTTATAATATTGTAGAGCTACAATGATTTTTTTTTTTTGAAATTTGGATAGATACATGTATAAAAAAATGTATAAAGTGGGTAAGAATATTTTTTGTACTGTGCAAAATACATAGAAATTAACAATTCATGTGGTCAGTAGGTAAATTTTCATCAATTATTAATTTAAAGTAATGCAACGACAGTGCAGAATGTTCATCAATTAGAAGATTATTTCTTGCAAAATAATTAAAATATTACGTAATTATTTTGCAAGAAATAATCTTCATTTGATTAATGCTTTCGAGTATTATCGCCATTTCAAAATTATTATCTGTGCTTTCAACATGCAATACAATCAATCTTATTTATCAATATAATGCACTACAAGGCTGTAATTTGAAATAGTATGTAAATAAAATTCCCAATTTAAAATTATATATTTATGAAGTAAAATTTTAAAATGGAACAGCTATTAACATTAAGATATTTATGTTTTATTAATAGTTTATCTGTGAATCAATAAATCATTTGAAATTTTTTGTTGTATATTCAGAAAAGAAATACTGGAAAATTACAAATTATGACCAAAACAGCTTTTTGGATTTTAATTATTTTTAAGGCTCTTGAAAGTTAATATCTACATCTAGTTATTTTAATTCGGATTAATTGAGAACTGTTGGATAAAAAAAATCTTTGTAAAATATTGCATTGGGAATAAATTAACCTAAATAAACATTGGTAAAATAACTAAATATAATAGTATTTTTTTCTTTCTTTCGACCATAGAATACCAAACATTTTGAAGTATGATTGCAATTAACAAACATTCTCTCGAATGACATAATTTAAAACACAGTTTGCTGTAATGTGTGCAGATTCTTTATATATTTCTTCCACACACACAAAACTGTAATATAAATTATTCCTTCTTTAATTAATTCTGATTAATTTTGAAATGATTTATTTATTACTTTTATTATTATTATCTTTTATTTATTTCTCATAAAATTCTTAAATAAAGTCATCATTTTAAATTGGCATGTATTTTAAGATTATAAAAATAATGAAAGAATGCTTTTCTAAAATATTTATTGAATATTATGGCATAAAAGTAATGAACGGAATATGGTTTTTACCTCGTAATAGATTATAGATATATAGCATTTCAACAAAAGAAAATTATTCAATTTAAAATTAAATTAGAGCATTATTAATTTGCTTTAACATTTTGAGTATTATTAGTTTTCTAGCATTCATTTAATAAAATTCAGTAACCAGTTAAACTTCTTCTAGAGATTGTACTAAGCAGTGAATTTTATATATTGAATAACACGCCGATCAACTGGTCCTGGATAGGGAGGTCCTGGGTTCGAATCCCAATTCAGGCATAGATGTACTTTCTCGCTCTCTAATCTGTCTTTGTCCTTCCTTGTGTGTGAATGAGGTATGAATGATGCCTACCCTATAAACGAGTCCCTATGCTTCGGGTGCACTACAGGTGGCCCACCCACTGTGGTGCCCCCGGTGCAACGCCTCGGCGGCAAAGAGGTCGCTATTTCTGGCCTGTTCCTTGGGTATAAGGGGACAATACATCACGATATACCCCGACCACTGGAAAAAAATACATTGAATAACACAAGAAGTTAATGATAATAAATTTAAACTATTAAAGAAATGGATAAGAAACATCATCTCAATCATAAAAATTATTTCAAATTTCATCTAATTTCTAAAAAAAAATGCACTATAATTTAATGAAGACAAATTTTAATATTTAGCAATTAAAAACCAACTCAATATTCTGAGAACTAATTTTTCTTCTTTAAAAAAATATAAAGAGTTTTTATTCAAGCTTTCTTTAGAAAAATGTCTCTACTGAAACATCACGAATTATAAATATTTTAAATACAAGCATCAATCTATTTATTCCTAAATCTTTACAAAACATTATATATTTTGTGACAAATACAATAACTTGACCTTCTACGATATTCTATCAAAAATATATAATTTAATATTAAATGAATCTCAATTTAAATGGTAAAACCAGCATTGCAATAAGTTTTAAGTTATACGAGGTTTGCAAATAATTGTCATTTTTAAATGAAAATATATAATAGAGCGATCTAATAAAGACATATAAAAACTTTTATCATGTATCCTGATAAAAAAAAAATCCCTTTTTCTAATTTTATTTTTTAAATTTAGGAGTTTTTAAATTCAACTGTCAATTATATACATTCTAAATAAGTGAAATATAAATTATCAATTATCGGATCAATAAATCTGTAAATTTCACATTAGTTTTATTATATTGAGTGTTAAAAATATTATTTACCTATAAAAATATTTTTTCTTTTAAACAATTACAGAACTAATTTGATAATTTTACCGAAAGAGAGAGAATTCTCTTCAATTATCCACAATATTTAGAATTTTAGTAGGATTAAAAATTTTGTGCCATTTCACAATGATCATAATTTAATATCAGTAATAGCATATTTAATGCTAATGCATATTTAATCTCAAAATTATGTTTAATTAGTTTAATATTGTACTTTTTCAATCAATTTACATATTTATTTAAATGTTACTATAGTTATCATGCAATAAAGAATTGAATAGAGTACGGTATTATTTGTTGACAGGAATGAATAGTAATTTTGTCGATTTATAAAATAACATGTAATTATATTCCAAAAAAATGTAATAATATTTAAAAATAATTTTTATGTGATTTAAAATTTATTTAAAAATAAAGTGATTTAAAAATAAAATAAGAATATTTTTGATTTAATACTTTCAAATAAAGATATTTTTCAATGCTAATTGTTTTGATTAATAAATTTTAATGCAGCTTGAATATATATTGTTAAGTGCATCAAGATAAATATTAACACTTGATTTATTGCTTAGTATATAAATAAATATTACATTTCCAAAAGGAATTCTTGTTTGAAGAAGTACCCCAAATAAAAACCCATTTCAAATTTCTCTTATATTTTAGAAATATTTTAAAGCCTTTTGCAAACTTAATTTTTAACTTGTTTTTAATTTTTTACTTGAAATGAATCTTTAAATGTCATATCAATATGAAATAGTTTTTTATATAAGATACAATTTTATATAAAACGGAAATAGAATTAATTATTTAATTAGAAATGTTGATTTTTAAGAATTTCATTTATATTTCAATTGTGATATTTAAGAGTAAAAAAAATCACAACTAATTTTTGAAAGTCACCTTAATGCTATTTAAAATACCTGCTTTAAATTATTTCACCAATAAACTATTGTAAAAGTATAACTAAAAACAGAATCTATATGCAGATTGCTCCAATTATAGTCTATTATAGCTGTAAATATGTGGTTTTCTTAATACAAACCAAACTCTGCAAGCACATTTTTCTTATAGATTTAAGCACATTTTTCTTACTTCTTTCACGTAAATTATGACTGAAGTAATCATTAAATTGTTAATTTAGTTCATGCATGTCCAGCAATAAAATATGCATATTTTATTGCTGGACAATTAATTAATTTTAACAATTAATTTGAACAATCAATCAATTAATTGTCCAAATTAAATTTGGACAATTAATTTTGAACAATTAATCAAAGTTTGACTACTGGGCTTATATCTATATTAGTATTATTTTATTATTTTTTCTAGCTTTCCAATGTTTCATACGTTTATTTATATATTCACACTCATTTTCAAGAGATTATTTCATATTTTAGGTCACGTGTTTTGTCACAGTGCACAAGAAATAAGTTATTGTGTAAACTCTACCTTTTATTTAACAATTTTAACCTATAACACTTCAAAAGGGAACTTCATATTTCATAAAATATTTTGCAAGAATTTCCATATGCATTTACTCTTATTAAAAATTGTTTGGAATTTAATGATACAATTTAAAAATTAGCTTAATTTTTTTTTTCATGAAACTTGAGTTTAAAACTATTCAATTTAATACAGAGAGATTGTTATTAATTTATTACTCCTTTTGTAAGTTATTATTCACGTCAATTACCAATAATTTCCTCTTATAAAGAAAATCTAAAAAATTAATTTTGTATAAGACCTTATAATAAGATTAATTTGTAAGATTATTAGATTACTTTTTTCAATATTATATTAACAAAACTTAAGGAATAAGATTTTTTCCGAAATATTTTGCTCTTGTATCCTAAGGCAAATAATCATTTCTTAAGAGCAAAGCATAAATTGTCATTTTATGAGCTAAGTAATTTATTGTGTTTTTCTACATATTTCTTTCCTATATATTTTTATCATATTTATAATAAATCTTCATTTTGAAAGAAAATATTCTAAAAATATACAAAGCCTTTTTCAAAATTATAAATAAAAACATACATAAAGTTGAATTTATCTTGTGACTCCCACATAACTCTTTTTCTGAGATATTGGAACAAATTTCATACCTGAGCAAGGAAGGGATATTTGTCAGGAGAAAGATATTTGGCACATCGTTCGAAAAAGAATTTGTTTTCCTTAACGTCTCAATATCAGTACTTAGAAACAACAACAAAATATTTCAAGGAAATATGTATAAAAGTCATGCCGTTTCAGGAAAAAGAAATATTTAAATTTCACAATGAAATGTTTTACTATTGATATTAATATTTCTTTTTAGTTTATATTTGTTTCACTCTTTTTGTGTCTCACTTTTAAGATATATTAAATTCACTTTAGATGCAGCGTATTGATCATATATTTCAACTTCGAGAACCTTGTGAAACATGCATAAAATTTATTGGAAAGACAATAGGGTTTTCAAATCGCAATAATGGGAATGATAATATTTTATTTTCTTAGACTGATGACAAAACTAATCAATCAAAGTATTTATAATTCTCTAGTAAATTAATGCAAACGTAATGAACTGATTGTAATTTGATGAAGAATGCCTTTGGATATAAATAATTAAAGGAAAGATGAAAAATGCATATTCTGATGGCATGATTAAATTCAAAATGTTTTGATAAGTACACTGTACTTTATAAAACTTTTCAAGCGATTCTCTCTTATTTATCAATTTTATTCACATATTTCTGAACTAGCATATCTACTTGTTCAAAATGTGACAGATTTGCTAGTTCACACAATGGATTTAAAGCTATAATTAAAACATAAATAGTGTGAATATGAATAAGAATTACATCAAGCTAATCCAATAATTTCATCCGTCAATTTTTGTCAATTAAATCGTCATAAAACAAACATGGCAAAGTTATATTTATTGAAGTTAGTTTTCTAAAAATATATTTAAAAGAAGGGGTATGTTGGTTCGCGCAATAACTTTAAGATTATCATTAAAACATATATTGTGTGAATGCGAATATGAATCTCAACAAACTAAATCCCAATATTTTCTTCTGCCATTACTAAGCAAATGACCGTAATCTTGCTTTTATGATATACTACGTTAGGCGTTTATCTTAATACTTGAAGTAATTATAGACAATTCCAGCAAATATGAAGTTTTTATTAAAACTAATGGAGATTTTTCAAACCACTCTCGATGTTTCAATGCTCTCTATGATTTTCAAGCAGATAGATGCAACTTTACGATGTATTCGTTTTATTTATTATTATTTATGCAAAATATAAAAAAATGCTTTTATCAACCTTATTGAATTTCCTATTTTTCTGCTTCTAATATATAAACTCTAATACATTCGTACAATTTTGGTTATGATTTTGGATTTATTGATTCTGTATGGCAAAAAAAAGAAAAGTACATTTTGAAAAGATGAAATATGATAGATTTCAAAGTAATTTCTTTTCATAAGTTTGCTTTCTATTCATCCAAATCGGAAATCTCTTCTGAAACGTAAGATCGATCTTACCAACCGTGCAACTAGAATGTCATTCTGTTTTAGGTCTCTACGTGCTTAAATAAAAACAAAATTTCCATTCAAAATGCAAATCAAAATTTTACGTGTTCCTTTATCTCTTTTTAACAAATAAAAATGATTTTTCAAAATGTGATTGAATTTCATACCTGTCAGAAATAGATACATGTTTAAATGATTAAAATTTTCCTTCGCACTTCATTGTGTCTTTCATATTTTCTGATACATTGCAATCATTATTTTTATTATTTATAATAATATATCTTTAAAATTATATACTTAAGAAGATAAAATATTCTGCAGATGCATAACTGTGAAATTTATCAGAAAATATAATTTCGATTTACTTAAATTGAAAAATGTTATTTTTCTATTGTATCTGAATATTTGATTGAGATTTATGTGAATATGAATAATTGTACTTTTGACAATGTTAATATTAAATCTTAATCATATAATTTAGTATATCTTATATGCTTAAGATTTAATATTTTTAATATTAAATCTTAAGCATATAAGATACATAATTTAAACTTCTGAATTATTTTTATTGTTAGTTTCTATACTGTAAAGACAGATGTTTCCAAATTATTGTTCAAATATCCTATTAGTGTCCCCATAAATAAAAATTGGCAAGGAACTGCTAAATGACAGCGTTATAAATGACTGAACATAATTGAATGTCGAAATGTAAGTTAAATTATTGAAAAGTAGGAGTAAAATCTTTCATATAATATTATTGTAATCTTTTACCAGTAAAAATATTTAAAATATTTGTCATTGACGCATTTTTTTTCTTTTTTTTTTGTAAAAGACAACATTTTATTTCATATAGATGATTTTAAATAAATTAAAGAACTGTATTGTTTCAAAATATAATCTGTATTATAATTCTTTTAAATTGACTTAAATGCATTTCTGTAATCTTGCTTTCATGATCTCGTTTTTACGATCTCAGAAGATTCAATATTCTTCAAATTTCTTTTGGTATTTGCAAGATTTTTCGGCTTAAACATAAGTCATCATAAATCATGAATATCTGATAATTAACCTTAAATGAACTTTTAACCTCGAATTTTTCCCTACAAAATTGGTCTTACAAACAGATAAAAAAACAATCATAATTCCTTACACTAATATTTTATGCACGAGTCTATCTACGCCTCATATTAAATTTAATTTCAAGTAATATAGAGATATAAATGCTTTGATTATTATTGATTCTAGATAAAAGTAAAAATATAGCTTCAGTGAGGAAATGTGGTAGATATGAAAACATAATTTTCCTTCAGATTTATTATCTGCTATTCTGTTTTGACGAGACCTCCTGAATTATGAAATGAATACTTCCATTTCTATAATCTTGATTTAACAATAAGTACTTGATTGATTTAATTATAATGATTTAAAAATAAGAGTTAAATCATTTGTTGTTTTCATTTTTGTCTTTTCACAATGCACAGCACGAAAGCTGTGGTTTTTTTTGTTTAAATTAATGATAATATTCCATCTTAATTTTCTCAAGTACAAGGATATACTTAAATTTCTTAGCTAACATAAATGAGAAATATTTGAAATGAAGTAAAATTTAGATTTGAAAATTTAAATACTTTTATTTAAATTGAAAATTTTTGGTCAGTTGCAAGTTATTTAATCAGGAATAAATTTAATAAAAAATTAAAATACTTGTTAAGGTGATGTCAATATTGCGCAGTTATTTTTTTTAATCTCAATTAATATTAAATGAATAGCAATACTTTCAGTATATATAAATAAGACTTGAAAATGAAAGCTTATTTTATGCATTTGTTTTCAGATAGATTACGGAATTCTTTTTAAATGATGCAATTATCTTAATGTTAAAATATATGCAGAGCAGTAATCCCAATTAAATTATCTTTCATGTGGATAATATCAATTACTGATATTCACCATACATATATAAAATAATGAAGAGAACACTTTGCTGATCCACGGTTCTATTTAACAATGGTTACTGTGAAAATGAAAAAAAAAGAAATGCTGAGTAAATGATAAAAAATATACAATGTAAATGAATTGGATTCCGCATTCTTTTACCTGAGAAAAAACAAAAATGTTTGTGAAAGTGAATAAAAAATCTCAGGATTTAATTAAAAATAGAAGCCAGCTCATAGTCCATATGAAGTAATTAGTGATGAAACGTAAATACCATTTTTATCTTTCCAACGTGTCGATAAACGGAAGAATGGGCTTGGAATAGAATATCATGTCACAATGGTTAAAAGATAATGTTTTTCAATGTAATGTAAGTGATTTGAATCGGAAGTATACTATTTGATAAGAAAGTATACTATTTGATAAAGTGATTTGCTAAGAAAGGGTTTATCATGACTTTTAAGGTAGAGAAAATTAAATTTAACTGCAATAAAACAGTTTTCTGATAACTCATACACAAGAAGTAAAAGTTAAATTATTCATAAGCTCCATCATGACAATACGTTATATTGATCAGCAAGATTTATAGCTGATTTTCATGAAAAAAGCATAAAAGCCATTCTTTTGTGAAATGTGTATGTGAGGACGATGAAAAAATATTTAATTAGTGTAACTGTTATTTTTGGTTATATCCAATTCTATACTCCAAGGCACAAAATAATCTCTGTATGAATTTTTAGGGTATGACAGGCAATACAATTTACACATATTTTAAAGTTTAATCTGCTGTAGTAGCATGTGATGTATCCCGTGCAAGTTGTGTAAGTTGGATTATGCTTATTCTATAAGTTATAGGTCAATTGTACAAATAAGCCAAATAAGTAATTTAAGCAGACGGGTAAAGGAATTTGAACTAAACACTTGAACATTGCGTGTAACTTGTAGTTGCTCATTCTCATGCTGGAAAGCAACTGATGGCAAGAGTACTATGAGCTACAACATTTCATACATGTCACACTAGATGTATAGTGCATTGTCAATGCTTGTAAAAGGGAAAAAGACGTGGAAAATCTAGTATTATTTTGTACCAGGATACCAGGTGCAGAACGTGTGTGGAGATGCATCATGCAATATTTCAGCTACCTCTTGCACGATGTTCGTGTACCAGAATTCAGGAATCATAGTGCTGCAGTCAAAAATGTTATTAAAAAAATATCTTCCCACTATGTTGTCCATGCCTCGTTCTCGCGGCATCATGTTTGGCAATGTCTAAATTTCTTATGGTTTTCAGAGAAGATTAATCGAGTGGTACAGAAATATTTTTTTCTGTACCAGAGGCAATTTTTGACAGAATGAACTTAATTAACAAATCAAGCAAATTTTGATTTAGATTATTTCTGTTTATAAACGATCATTTAGAATTAGATTGCTTAGACGTGAGCATGCACCATAAGCTAATCTAGTTTTAATAGTCAAGCTTTTTTTGTATATTGTAGATGTATGGGGTAAAATAGTAAATTGATCGGTTGAGTGTCTACCTTTCTTTCTCAACACATTCGAAAATATCCTATTATGAGAGTAATGCTCCCTAATCTCTTTATATTGTAACTGCAGTTTAGTATTAAATTTATTTATAATAGTATTAAATTTACTTATAAAACAAAAAATACGTCGTTTAGCTACAGGATAATTGTTGCTCAATTCTTCCATATATATATATATTCTTCGGAAATGTAACTACGTAACAATGACCGTCAAAACATGTTTCTTTTTTGAATGTCTATTGCTTTAATTATATGTTATAAGGTATATTTTGTCTCTAAAAATTTAAAAAGAAAAATTTAATATTATTTTGTGTTGACTGAAATTCATAAATAAAATGACAAATATTTTTGCTACAAGGTTAAATTTAATCTACCTTACCTAGTACTATCCATTTGAATTTTGAGTTTCGTAAAACAAAATTCTCGTTTACCAGATAGTTTAAATGGTTTCAAGGTATAAATTACCATTTATCAATGAGGATATTTTATTCAGATGATAAAATCTCGTTTGTGATACCTGTAGGAATTCTTGGAGTTCTATATTCTAAATGTGTAGAATTATTAAAAAAGTCAATCCTGTTATACATTTTTACAGAAAAAAATTATTCTTCTTTACGAAAAGAATTAGAACTGTTCAAAATAATAGAGTGATACGTTTCTTTATTTTGAAATGAACCATTCAAAATATTCGCTGAAATGTTTATTCCATTCCTTTTAATTTCTAAAGCGTTTGCCAAATTGAGTGAATCAAAGCACATATAATTATTTCCACACCTCTACAACTTATCTAATATATACCTCGTTCTACCGACCCTTACGTCTGTCTTTCTGAAATGCATAATAGCGGATGTCAAGAAAACTAAATTTCACTACTGTTCTATTTAAATTTTGAGCATCAATAGTTAAAAAATTTCACTACTGTTCTATTTAAATTTTGAGCATCAATAGTTAAGAAGGGTAACCATTGACTTTTTGTTGTTAACCGGAAAATGATACCAAATTCTTATTTTCTTTTATCCCAGTGAGCGAAGTATTATACTTATTTGAGTCAAAGTCAACCGATTTCTATTTATTGCGTAATAGACAATTGAGTATTTTCTCATTGGATATGTATAGTTAAAATTACATTCTCTTTTTATATGTTTGACATCGGGTGCAAATATTCTTATCTTTAACAAATTACTTTCATTCAGTTATTTTCATTTAAAGAAATTTCTGAAATAAATATTAGATGAAAGAGTTAATCATTATACGGAATATACTTAATATTATTTTCTTCATTTTAAAAGAAAAAGTTCTATATATCCTAGGATTAATTCAACTTCTGGAAATAAATTTATCCATACTGCTTCAAAAAATATCTTCTCACTTCTCTTTTCTAAATAAGCAAACAATTATTTAAATTTAGGAGATTACATTCTTAATAAAGAATGTAGAATTTTTTGTCTTGCTTCTTTATCGAAAATTCCCATAACAATATTAGTATTACTTTTTCAAGCGTGTCTTTTAAAAATGCTAAACCTTTTAAAGAATTTAAATTGAGGGTTTAATTGTTTGCTTCTTTAGCTTATTTACTGGGAATTTTACTAATGTTCATGAATGAACGTTCATGAATATCCATTAAGACACGTGAATTTACATTTTTTTCTTAAAGTTGTTAGAAGAGATTCAATAACCTTAGATAAGTTTCCTAATTGCCAAGCAATTTCTTTTAATATTTACATTTAAAAGTATAATTTTTAAGATTTTTAAAAAAAAATCTTTCAGTTATTATTAAATTATTAAACTGATATTTAAATTTAAAGATTTCTTCGCAACTTCCGGTAGTCAACTGAAAAGGGGATATTTATGATTTCAATATAAATTTGTCATTAAAAGGAGGAGCAATTGAATTATTTTCATGGGATTTTATGGCACCTTCGTTTTCTAAAGTAGGTAATTCCAGTAATTTTTTCATCTCACCTTCCAGCTTTATGTATATCAGCTTCAAAATCTTTGTATGAGATTTCTCAAAGTTCCAAAAATTATTTTCTTAAGTTTCTAGTATTGTTTGTAACGACTACAAAATTTCTAGTTTCACTTCTATTTCAGTTTTAGAAATGTTGTGTGCTTTAATTTCATTTTCTAGTGTGAGTACTTTATAATTTGAAAGAAGATCTATAAGAAATTTACAGAGTGAGATTTCTTCCGTCGTCTTAGACGAATCCAAATTTCATAATTTTTTTTCGCCAATTTATCATTTGTAATGTTATAATGATTGTAATGTAGATTTTCTTTGACTTTATATAAAACCCCTAACAAATAAACGATAATGGAAAGAAAAATTTCATAATGCATGAAATTTCATGAAAGAAGATCTATAAGAAATTTACAGAGTGAGATTTCTTCCGTCGTCTTAGACGAATCCAAATTTCATAATTTTTTTTCGCCAATTTATCATTTGTAATGTTATAATGATTGTAATGTAGATTTTCTTTGACTTTATATAAAACCCCTAACAAATAAACGATAATAGAAAGAAAAATTTCATAATGCATGAAATTTCATGAAAGAAGATCTATAAGAAATTTACAGAGTGAGATTTCTTCCGTCGTCTTAGACGAATCCAAATTTCATAATTTTTTTTTCGCCAATTTATCATTTCTAATGTTATAATGATTGTAATGTAGATTTTCTTTGACTTTATATAAAACCCCTAACAAATAAACGATAATAGAAAGAAAAATTTCATAATGCATGAAATTTCATGAAAGAAGATCTACAAGAAATTTACAGAGTGAGATTTCTTCCGTCGTCTTAGACGAATCCAAATTTCATAATTTTTTTTTCGCCAATTTATCATGTATAATGTTATAATGATTGTAATGTAGATTTTCTTTGACTTTATATAAAACCCCTAACAAATAAACGATAATAGAAAGAAAAATTTCATAATGCATGAAATTTCATGAAAGAAGATCTATAAGAAATTTACAGAGTGAGATTTCTTCCGTCGTCTTAGACGAATCCAAATTTCATAATTTTTTTTTCGCCAATTTATCATTTATAATGTTATAATGATTGTAATGTAGATTTTCTTTGACTTTATATAAAACCCCTAACAAATAAACGATAATAGAAAGATAAATTTCATAATGCATGAAATTTCATGAAAGAAGATCTATAAGAAATTTACAGAGTGAGATTTCTTCCGTCGTCTTAGACGAATCCAAATTTCATAATTTTTTTTTCGCCAATTTATCATTTCTAATGTTATAATGATTGTAATGTAGATTTTATTTGACTTTATATATAAAAACTAACAAATAAACGATAATAGAAAGATAAATTTCATAATGCATGAAATTTCATGAAAGAAGATCTATAAGAAATTTACAGAGTGAGATTTCTTCCGTCGTCTTAGACGAATCCAAATTTCATAATTTTTTTTTCGCCAATTTATCATTTCTAATGTTATAATGATTGTAATGTAGATTTTCTTTGACTTTATATAAAACCCCTAACAAATAAACGATAATAGAAAGAAAAATTTCATAATGCATGAAATTTCATGAAAGAAGATCTATAAGAAATTTACAGAGTGAGATTTCTTCCGTCGTCTTAGACGAATCCAAATTTTATAATTTTTTTCGCCAATTTATCATTTATAATGTTATAATGATTGTAATGTAGATTTTCTTTGACTTTATATAAAACCCCTAACAAATAAACGATAATAGAAAGAAAAATTTCATAATGCACTAAGAGTTAATCAAGTTATTTTCTCTTCTGTGGCATAATGGCATCTTTCATATTGAAGACACTACTCTTCATATTTCTCATCTTGTGGCAGCACAGTTTATTGAAAGAATAGCCTTATTTCATATCAATTTTTTCTTTTTTCATAGCATTTGCAAAAATTGTTCTGGATTCCCATGTGATGAGCATATGCGTTGGAAACCTATAGATTCCCGTAGTTTATCACAGCAACAACATAATATCAATGTAACATCATTTGGATGTTTTCATCTAGAAAACGTAATTCTGGGGGCTAGTAATATACATATCTAATGAAATTCTGTATTAATTTTAGAAACTGTCTTGTGTTTATAAGCTCTTGGATAAAATTTCCCTACATTTTAAATATAAGCGGACCAACCACATATTGATGCACAAATAGGGATTTAAATTTAGAATTTTTAACTGTGAATGCGACAAGCAATTGATTCCCATGCATATGACACTAATTTTGGCTTAGAAATCACTATATTAGCTGGAAGCAAAATTTGTGTGAGTGCCCTTCACAGCAAATCTGATTAATCATTAAATCACTTAACATTTAACTTGATAACATTTTCAAATAATAGTTTAAAAAGACACGCGATATATGCTCCATAAATAGTGTTATGCTTGGTATTTATTCGCATTTTTTAAAATCATTATTGGTTTAAAGATAATATTTATAAACAGAATCCATTGAATATGTATGTCTCTCATTAAATCATAAATGATAAGGATTATAGATGCTTTAAGAAAATTCTTCTTAACCATTTGCTTAAAAGATGCTTCGTGATTTTCAGTTTAATATTAATATTTCTTATAATGCAAATATCGTATCCGTTTTGAAAAACATAATTGAAAATATTTTTAAATGTTTTATGATGAAAATATATAAAAACTGAAATTCAAAAGAAATACGGGTAATGCGGTTTTTTATTGTTAAAATATTATTATTATCAACACAAAATATTAAGAACAATTCTTATATTTTTGTTCTACTTAATATTTATTTACGAACTGTGTTAATATTTTATATCACAAATAAAACAAATAGAAAAATAGTTATATGTGTATAATTCTTTTTATGTATACAACTGTTGTATTCACTGGCTGGATAATTTTTATAAATTAAATTACCCATTTTTTTCCCTGGCTGGAAGTCATTTTTATTTAATTCGATTCCCTATTCCCACATTTTGAGGAAGTGGGATGCCCTAGCATAGGACTTGAAGGAAACCGGTTTTGCAAGGAGAAAGCAAGGGGAGGAGTCAGAAGACAGGTGTCAGCAGAGGGAGGAAAATAGAAAAGTCTGAAGTACATCGCCTCGGAAAGGGACTCTGTTGATTATTCAAGTCTTGAAGTCTGTAAACAGTAACTTTATTGAAGTCTGTAAACAGTAAATTTGAAGTTTAAATACAATAAAAGCATACGACTTCGGACGGAAGAAGAAGAAACACGCTTCTGTAATATGAGTCCAAATGAGCTCTGCATTGATACGAGTCCAAATGAAGAAAGCCTCTCCGAAAAAACGATCAACCAAGTTTTCGAAGCCCTCTAAATAGGCCGACATAGTTCCTGAACTTTTTGTATGTATGTCAATGTTTTTTTTTCATTTATTTTACCAGCCAGTTTCTTAGTGTGGTACTACGTATTTTATAACTTTAAGAAATAAATAAAACTTTAAACAACTAGTGTAAATTATGAACTCCATGCGAATGCTTAATCATGTTGTTAGCAAAATTTAAATATTGGAAATAATATAAGTAACTGAGTTTGTATGTGTATAAATATAGATTAACTATTTTATGATTGAATTAAAGGAAATTCTTAATTACTTAATCAAAGCCAGTTTCTGTTTCTATTTTTCAGGCTTGAATCTGGGCAGAGGAAAATGTAATAAATAACACAACGCAATGTTTAAAAAATAATACTTTATTTTAGTTTAAAATATCTTTTTTGTAATAGTTATATAATAACCGTAATCATATACACAACAAAATGGTGCCGTTTAAAGTGGACTTTGAAAAACTGAAAATGGAATAAGATTCTAGCTTAGTTTTAAACATTGCTGGGACTATTACAAGTTGTACGTGGTACATCTCTTTATTTGATTATTTACAGTAATCTTATTGTGTTTATTTTATATTAAATATAATGTAACTGCTGTGAAAATTATTATAAATAATAATATGAATTTCATATGTTTAAATGAATATTTGTTAAGGAAAATTATTTTTTGAAGGTAAATATTTTTAATTAATGTAATTATGAATAGCGAGACTCAAACCACTTTATGTGTTGTGTCATTAGACACTCCTAATATTGGTGAATTTTTAAATAATAATCCTGTGTTTGATGGTAGTTGTAAAGGTATTTCAATATCACAATTTTTGGATAGAAGCGATCAAATTGGTGATCATTACTCATGGCGCGCAAAAGACAAATTATTAGCGTTAAAATTGAGAATTTCTTGAGAAGCGTAGGAAATTTTATTATTTTAGGGTGACCTCAAAAAGCACGGTTAATATGTAGATATTTACGCTGAGTTTAGCGATAGGTTTAATTTCAGTCACTCTATGACAACAGATATTTCTCGTTTAACTACGATTTATTAGTTACCTTCAGAATCAGCACGAAGATATTTTTCACAAATTGAGGGTTTATCGTATAAATACATTCCTAGTGAAGGAAGTCATGAATTAGAGTAATACAGGTGTTTATTTATTATCATCCACGACAAAAAATGGCCTTAAGCATGAACTTTTAAGAGGAATAACGCCTTTAACTCTCACTGACTATAGTGAATTTAAGAAACAAGTCATACTCTTAAGTCATTAAGAGGAATGCCTTTCATTTAGTAGACGGCCAACTACACAGTTTGAAATAGTTTACGCTGTGACTCAACTAAATGAGATAAGTGAACTAAAATAATTAATCGAACATAACACAGAAAGAACTCAGAAATGCAGGGCATGTTTATAAAACAAATTAGTGACTTACAAGCTCAATTAGCTGAATTAAAAGTAAGCCAAATACCAACACAAGATCACAAGATAGAAACCAAAGTATACCTAATTTGTTTTACGTCAAGTGTAAAAAAACATGGCATGAAGAAGCCACATGCAGAATACCCTTTTGCTCCTTCTGCCGTAAAGTTGGACACGAAACGCAAAGATGTTGGTATTCCAACAAGCATAATAATTTCCAAAAAGGTTGACGTAATAGAAGAAATCATTTAAACTAGCAATAGGCGGAGAGACTATTTCTTCTATTACGTTACAACGCTACTCCGAAAATAAACCCAAACAGGTGCCTTTATTTGTTACAACAATAAATATGAAATTGCCAGAAATTCATATCAAAATAAATAATGTAATATTAAATGCTTTTTAAGATACAGTTGCATCTTGTAACTTAACTGATAAGAATTTTTTTGAAACGATAACTAATCAAAGTAGTGTAATGCTCTCACAATGCAAACTTCAAATTAAAGGCATTTCAGACCATGTGCTAGAAATTACAGAAAAAGTAACTTAAAAAATTAAAATAAATACTGAATTTCAAAGCGATTTCTATATTAATAAAGATAGTATTTCAAGAAAATATAAATTATTACCAAGTAGTGATTTTTTAGTACAACATAAAATGATAATTGATTATAGCTCAAAACTATTACATAATGCAACTACTTCAATTAAATTAAAAACTAATGTCGGGAACATAGAAAATAACAAAAGTAGTAATTTTGGATTTTCCGTTAACAAAATAAATATTTTTTTCTGGAACCGAAAACATTACAGAAATCAAAACGAAAGAAAAGTTAAATTCAAATTTAGATTCGGTTTTAATAGAGCCTGCAAATGATCATGCGGGTAATATAATATAAGTGACTCGCTCTGTAACCCAGTATTTAAAGAAGACAATTATAAAATAAGGGTTGCCAATACATCAAAATTACTATAAACATAAACAAAGGTTCAAAATTAGTTTTCATTGAACCTTTACAAATAACAAATATTGATACTAACGAATGTAATACATTTTCCACTGAATTTTGCCTAGGTGACGATTTCGAAGCTTGGGGAGGAAATCTAGATTTATCTCATCTATCCGAAAATAAGAAAAAAAATTACTCCCCCTGCTTGAAGAATTTAAACAATTTTTATTCTATTCCATTCAAGATTTGGAGGGTTATAATACTATACATCATGAAGTTAATTTGACTGATGACATTCCAGTTAGGCAAAATTTTTATAGGCCTCCTTATTACCTAAAAGAGGAATTAAATAGACATGTCAACAAGTTACTAGACATAAGGATTATTAAAGAAAGCAATTCCCCTTATAGCACACCAGTACATCTTGCCAAAAAGAAAGATGGTTCATTTAGACTTTGTACCGACTTCAGGAAACTAAATGAAAAAACTGTACCAGGCTTTTTTCCTATTCCTAATATTACGGACTTAGTGGACAATTTACGGAATGCTATTCTATTTTCTTATATAGATTTATGTAGTGTGTTTTTCAAAATGAAAATTGATCCTAAGAACACGTGTAAAGCCACATTTGCAATTAAGCTTATTTTTGAATGGAATAGAGTACTTTTTAGAATGCGCAATTTGCCTAATAGTTTTCAAAGATTAATGGAAATAGTACTGTCTGGATTAAAACCTCTTCAATTAGCAATATATTTAGATGATATCTTAATCGCTTCTTCTGACTCAATAGATGAACGTTTAAATAAATTACTGTTAGTTTTTAAGAGATTAGAAGAACATAACATGATAATTAAACCTTCCAAATGATCTGTTTTTTTAAAGAAAACTGTAAACTATCTAGGTTTTATTGTTTCAAAAGGGACAGTTTATCCCCATAAAAAAACAAAAAACATACAAGCTGTATTAGATTTCAAGCTCCCTCGTAAACAAGTTAGAGGCCTCTCGTAAGCAAGTTAGAGGATTTCTTGGATAGACAGGGTTTTACCGAAGGTTTATAGAAAATTATGCTGAATTAGCATTACCTCTAACAAACTTGACGAAAAATGATGCAGATTCAGTTGCAATGATTCAACTCAGCATGCTTTTGACACTTTGAGAAACTTCTTGATTTCTGAACTTTGTTTGAAACTACCTGATTTTTCAAACGAATTAACATTAAGTACTGACGCTTCAAAATATGCTGTAGGAGCTGTTCTTTGCGAAAATGATGAAAATGGCTTCCCACATCTTATTGCATACGCCTGTAAAAAACTAAACGATACGGAAATTCGGTCTAGTACAGGAGAAAAAGAAATGCTCGGCGCTATATTCGGTGTTACCCCCTTTAAACAATATAAGTACGGGTAAAAATTATCATATATTGCGATCAAGTAAGTCTTTCCGTCGCACTCAAAGTGCAAGATCCAACTTTCAAAATAGCTCGATGGGTAATGACTCTGCAACAATATGATTATACCATTGTACACATAAACCGGGAAAATTAAATATAACAACTCATTACTTGTCTCAGGTTGTAAACGCTATAGAAGAAATCGCTTCGAACTACGATTCTGATTCCACAATAAAACATCGGATTAAAATTCATCACAGGAAAAAGATCCAAAATTCCAACAAATTATTAATTATCTTAAAAATAAGGAAACACCATCACATAATATGTTATTTTTTGAAAAAAATGATCTTCTTTACTGTAAACCAAAAATGCCTCCAAACATCGTGGTGACACCAAAGTGGTACCCCTAACTTTAGTAGTGGTACCCCTACTAAAGTTAGGGGTACCAATTAGTGGTACCCCTAACTTTAGTATCAGAAATGAATGTGTCAGTGTTATGATTCTCCAGTGGCAACCCATCAGGGATTTCAAAAGATTATGAACAGAATTAGAGAAAATTATTATTGACGTAATATATATATAAACATGTTTTAAACTATAGTAAATCATGTCCTTCTTGTGTTGAAGAGAGAAGTCATAAGGCAGAAAAATTAGCCCCATTACAGCACGTTCCAGTCACACAACGACCAATGGAATGCATAGCTATGGATGCCTTGGTTCCACTTCCTCTAACTTATTCAGGAAATAGGTATATCTTGGTGATTTCTGATTATTTTATACGCTGGCCGGAAGCATATCCGACACCCGATATAAAGAGCGAAACCGTTGCTAGAGTATTAGAAGATTTTATTAGTCGACATGGTGTACCTACTCGTCTAATTTCCGATAGAGGCGCTAACTTTATCTCAAAATCCATTTCTGAAGTGTATTTGAAATTAGGCATTGAAAAACACACTACTACTTCATATCACCTTCAGAGTGATGAAATGGTAGAAAAACAACTTAACTCGCCTTTAATTAATTCATTAATTCATTTTGTAAATTCTACTCAATTAGAGTGGGACCGGCATGTAATTTTCGATTGCTAGCTCATAGATCGGTATGAAATTGTACAACAAACGAAATACCATCATATCTCTTGCATGGCAGGGATATCCAGTTACCGTACTCTATAATGTGTCAACCTGGAGCACATATCTATGTGGATGTCCGAAAGTATGCTGGAGATCAAGTTGTACATTTGCAAAATTGCTTTGAAATTGTCAAAAATAATTTAACAGCTGCAGTAGAAAAATAGTAAATGCATCGCCGTAAGACTGCAGTTAATAAGAATAGAAATAGGGGATGTGTTATATCTATATCTTCCTGAAACAAAAGCAGGGATTTCAAGGAAATTAATTTGACCAAATATAATTCCTTTTAGTGTTCTGAAAAAAACAATCACCAGTAAATTACGAAATAGCATGCGTAAAAGAACCCTCAAAAATCAAAATTGTTCATGCAGATCCAATTTCAAAAATTAATGGTAGAATTTTATTACCGACTTTACACGAAACAAATTTTACAACTCAGAAATCTACTGACTCAAATGAGAAAAGTAAACTTAGTTCCCTCGTGGTTAACGATAGCCTGTAAAGAAAAGGTAGAAAAGTGTGTTTTTAGCCCTATAATTAATCCTCAGAGTAATAGCTTAACGTCAATTATAAATAAAGAGTTTCATCTGTCCCAAAATATGATCCTGGAACATCTCGACAAATGAAACATAATTATAGTACTCGTTTCGCTTGAAGGAACTGTAGCACATAATCGACTAATTAAATGAGTTATACAAATATTAATAAATGATTGTGTAGAGTGTATGCAAAGTAATAAATAATTTTTTTAGTTTTGTAAATATATGTATGTTCTTATATCTTGAATTAATTGTATAGTGTGAAAAATTCTTCGAGTTTCTTCCAGGTAAATTATTGGTGTTGTATTCATAGCTGGATAATTTTTATAAATGATATTACTCAATTTTTTTCCCTGGCTGGGAGTCCTTATTTTTATTTTATTCGATTCCCTATTCCCCCATTTCCACGAAATGGGATGCCCTAATATAAGACTTGAAGGAAACCGGTTTTGCAAGGAGAAAGCGAGGGGAGGAAGTAGAAGACAGGTGTCAGCAGAAGGTGAAAAATAGAAAAGGCTTCAGTACATCGCTTGAAAAGAGACCCTGTTGATTATTCAAGTCCGAATTTTATTGGAATCTATAAACAGCAAAGTTGAAATTTCTATATAATAAAAGCGTACGAGTTTGGACGGAAGAAGAAATATTTTCCCGTAATATGAGTCCAAATGAGTTCTTCATTACTACATGTCCAAATGAAGGAAGCTTTGCCGAATAAATGATCAACCAGGTTTTCTAAGCCCTCTAAATAAGCCGGCCTAGTTCCTAAACTTTTTGTATGTAAGTCATTGTTTTTTTTAAAAAATCTATTTTACCAAACAGTTTTTTTAGTGTGGTACCACCTATTTTATAACTTTAAGAAATAATTAATATACTTTAAGAAATAATAAATATAACATTAAGCAGTCTAGTGTAAATTATGTACTCCACGTGAGTGCTTAACCACGTTGTTAGCAAAATTTAAATATTTGAAATAATATAAGTAACTGTGTGTGTGAGTTTGTATGTGTGTAAATAGATTTATTATTTTATGATTGAATTAAAGGAAATTTTTAATTACTAAAACAAAGCCCGTTTCTGCCTCTATTTTTTAGGTTTGAATCTGCGTAAAGATAAAATATAATAAATAACACAACGCAATATTTTAAAAAATAATACCTTAATTTATTTTAAAATATCATTTGTAATAGACACATAATAAGCTTAATCATATACACAGCACAACTATCTTTATTTTTAACTCTAAATATAATTTTCTGTAATGTTTTTTTCTCATTTATAAGAGGCCAAATTAGAAAAAAAAATTATCCAATTAAAAATATTTGTGATATCTTTTTTACTTTATATTACTTGATACAATAAGTTTAGTTTTGATATTTTCCAACAGCTAATCAATTACACATTAAAATATAATACCCGCATTAGAGGTATTTTCAATGTTTAAGAGCAATTATCATTTTCTTGTAAATTATTTGTTTATTAATTTTATAGATATATTATTGTTTAATTATACTTAAATTAACTTATTGAGAAAAATACATTTTTTTCTTATTATAATAAATTCGCAAATAAAAGAAATTGATTGATTTCATTTCATCTGCGTTTTCTAAGTGGAAATTTAAAAGTGAATTTACTTAGATTATAATTGCGCTTTTAAATTTACATCTTTTGATATCTGTATATGATACTTTATAATTTTTATTCATATATATATATCATAAAATATTATTAAAAAAATATATGCGTGTTTTCCCTATAAATTTTTTTAAAGAAATTAGGTGAATATTTTGTTGCGCTTTACTCCAGCGAATTACATTTTAATTGAATAAAATGATTATTACATTGTAACACTAATTATTTCATTCAAATTAAACTGATTCTTTATTATTTTATTGAAAAAACTAAATTACATTAAAGTTTTTACAGAAAATAGTAATATTAAGCAATTATACCTATTTATCAAAAATAATAGTAAATTAGCTTTTAATCATCAACAATGCTATGAAATACAAATATGCACCTTAATAAAATAATTAAATTAATTAATTAGAAAATTAAAATTTTCAATTTGAAATCAAAATTGTAACTTTATACTTTAAATGATAAATCAGGTCAAATCACACGAATTAGAAAAGCTTAATACTAAAATCTTTTTTTAAAGACAAATTTATCAATATTTTTACTATTTACTAAATGTTAAATTAGGTTAAATCATACAAATTAAAAAAGGTTATTACTAAAATTGTAATTTTAAATGCATATTTATCAACATTTTTACTATTTAATAAAATTAATTTATGAATTAAACGAATTTTTATTGATATTTTGTAAATTGGGGAAATATTGTAATAATTTCTATAGCATTGGGCATTTATTCATACAGTTTTTATTCATAGATATAAGAATTTATATATTGATTATCTAATAATGTGTAATATTCCTCTCTAAGGCATCATCAAAACTGATAGAAAAGCAGTAATATTGTAAAATAACATCGATGCTTAGAAGACAACTTAAAACAAAAAATACAGAATTGCACAATTTTGTAAACACGTGATTACACTGATGATAAAATAAATCACTTGGTAATTTCTTTCTTTTCCAAACGGAAAAAAAGAAACTAACGATTGATGATGTTGATTTTCTTCTATACCACCTGAATAATACTTTCTTCAAACACAGAGGAAAGATAGCTTATTTGTTTGCGAATAACGTAAAGTAAACGTTCTTGTCTTTACAAGCTAGATAAAGAATACTGTGAAAGGAATACTATCAAAAACAGTACTGATAAAAACAATAATAAGATCAATAACTCTGAACTCTAGACTGCACTTAATGGTGCTCTACATAAAGGAGAAGAAATATTTCTTACATAGATTAACTTGATACGAACATTCTGCCATTGAAAAAATGCTGAAATAAATGTTTAAGTTGTGGGGAAGAGTACTGAATTTTTAGAAATGAATAAGTTGACGAAATTTGCCGTCCTATTTTTAGTAAAATATGAATTTATTAAACATTTTAAGGCTACTTCTGAAAATAGATATGGAATATATGAATAATAATATAACGAATAATGAATAATAAATACCGGAATAAAATGAATGACGCAGTTATAATGATTTTTATTTGGGAATGATTACAAATTTTTCATTTACATTTTCATGTTTTGAATTATATAAGTAGTAAATAAAGTATTCATATTTAGGTATTTCAACAATTTAATTGTGTATTTTTATGAAGTTTTAAAATAATAATTAAAAAATAATAAATTGAAAATTTATGCTTTTTAGACTATTTATTAGCAGATAATGGTATTAGAGATAGTAAAAAGTAATATTTTTGTTTTATTAATTTCTTGGTTTTTTCATTTGCTATTTCTCCAATTTATAAAAAAATAACCGCATATTAAATATACATATTTTATTTTTTAAAAAAAATCACTATATTAAAATAATGGAATAATAATAACCAATTTCAAGTTAAAACTTAAATGAAGTATAACATAGTAAGCTAGGTTTATAATTTATAATTTATTTTAATTATTATAAATTAAAATAAATTATAAATTATAAACAATATTATAAATTATAATAAATAATTTATAATTTCCTAAAATTAATTTCTGCAGTTATGTTTGTCACATTACAAATTTATGGAAATGTTACTTATTATTTTAAGGTTCATTTATTAAGGGGAACAAAATAATTTAACTCAGAATTTAAATAGAAAATAAGTTAGAAAAGAATTTTATTTACAGATGAATTTATAACTGAAGACTTTTCACAAAGTAATTCGTAAATTTTCCAAAAATGTTTTATTCCATTTTTCATATTTTTCAATACTATTAACAATTTGAAAAAGGTATAATATTTTCATTGCATTCACTCAGACTGTTCTTACATCTTCAGTTATTTTGAGATGAATAGTAAAATACTCTCACTATAATATTTTAGGAATATTGATTGAAAATTTTAAGCAAAAAGGAAAATTATCATAATATACAGAATTATGATTGCTTCATAATTATATACATTTTACATAATTCAAAACGTATTATATTGTCATAACATGAAAAATGAATTTCTGTATTTAGCATACTTTGCAAAATTATAGTTTCTAATAGGAGTAATTTTACAATGAATAAATAAACCTTGATGCATTTTTTTACAATGGTATTTAAAATTGAATGAGGAAACCGTCTTTCCAAGTAAGTGACGATAAGTATACATCAAGGTTAATTACACTCCATTAACAAAATTACTCGCATGAAATTTTTGCTCTTTCTATTATATTCGAATGAAAAGTTGTGCTTGGAATCTCGGTCTTGCTCTCGGTAAATGAGAACAAGGTGTTAAGTGATAAAACTCACGTAACTGGGTAAGGTATCATAAGTGATAATGTTATGAGCACGTTTTCGTTTTGCTAAGTTGAAGAATTCAACCATGAATACTTCAAACACCGGAACACGAAATGAATTTCTGACATATGAAAAACTCAGTAATAAAATATTGTCTTTGATCATTTTCACAATCGGAAATTTATTAGCTTCTGCTGAAACATTTTCTTAAATATGTTATGTTCACTCATGTAATGTTTGTTCAACAGGGATAAAATTTCCTCACTAAATATATATTTATAAAATATTATTTTTGAAAATAATTTGACATAAAAATATTCTTATCTAACTTGAAGAGTGAAAGGAATTGAAAATATAATATTTTAACCGCTATTTTAGAATAACTGTTATTTTAGAATAGCATTTAATAATAGATTAACTATTATCTTAGACTCATAGTATAAAATCATGTGAAATACATATTCCTTTTATCAAACGAAGTCATGAAAAGAAATAGGTTAATGATTATTTAAGTATTTGAAAGATTTTACAAATTTCTCTCAAGTGAAACATTAATAATCATTAAAGGATTCCAATTAATATAACAGTTTAAGACTGCCAACCATTTATAAATTAATGAAAAATTGGCTTAAATTTATAGACAGAATATTGAATGATAATAATTCGTTTAAGTTTTTTTTTAAAATTGAAAACAATGAAGTAATAATCCTGTATAGAGCAACATTTAAAATCCTGGAATAAAAATAATGCAAACATTTTTTTTTACTGCAAATAAATTAGTTTGTTTAAAAATATTTTTACAATAACAATTTCCTATTAATTCTTTTTTCAGAAGTATTTTTTAATCAAAATTTAAAGTGTTATGTTTTGTAAATAATTATTAAAAAAAAGTAAATACTATAAAATTAATGGATAAAATCATTTTCTGTAAAAGAATTTTTTTCTGACGTTGGGAGTAATTTCCCTAACGTTAAACGTAACCTTTTTACAGTTAAATTTTTTTAAAATAATCAACATCAAATATTCAAACTTTCTAGTCAACTAAGTTTTATTTTTGATCTAAACAAAATGTTCTTCTAAGTCTAAATATGCTAAATTAGAAACCGTAGCTTCTAAGAAATAGGTTATGACTAAATTATTTATAAAAATCTTTAGAGTGGTTTTTGGTGCAATTTATTTTTTTCCATCATCTATTTTCATCAAAAAATGAAAGCGACTCATAAATATTGATTTTCATTTATACAGAATGATTCAGAAAGTTAAAAATGCATGATATCATACGATTAATGGCAAAATGTATATTTTCTTTAATACATAAAATAGATAAGTAATATTAAATAACTTATCTTACACAACTGGGGTGTCGTATTTATAAATTTCGTAATATTTGTAAAATATTAATTAAAAATATTTGGTACAATAAATGATAAATAGCGCAATTTTAAAAATTATACTTGTTATTAAAAGAATATTGTTGGATCCCTTTTGTTTCATTTTTAAAGAATTTTGATAGATTTATTTCCTTAAAAACAAACTGTCATGGATTTGGATTTCCTTTTGATGAATGAATAATATAGAAAGATTTAAACCTAAGACACCACGATTTGATACAAATTTAACATTATCTCAAGGAAATGGGTTTATTTTTGGATAGCACTTACAAAATTTAAAAATATAAGCAATTGCATTCTTTCTCATATAAACTAGCCAATGTATTTCGTTGAATCGGTTTAATACCTAGAGACGGTGTTAGTTCTTTTCAACACTCGAGTCCATAATTTTTTATTTAATCTTTTACACATTTCCTAATCAACCGATTTTCTGCTTTTTATAATATTCTTAAAAACCTACTTAATAAATTATTGATTCCTTGGGGAATTTGAAAATCAGAAAAAGTAGCTTATATAATCACATATCACACAATAGCGTAAATTATTAACCTTAAACTTATTTACGTCATCTTTCAAACTTTTATTAACAACTCTCGCTGCTAGAAATCTACAGGATTAGAAGACCCAGAAGCCATGCTACTTATACCAAGGAAAGACTATATGGTCATCACAGTTTTAGAGATTGCGCTGCAGTTTTTGTTGATAAAATATTTTTGTTAAGAAAAATACTTAAGGAACAGCATTTTACAGGAACAAACGCAAATATCACCGATGTTTAAAGGAAGAGTTGTTTTTCACAGTCACATAATTAAGGTAATCTGCCAATATTGCCAGAGCCTGCTCATCTAACCAAATTTCACTACTACAAAAGTCAGAAAGCTGTGGCCTGAGAGTTCCACCGTATCACAAGCAAAAACATGAACTAAATAGAGCATATTCTAAGATAAATAATTGTAAAACGGATATGAACATAATAGCTTTACGTCCTGCCTGGAAACCGAAGAAAAAAATGTCAGCTTCGCTGATGTTGTAGAGGTTATTGCAACAGCTATTTTGAAATCGAGCTGTGAATTTTCAAACTTTTTGACTTTACATTACAGTTATACTGCAATACTTTAAAAATGGTTTAATCTAACAATACAAGTAAGCACGCATATAAGCAATATCATCTTGAATTTAAATTCGAAGCAATAACTGAGTACTCTGAAGAAAAATGACATAACATTTAATATTTTTAAACCTTATACTTTCATAGATGGGAGGTAAATACTTTTTATTATTAATCTATAAATTTTATGGTCATAACTATAAAAAACAGTATTTTAAGTGAAACTTATTATAACGAAATTCAACTTTATTCTATATGATAATGCTCAAGCATTGAAATATGAGGCCTTGAGTAATCTAATATCAACAATATATATATATATATATATATATATATATATATATATATATATATATATATATATATATATATATATATATATATATATATATATATATATATATATATATATATATATATATATATATATATATATATATATATATATATATATATATATATATATATATATATATATATATGCCCTGTAAAATTACTATTTTTATAATAATTTTTCATTGTTATTGCATGCATTTCTCAATATGACTAAACATCGTTAGGCAAGCGATACTATCAAACATTCGTCAGTTACATTAAAAATTTTTAGATGTAAACTGAATATTAAATGATATCTTCACTCTTGATGACTGAAAATGACAGATTTAGAAATCCATAATAAGTGTAATTAAGATCCCCTGATTCTGTTCAACAGGAGTTATATTTCGTCATTACATATTGTTTTAAAATGTAAAGATAATTGGCATCATATTAAAGCTAGATCACTTTAAAATTCATAGCATAAAAACCATTGCTAGTATTTTGGATATACTTGAATACTTCTTGGGAAAGAAATGTTATCGTTTGTAGAATTAATAAAGTCATTCTATGAAATTGGAGTTGCTGCTTAAATAAGACTAATATATTATCACATCGTTTGGACCATTCTCAAACACTAAAATGCATGATGGCTTTTGTAGTGGAGCTAGCGCATTTCAAAAATTTATAGACGAAATTATAAATACATTATATGTATATGACACACTTGTTGCCTCTGAAAGCTATAAGGTGTGCTTATTTATCATTTTTTATCCGATATTTTATTTTTAAATGAAGATCACTGTAAAAGAATAGGAAAGCATGAACATATATTTAATTTTCTTCTTTAGAAAATTTAGCAATTGTGGTTTTCTCGGAAGGCGTTTCTTAAATTCTGGAAAGAGAAATGCATTAACTTTTAAAGTCATTATCTCCAATGCCTTTAAGGGATTTTTAGGTATTTTCAAGTCCAATTTCAAATTAAATCCAATGAAGACAAACAACTGATTCCGATTAATTAAACTTCTCGAAAGACTCGCAATTAAATATAATCTGCATTCTGAAGGAAAAAAAACTAGAAATTCCTTTCTAATGATAGAAATATCCTCCCCCCCCAAAAAAAAAAATCAAATTTTTTTCTGGAAAAAAGATTATGTTGAAACCGTTTTTCTCCACTATGCGTTTCTTGGTGTTCTTTCAATTCTTTTGAACTAATATGTCTTTATATTCGCTATTGATTTTTTTAAAATCAACTTTAAAGGGTTTTGGACAAATAATTCAATTTTTCTTTTTGAGATTTATGATCTACTAAACATATTAGGATGCGTAAGATCATGAACTTATATCTATTTATTTTTCTATAAACAAATTTGGTATATTTAGGAGAGGGTATAATTGTCAATCTACATCAATAAATACTCCTCCAATTAAGCCTCCAAGGGAAACCCTGATAAATGCTTATTAAACCAATTTATGTATTTATATTTAATAAGTAATTTCTCTTAAAATTATATACATTGAGAAAAAATAAAATAATGTTACTAATGGCCATTCTTTAAATTTTTTTTGTTATCGTTACAAATTTAAATATACTTGAGATGTTTCTTTCACAATTGAAAGATTTTGAACTTGAAAGTCTTCTTAGTTCACAGAATGCTAGATTTTAATATAAAAAATGTTATTTGCTTTAGAACGATGTTGCTGAACACGGCAAAAAATCTTCATATAAACACAGTAAGAACGTCTCAAGAGCCTCTTGATCTAGCATTTCGATAGATATCAAACATAATGTTTCGTCTCTAGTCATTCCTCCATCTATAAAATTGATCATTAATTTATTTTCAAGCTAAAATGAATTCATTTATAAGAATACTCTTCCGTTGTTAACGTTCTGAAATTCAGAGAAACAAGATTTCTGATAGTTGCTTATTCCTTGCCTGAGGCTTGATTTGCTAAAATATATTTACATATGATGGCTGAAAAATATGCAATCCGTGAAGAAAAAAAAAATTTCTTACTCAAGCAAAATGACATGGAAACAAAATGATTAAACAATTACTGCATTTGACATCTAAAATTGCCTTTATGAAGTCACGCACTGACTTATACTTGACTCCGATGCTAACACCGTGCTCCTAAATAGCCATAAGTAACTCCTTTGATGTTACTTATGGCATATTTCATCACCGTAATCTCTATGGATTAAGTGAATCCATCTCTAAACTACTCATTATCAAATATTTTTGATTCGTGAGAGGTCTGAAGAAAAGGCAATACATTATGACATTCAAACGTCCTTTGTATAAAATAAAAGTCAGAGCACAGTGTTTAAAATGAGTTAATACATGAAAGATGAAAATTGGTATGCCTCGAAGATAGGATATAGTCACTGACTTTACGTTTCTAGAAATGTAGAGATCATTGTTAAAACTACTGTCAATCAAATGTGCATGCGTATAGCCAATGGTCATACTATCACTACAGATGCAAGGTTTCTACCAGGATTTCAAATGCAACAAAATAAGTGATCTATTTTTAACCTCCTTCATACACGTACACAGTCATAGAAATGTTGCTCGCACCTTAATTTTTTTTGAAAAATAGAACATTGTGCCTTCCCTGCATCCAGTCATGTCACAGGAATAGTAAAGAAGCATCAATACTTCAGTTCCAATGCTTCAATCTAATAACTGTTAATTGTCATTGCACTTATACCATAATTCTACAAGTGCCGTCATACTTTGCGATTGGGCTTTGAAATCCTCTATATTGTAGAGTATGACTCTGAAAAGCACATTGTTTTGGTACTTAAATGACAGTGGTTGGATGTTGTACGATATGAGTGATAATGTCCTGCATTCTTACTCAACATACTCAATGATTCGAAGTTTACCGAACTCCATCATTTGTTGGTTAAAATGTTTCTCCTATTAAAGGAATAGGCTATTCTAAATATTCCGACATTGCAGAGAAATTCTCTAATTTAAAATCATTTTCATAAGTTTTCTTTAAAGCATTAGTTAAAGCAAAATTTATTTCATTAGTTATGAATTTATTTTTACAATATCAAAGAAATAACTTATGTGGTCGATATAAAAATGCCTTGAAACAACCTTAGGCCGATAAGATGACCACTAAGTGGTGTCAAAATAATCAGTAACATGAAAAGATTTAATATATGACAATTTAGGAAAGATGTATAAATTGTTAAAAAAGCCATAGAATAATACAACACCATACAACAGATAGCTATTACAGGGAAATTAACAATTATATTAAAATAAGTTTAAACTTATTTAATGTGACCTGATATCTGCATAAATAAAATATTTATTCTGTTATCAAGTTAATCTCAAATGTTATTTCTATCCCTTCCATTTCCAAATACTCTTTAATGCTTATTTACATATTCCATGTTTCTGTTTTTATTTAATCTTGACATTTTTGTGAGAACATTACATTTCATTATTGAAACTTTAATTGGCAGAAGTATAGAATTTATTTTTATCTTTTTCATGTGTGGTCAATAAGTATTTGACTACAAATGAACCATTTACTAGATCAGAAGGAACTATTCAAACAGCAGATGCCGCACCTAAAACAACTTGCAAAGACTTGATGTAGAATTCAAGGCTTGCATCGCTTATATTGAGAAAATCACTACTGATTTCAAGAATATAACTTTAAATCCTATTTATTTGGACACCATATTTTTGGTACTGACAGTATTTTCTGAACTTACCTCTCACTATCAAATGAATTCATAAAATATTTCATCATTCATTTTTAGAGCTCTATTATAATACGTGATCAATACAAATGGTATAAACATTTCCCCCTGTTACTTGAAATTTGAATTTGCTCTTAAGACTTTCAATAATGAAAGATGTTAAAAATTAGTGTAGGGAATAAAACGTGAATAGATTCTTGATATTTTAAATATTGAATTTGACAGTTTTTTCACTGTGATATTTTCATCAATCTAGTAATTTTTTTTACACTTATTTAATACTAAAATATGGTTTTATGCTTGCTTAAGGCCTTCTCTTTCATTAGTTTTCAATAGCCTTTACAATTTTTTAACAGAAGAATAAACATTTATAATTAATATTAACGATTAAAAAAATTATAGCACTTATCATATATTTATAACCTGTCATTCATATTTAGTTGCACTTATTTCTAGCATGCTATTACTCAAGGCTGTAAATAGTAAAACAAATGTACTTAGCAGAAAAATTTGTAATGTTTATTAAAATTATATTTTCTTATATATTAAGCATATATAATATCATATGTTTAATTATATTGCATAATATTTTCTGTCATTCACAATTTACTGTACTTCAGATTTCTTATAACTAAATTATCTTCCAATTTCCTTTTTTTAAATATTTCTTTAAAGATATATATTCTCTGCTAATTAAAAGCTTATATATTTACTATATGCACTATGTCTACAATTTACTAATTAGCGGCGCCTTATATAGACCAAAAATATATTTCTATTACAAATTATTGTTCATATCCGGCAAGAGAATCTCTACATTGATAATATATAAAATTTTCTTTAAATATTATTATTTTTCATTGTTATTTTAAATAAAATTAATAAAAAATAGTTAATTTATGTATATAAATATTATATCACAAACAAGGATTGTTTTTATATGTGATACAATATTTATATATATAAATTAACTATTTTTTATTAATTTTATTTAAAAGAAGAAACGAATTCGATGATTTTAATTGTTTGACACTGTTCATAACATACACTATGAAAATGTGAAAATTTTTTCTTTAATTCAATATTTTGATTTTCTGATTACGTTTTTTCATGTTACATGACAATTAAATAGTAATGTACATTTTAATTACAGAAAACCCTATATGTAATGATATACCAATTAAAAACACACTTAGATTTTCAATATATAATTATTTTTTAAAATTTTTATATCTCAAAATTTAAATTTAACTGTGTTTTTTTAATGTTTACTACAGCATATAATGCAAAATGTACTACCCAAATTGAAACATTTGCAATGACTAATTACCCAAACTGAAACGTTCACTATTCTATATCATCAATATTTACCCTCCATAGATTCAAAACCATATTTAGTGATTTTTCTCTTTTGCCGATACATTACTTTGAAACATTTGTTCTTCCCTCTATATTATCAGGTTTGTACAGTCATATATACTAAAACTATAAATCTATTTCATTTTAAGTCTCTTTAAAAATTTTTGTTTTTAGTTACAAATACATTTTTGTGGAATACAGTAGACACCGTATACAATGCTATATTGCTATATATTTCAGAATTTCACTGTCACATAATGAAAATATTCAGAAAATCACAAAATGCAGGTAAAAAACTATTTTTTCTAAATTTATCATTGGTTCGTTGGATCAACATTTTCATTCCCTAATGATGATAAATAATATGCTTACTATACACTTTCAGGGTTTTAGCAGATTATCGGTACTATATTTCAGCAGATTATAAATAATATACTAACAGACTCTGATATTGATTGAGGAATTAATGTTAGGAAGTCAAATTTTTCAAGCCTCACGATATTAATATGAATCAAGATAAACATTCTAACTAAATTTAAAAAAACAAACAAAAATTTGAAAGAGGTAAATATTAATATGGATAAAAGCTTTGCAAATATATAACTATTCAAAAATTTACTATATATGACCTGCTTATTTAATCCGTTTATATGAAAAATTACCCTTTTTAATTATAAAAAATTCACATTAAATTGTAGATTTAAAATAGCTTTCTAGTTACACAGTTAACATTTTTATGTTTTGAGTTTTACAAGTGCTGATTATATTTTATAAAATTTAAAATTTCAGTTTGTATTAATATGAACTTATAATTATTATGATTTTCTTCATGAAAACAAATTTGTCTAATTAACATATATGTATGAAATTTTGTGTTATTGAAGTAATTGTTTTCTATCTTGAAAATATAACTTGTATTTCTATAGAACGATAAATTTATCGATGGCATAATAAATTGAATTTTCATGTTCTTTCATTTATTGACTTTAAGAAAATAAACGATGATAACGAAGCTGATTCCTAACCTTATACATACCAAGTAAAATGGGATTGATATAATAAAAAAAGAAATGATAAAAATTAATATGGTTGGAAGATTTCAAATATATGAGTATTTCAAGTGATTTGAAATGAAATGTACCAAATGAATTTCTAAACATTAAAATATATTTTAAAATCTAAGATATTCTTCATTGAGAGAATTTTTTTGAAATACAAATTTAATGCATACAATATTTAATATAGGAAATCAAATATAAGAGTATAATATGCTTGTTGGTATTAGACGCACACAAATATTTTTTTTAATATTCAGATTAATTAACTGCCAGTAAAATAGTTTTCATAATTATAATGGTTTTGCACTTATGCTTGAACAATTTACAAGAAGAAATTCAAAGAATAAGTAAAAAATATTTAGAATAAATAACTTTTACATGCATAAATAACAAATTTTAATATCAAGCTTTCAAAACATGTGCTAAAAATCGAATCATAATTTTCGAGTTTAAGTAAAATGTTTACGATTAAAGCTCTTAAATACTTTTTAGATGTTTAGCATAGCAATCTTTTTCAATGAAGGCTCTGTATTTTTCATATATTGAGTTCTATTTATGTATGCAAAAGATTTTTTACCTGTATAATAAGTTAATTTAAAATGGAGGATTAATTTTCACGCAAACAAATTTACATTTAATTGCTTTAAGAATATTGTATAAATTCTAAGAAAAGTTTAAAAAAGGTATTTAATATTATTTTATAGTATAGATGGAAGATAAATATAGTACTTGAAAAACTAATATTTAATGCTATTTTTTTAATTTTTATTATTGGCTTTCTAACATTAACAATATTTTTAAATCAATATGTCATTCAATGATTAAACCAAATTTCTACTGGACACCTTATACATTTTCATTTAAAAAAAAATTAAATTGGTTTTCATTGCAAAAACTAATAAACCGTAAATTTAAACTGACCTAGATTTAAAAGGTAATTAAATGAATTTGTTAACACATTTCGTCGAGACTTACTTCAGAAATCCTTCATAAATTGTTTGTTTAATTTAATTTACAAATATTTTGAATTAAACATTTGCTACATTGTTTTGTTTATATTCAAACCTATTAAAATACGTTGTACGAATATTTTATGCTTAAATTGGTTGTTCTTGTTGAACCAGAATGTTTTCCTGTAAATAGCCTTGAGTTTGGCTCTACCTGTTAGACAAAAGTACCCGGATGGAATGTTCGTGATATAGAAGCAGGGACTATTCAGAAAACCCCAAATAATTAGCCTGCCAACCCTAGGGGTATCATTTCACATGGACGACATTATTGGGCACTATTTATTTAGCGAGCTCCAGCCGCTTTTGGTAAACACGATGGATCTTAGGTTAAGCAAGGATTCAAATTTACCTCTTTTCGATAATGAGAACAGCGCCGTAACCAACTAGGCTAATGTGGCTAAGGTTAAGTTTTTATAAAGAATTACTAATTTCTAAATTTATATACATACATACATACATATATATATCTATGCACACACACACAAACATATATATATATATATATATACGAGGGTAACTCTGAAATTTTGGAGATACAACTAGGTTTTAAAAGTTATACTTACAAAATTTCAGGTGTGCTCAAAGTAGTCTCTTCCAACATCAATTAACTTTTGTAGACGAATTTTCCACAGATTAAATGCCTCACGCCCTTCATTTCTTGGTATAGATGAAAAAAATGCATTTATAACCACATCAATCTCTTCTTCTGAATGAAAACGACATCCACGTAAGTTCTTTTTTAAATTAAAGAATAACCAAAAGTCGCATATGGCTAGATCAGGTGAATCCGGCTGATGTTCGATCACTTTAATTTGTTTTTGTTTAATTTGTTTTCGGTAAGAAACTCAACTGTTAATCCGGCGGTATGTGCATTGTCATTGTGAAGCAGTAGTCCCCTAACATTCAGTTCTTGTAGAATTTCTGGAAGACATTTAGTGGCATACAAGTTTATTTTTACTGTCTTCCGTCCTTCCAACTTGATGGCTTTGACCAATCCCGTACTTCTGGAAAAAACGGGTTGGAGAAAAACGACAATGGTGAAAAAACGGGTTGTTTTTTCACCATTGTCGGCTTGGTATCATCTTCAAAGACCCATATTTTGCTTTCTTGACTTGTTATAACGTCAAAGAACGGTATGTACGTTTCATCACTTGTTACAATTTTAAAAATAATGCATGGCCACCATCACTTATCAAGTTAAGAGTTTCTTTACTGATTTTCACACGCTCCTCTTTTTGATGCTCAGTTAGATTATGGGCAACGCAAGGGCAAACTTCTTTTTTCATATGTAATTTTTCAAGAATTATTTGTGTATGGCTGCGGATCCAATGTTAAGTTCCTTCTGTATCATTTGATAGGTACAGCAATTATCATGCCTTAAAATTTTTCGTATGGCAGACACATTATCCGGGATTACTGCCAACAGCAGCCTTCCTGTGTGTTCTTCATCTTGAAGAAATCTGAATCTGGCACTTGTTTGGCTCAAATTTCAGGTATCAGTACACCCGAGCAACTGCACTTGTCATTTATACAGCGAATCGTTGTCCTCCCTTTACTCCCTGGCCCATCCAAATAACTAGAACATCTTGGTTAACAAGGTAAAGGACTCTTACCGGGAAGCCACTAGTGGTAAAGAGGTACATTTACATTATGTGCTCGCTTACGCAGTCACTTTCGGCAACGAAAGAGCCGTATTGCTGGCCAAAGAGGCTGCGAGTTTGACAGAGCCAACGCTGGGCCTGTCACGTGCAAGGTCGCTCCTGATAAAGGTGCTGCGTAATGAAGCACGGCGTGTATGGCAGATGAGATGGGAAATTGAGAAAGAGGGTCGTCAGACCTACAGATTCTTCGAATCAGTCCCTGAGAAAAGAGTTTCGGTAATGCTATCGTTGCCAAAATAGCGACTGGACATGGACGTGTACCGGAATATCTTCATAAACGAGGGTATCCGATTAGTAAGTTATGTCGCTCGTGCAATGTGATGGGAGATTGCCTCCATTTCATGCCGTCTTGTACCAGGACCTGAGGAGAAAGGAGCAAGCTGGTGTACAAGAGCGAAAGCTTGAGTACCATCCTGGACTGGCGCAACTAGTCTATCTTGAAAAGGATAATGTCCAATGCGTCGGAGGACATTCCAATGATGAAATACCAGCATGTCACTGACGATGGTCCGGTCGAGAGCTGGGATTTAGAGGAATAGTATAGGATTTGATGGTTCGTTAAGGTGAGGTAGCACAAGTCTTCCACTAGAAATGAGTGTGTGCCAATATTAGTGAGTGGGTGCCGGCGAGACTTCTCGCCTCATCAAGGTATGGGTCTGTGGCTCGTGTACCTAAGCAGGTGGCGGCTGTTGGACGGTAGATTTGAGTTCAAAATCTTCGAGTTGCAAGGTATCAAAATTAGTTATAGAAGCCTCAGCTTCTGGTACTAAGTCTGGCAAACTCGATCCCCTTCTGTATCTTCTGTATCATTTGATATATACAGCGATTATCAAATGATACAGGAGAGACAGAAGTAGAAATTTCGACCTCTTCTAAATTCTATAAACCATCTGAATACAGTAGCACGACCAGGAGATTCATCACCAAATGTTACTTGCAACCATTGAACGCATTCTTCTTGATTTAATCCTGCTTTAAAATCGTAAAAAATCATAGCGCGAAATTGTTCTCGCGTAAACTCCATTCTCTTCTGTTTAAAATTTATTCTATGTTAAACAAGTTGAAGTAAGTCATTAAAAACCATCTTCTGTGTTAAAATACTTTGTATTTTAAAATTAAACTGTTATTTTTATTTTGTAAATTCTCGTCTACACGTATCTCAAATATTTCAGAGTAACCTTCGTATATATAATTTATACACACTTTGGAATCTAAAAATTAATTTTATAAGATAAGTTTTTGATTCTATTTGGTAGTAAAATCAACTTTAAATTTAAAAATGATTTAAATGTAGCAGCAAATCTATTTTTATTCATATTATTGCATATCATCTTTATATAAGTTACATAGCATAATAATTTTACATAAAGAAAAAATAAACGAATATTGTTTTTTTTAAATTTTAATTGCTAAGGAATATTCTCTATCACATAATTAAATATTAGGATCAATAAGCGATTATTATTAAAAAATGCTTCACTTAACATTTTTCATTAATAAAATCCTGTTCATATACATGATAATTTATTTTGAATTGTTTCTGCGAAATTATTTGTAATGAAAAAAAATTAGTATTTTATTTTGTCTTAGTAGATTAATGCTTTGTTGTAGAATAAATTTTAGGAATGTTTGTATTCTCAAAAATAACATGTCAGGAAACAGTCACATTTTCTGTCTCTCTCTCTAAGACGGACGTGATGTATTAAGTATATTGCTGCTAAAAGCAATTCTTGAGTAAATATAGCTACCTAAAATAAATACATTTAGCGAAAAAGGATCGCCAACAAGTCTCAAGCAAAAAGCAGCTTTTACCGTAGGCTTTTCTTCTAAGTCTCGAATCTGTATTTGTATTATAAAAGTTGAATTAGGTAGCTCTATGGCCAAAACAGCAAGTTAAACAGTCATAAAATATACGTTTCCCATGCCACGAACTTGGTTATAATTTATAAAGAATTTACGGCAATTTGATTTATGATTCAATTTTCGGAGCAGAGCTTTCTAAAGAAAAATGTTACTACTATTTTATTGACCTTAATAGTTCAGCATATTTCATTTTCTTTAAATATAATATGAGACAGTTAGAGACAGACATCATGAAATTACGACGGTACAATACTTACATATCTTGAAATGAATCTGAAAACATTTAGTGATGAATGATATTAAATACTACACTTTTTGAGATGTTAATAATCGAGTACACATTCTTGCAACTATTAATAATTTATGTATTTTTCATATACTTAGAAATACTAATTTTTGAAACATAACATGTATATCTTTATATAGTACTGTGAATATTGTCCAATTTCTTTATGCTAGTAAACTTATATACGTTGTCTAAGGAAAATATTGCAAGTATATTCTTTGTAAAATTTATATAAAAATGCTCATTAGTTGCAAAGAAATACAAAATGTCTTGTATTAATTTTCATGTAACTTTAATCATTGGTTAAATAATAGATAAGAGTTATAAAATTATATTTTTATTTTAAATTAAAATAAAATTACTAAATATAGTTACAGGTAACATTAATTTTTGGTTATATGTAGTGAAACAAAATAATGTTTCATTCACGAAAACAAGGGAACAAAGAATTTTTTTGCGCTATATTCAAATATATTATTCATAGATGTCATTAAATTTGATTTTTAATAAAAAATATACTGCTTTTTTAACAAATATATGAATGTTTCATAGTTTATACTGTTCTAAATTTATTTATTTCCTACAAATTTAGATTGTAATTTTCTAAATTATTTATTTTTTACATAAAAAAACATAATTAAGAAATATTCATTAGGCAGAAATTTATTGATATTCACATAAGAATAATTAAAATTTAAAAATGGTATCTCTTTTATACTACTCCAATATGTAAAAGATGTATTATATTTATATATAAATAAATCCTAATCTTAATTATTTCTGTATATAAATTCTTCTGTATTTAGCTCTAGAGTTTTTTTTCCATTTTAAATATACTATCTTTGAAAATAATAAAGTGTTCCCTAAATGTTTCTTTTAAAACTTATTGTTATGAATTCCTAATTTTACTTTTTTACTCATGTAAACAAATTAAAGAAATTTTCTGGTTTAAAACAAGATAGATTTTCATTAATAAAGTCACTCATTCAAATATATTCTACAATTTTACTTCAAGTGAAATTTTCAAAGTAATAATTTATTATTGGAAAAGAATGGAATGAAGTGAAATCATTATTATACTAAATTATAAACAAAGTTTTATAAATAATATAGAAACAATTTTATTAAAAATTTATGTCATAATGTACGTAATGTTATCAGAAAATTAAAAAAAAATTATTATGAAATCTATTTAAAAATCTGATTTTTTTTAAATATTCAAAAGAATGATGGAACCTAACATCAACCTTTCAAACATTTAGTACTGTTTATGTTGGTAAACTAAAAAGAAGAGTGAAAATGACACTACCAATGTTATATTTTAAAAAGATTCACTCATCAATACATCATATAAGGAAAATAAAATATATAACCTTGTTAAAAATGTTACAACTCTGAAAAGCTGGTAAAAGTTATTACGTTCATATAGCTCAAAGTTATACGTTAGATCATGTATTAAATCCCTGAATTTGTACAATTCTTACTTAAAATTTCACATTTACTCAATATGTATAATCATAAATTCTATTTTTAGTAATATTTTAACTGATTAAAATGATAAATTGACAGTTTTTTGGAAATGTTAACAACTAAACATAAATAATAAATAAATATTTCTATACACTGAATATTAGACTAATAATATGATATTTTATTAAATCAAATATTCAAAGAAAGAGGTCCATTAAAGAGGAAATCCAATTTAAAATGATGCATTGATTAAAAAATTGTATTTAAGATTGCTACATCGTTTAGAAAAAAAAAACATGCATTGCATGTATTAAAAACACTTCATGTAATTAAAAACAGTTTCAATTGGAATTTATATATTATAATGATTTCATATTTAAGATTCTAGGAATATCTAATTGAACTAGGTTTATATTTTTTACTTAGAAATAATTACTTACCATTTTAGATGGAATACAAATATGTTAGTGATATGTTTCCTTTTTCATAAACCTGTAAATTTTTTGAAAACTGGATTCCATAAGCGAGATTGCTACAAAATTTGAAAGCAAGCGATAAATTTCATTTTTTGTAATTTTTCTATTGGTTTCCCGCAAAAAAAAAAAAAAAAAATTGTGTTTTTCTGCATCTTTTTTTATTTTTCCCATTCTTGGAAATAACTATTGAGTTTGACATTCAAGAAAATATACTTAAAATAAGAATTTATTTTTATAAAACACACACACATATGTATGTATATGTACATATATATATATAGATATATGTTTATACATACACTCTCATACATGTATATATATATATACATATGTATGTATGTGTGTGTGCGTGCGTGCGTATAAGGGTAACTAAAAAGAAGAGCATAGATAGATTTGAAAGTATTTATTAAAAAAAATAAAATATTTAGACACTAATTCTTTCTGTTTTCCATTTATTTCATTCAGCATCTTATATTCAAATGTTCCATTTTTTTTTTTGAAGAAGAAAATATCAACAAGGAAAACTAATTTCCGTAATCTTTTAAAACTATAAAGTCAGAAGTTCAACTTTAGAGAATACGTTTTTTTAGAAGAAATGAAGAAATGCAATGTCTGATGCAAAACCTATTGAAGTATGATAAAAAAATTCGTTTCTGCTTCTATAAAAGAAATGTTTCTCGTTTGTTGAAGAAAAATACGAAATATATGATGGATTGCTGACAAAACCAGACAGTATCATTTCAAGCCCAGTGGTGAATAGTGAGACGATTTTAAGAAGAAAGGCCTCCCATCACAATCTCTCCTTGAAAGGCTGTCGAAAGAAGCAGTTTTCAAAAGACAAGCAGCTATTATGAGTTTCTTACAAAAGTCCTTCGTGGAAAACCTTTCATATGAGAGACATTTTTGGTTACTTTTTCCCCTCAAAGAAAAAAAAACAATACTAAAACAAGAATATAGTGAGGGATTCGATTTTTTGCAAGGTCAACTGAATCGTTGAGATTTATAAAAGGTTGCAGCTAACTCAGAAATACTTACGGTTGGTGACATGTTTATCATTTTTGGCCTTTTTTACCTTTAAACTTTAATTTATATATTTCAAGGGAGTTTAAAATATGTTATTGTAAAATATACGAATATACATGTATATCATACATCAATAACTTATTTATTTTTAATAGTATTTAATTTCTAATTTATTATTTCTATGAACGCCAATTACTGCATTTTAATACTATATAAAAATACTACATAATAAAATAATTTTAATTCTTCTAGATTCACATAAAAATTTATAATATAGCGGAAATTATTTGTAAATTTTTATTTCACAAGGGTCCAAACCTACCGGAATTATTACAAATGAGTATATTTTTACACATTAAAATTTCTAGCAAACATTTACCAACTGAACTTCAGAAACGTTTTATTGGTAGCAAAGCTGATGCTTAAAATACAATATACTTAAAGATAAATGGGACCTAAAAACTATTTCTGTCAATTAGTTTGATATTTATTTCAAGATAACAATATATATACTAATATATTTTTTAAATATAATTATATATCTAAAACTTTGAATCATTATTTTGAATATTTTCAATATAATGTATTTTAAAAATTTTATAATACTTTTTAATTAAAAAAATCAAAACATTCCAAGCATAAAAGTAATTCTTCAAGTTTTACAAAGTTCGCTTATATTATTCTACGTATAGATAAAAACAAATGTTGTGAAGGTAAGTTTTCCAAATGTGCAAAAATATTGAAAAAAGTTAAAATTTAAGTGTACATATTTCATTTTAATAATAAATTATAAATATTTCATTTGTAGTTATTAAATATTATTATATTAGGTAAACTGTTTATCAATATCATCCCTGTTATTCATATAATAGCTTGCTTATAGTATAATAATCAACATCATGTTTTAGAAAATAGAAAAAATATATTAGTGCGTACTCATTTCAAGATTTTAAAAATCTAAAATTATTTATCCTAGAAAAGAATAAAACTAATTTACTAATAAAACTTGCCGGACAACTTGTCTAGGGGTCAGTGTGCCTGACTATGGATAGGGAGGTCCTTGCTTTGAATCCCGGTTCAGGCATGGATGGACTTTATCTCTCTCTATCATGCCTTTGTTCTTTACCTGTGTGTGAATGAGGTGTAAATGGTTGTCTATCCTATAAACGGGTCCCTGTGGCATATGTGCGCATTGAAGAAGTCGGACTCCACACCGAATACGGTTCAGTTGGAAAAGTGGAGCAATGCACCCTAATTTGCCAGCCTAGCTGGCACACGAGAACAACGGCAAAAACTTAAAATTATGCAGTTTGTTCTATATAAAAGTTATTTCATTTTTGTACAATTTAAACTATGATCTATTTATTGAATAATGAGGTGTATCCATTTTCTTAAAACTATATAAGGGAATGACAAAATGTAAATATTTACTTAGTTTATATTAACCTTTTCACATCATGATGTATAACTGCTGAATTTATTAAATGCCTATTTACGTCAAACAAGGATCCAATCCGCGCTTGACTGTTTGCAGAGGTTCACTTTCCATTTTAAAATGTTATTTCCGGTTAAATTAATCCTCGTGCGCAACAAAATAATCATAGATAAGATGTAAGCTAATTCAAAATTACGAGTTGACAAGAAAACAATTCCTGCTGCAAATCTTTGGTTAAGACAAAACTGATCAGTCAAGATTACATTATTCATTGCTATCTCTTTCATATGACATAAAAGTAGCATATTTGTGAGCATGAATATTTTTGACTGGAATTATATTCCATTCATCTCTTCCAAAATTGGCTAAATTCAAACATTCTTCCTGTCGGAATGTTCTTTCAATTCATTTCCATATTTTTCAAACTGCTGAAAATGAGGCCATTAGCTTCTCTAATAATGTCTTGCATGTGCTGGTGGTTATGTTAATCATGTATTGCAAAAATAAATCAATGAATGTTATGAAGGATCTTTTATTCAAAGAATAGGCTTAAACGAACTTTTGTATCTATCAGATCTCAATTGGTTTACATTAAATATGTTCGATTACAATCACGATTTTTTATCAACATGGTTTAACAAATATCAAATTGGCTTAAAAATAACCGAACATATTTCATGGAAATTTAATTATAATTAAAAGTAAATGAATTTCAATTATGAGTATATTTCCTTACCAAATAAAATCCTTACATTTTCATATTTTTTGCAAATAAATTAACACACGCACAATGAAACCAATATTACAAAAAGCATACAAATTTTAGATAATTATCAAATTTATGTTAATCATGTTCCTTGATGTTTGTAAGGGTCTCTATATTCAATAACTGAATTGCATATGTGTATGCATTGTAATTAAGAAGTTTCTAAAATATGCGATTTTTGAAATTAACTTTTAAAATATAACTATCCAGTTTATTGGTTAATATATTTAAAACAAACTATGTAAAAGAACGATGTATTCATATCCATTTTAACTTTGTCTTAAAAACAATTATTATCTAAAAGCAATTTTACTGTTTTTCTATGATGAATACTGTTTTTTGTTCATATTATCCATATATAAAATGATTCCAATTAAATGCATTGTTTAGTAAAACTATCATTTTCCTTTTTTCCTTATATTAATTTGATATTTATGTATACATATATATTATATATATATATATATATATATATATATATATATATATATATATATATATATATATATATATATATATATATATATATATATATATATATATATATATATATATATATATATATATATATATATATATATATATATATATATATATATCAATTTTCATGCGGTTGCATATTCAATTTATTCAATTACTGTATTTCAACAACAAATGCTTTTTGTTTATTTTGAATTCAATTTCTCCAAAATACAACATTCTGTTACAATTATATTCAAATATTCTCAGCCAATTATATTTAGGAATTGGTATTTTAGAGAAATCAATGATGTATAAAGCGTAAATGTCATTCTAATTATTTTGTTCATATTGATCAGTTTAGTAATTTTCCACTTAAAAGCAGAAATCATAGAAATTAAAAACAAGAACTTGTGCAGAAAATATTTCTAAAAATAAAAATGATTTAGGAATTTATTTATGAGAAAGGATCTTTTTTTCATCATACACACAGAATTCGAATCATTAAAAGTCCAAGAGAAGTATTAATTTTTAGCAATATCTAAAGCTTATATTTAATAAGCAAAATAAAACCGTTTGGAGTTAATGGTAAAGCAAATATGTATACAAATATCATTCAATGTAGCATTACGAATCTTATTATGTTTTAATATTTAGTAATCTTTATATAATAAGGGATTATCTTTCTGAAATTTTAACAAAATTCTAATAATTATTATTTTCAGCTTTCTTTGCGAATTACATACTTTTAAAAAAATTATTTTATTTTTATCTATAGACCTTATTTACATTAATAGAGCATACATATAAAATAAAATTTGAGAAACTAATGTTACGAAGTGGAAATTTAACCATATAACCATTTTAATAGTTTCAATTCATTTATAAATTAAAACATATTTTCAATAATATATCATTTTTTAAATTAATTTAAAACAAAGGACCTTCTGCTCTCTATAGTGCGCTCTATTAAGCCAGACTTTTTCCTTGACTCCAAAATTTTAAACCGCATAATATATAGTCTAACAGATTAAAGATGTTGTAAGATTTTAGCATTTTCTTTTCAGGAGTTCAGTGAATCGCATTCACGTGTCATAAAGAGAAAACCCAGAAAACTCATTACCCCAATCCGGAGACGTGAAATCACAAGTAAAAGTACAACAGTCATTCATCTTTGTTCACCAAAGGCTGTTTTGTAGTCCGGAATGCATTGCAAATTCTTATCATCAGATCATAGTGACGTCAGCCCAGGTAAGTGTTAAGAGTTTGATTTTTTTGTTCTGAAGAACAATTTTAAAATATCTAAGTCTTGAAATATGTGTGAAATTAATTAGATTCAATGTGTTCTTAGAAATATTGATAACTGAATGGTTTTAACAACCTTGCATGAAAAATTTATGACAAATTTAAGTCACTAAAACAGACCAATGAGTTTATGCAAATACTAGTGAAACACGGACTCCTATAATTAATATACTCTTACTCAATTATCTTGCCACTGCAGTTTGAGCTATTATATATATATATATCTATATATATATATATATATATATATATATATATATATATATATATATATATATATATACAGTCTTCATAAAATTCTATAACAGGTAGAAAATATATATTATATATTGATTCAGTAATAGACTCCCCCCCCACACACAACCAATATAAACTGGAATTATTTAGGATTCTTTCTTACTTTGCTTTCTTGCTTAGGGAGTTATTTTTTCTGAGACCTAACATTGGACAAATTTGTTTAAATTAAAAAATTAAATTCTTCCATTTACTAATATTTAGTTGTTATTATTAAAATGAAACGATTTATCATTTCATATTTTTAAGTTATTTCATATTTATTAATGATAAACTTTTAATTATACTATATATATATATATATATATATATATATATATATATATATATATATATATATATATATATATTGGTTTGCATATTCTTAATGTAGATTATACAAAGCTGGTTGCAAGAATGTTATCACTATGACTACTAATTCAATAGTTTTGTTTTTGATTATAACTTAGTTCTTAGAAGTTTATATTCTCTAAACAGAACACAAAATTATCTCAAAATAAAATTAATCACTGCATAACATGATACAAAAGTCATTTATTCAGTTATGTTCTGAAGATACAAAATTACCATTTGTGACAAACATAAATACTTTTCTCATCTTGAGCAATAACTTCATGAAGACATTTTAAAGTATTATATTTGAAGTGAAGCTTTCATTTAAGATTAATCTATGCTCAAATCCAGTAACCTTATACGATAATTATGGATAAGATTTGACAGCATAATTTACCAAAAGCCATCTGAAACAATTTCAACGCAAATTTCTAACATTGTGCAACTTGAGCATGGGAGAGCGTATTATTGATTCCATTATCATATCAGGTTTCACTGTCTTAAAATGTAGAAAAATGATTGAGATTTATATTGAGAAGAAATTCCATCCTTGTTTATGGGGAATATTTCAAAGGTAATTTAAAATAAGAACAATTTCTATCAAGATAAACTAATGATCAAAACTTCACTGCATGTTTTAAATTCTGTTAATAGGAAACATTGCTTGCATGCATTTATGGTTTAATAAATTTTGATGAATGAATCAGTAATTCTTTATTAGATTTAATAAAGTGAATTTTGAAATAGAAATAATGTTTGACATTATGCTGATTATTTTCATAAATTATATTTAAATTTATGATAATTGCGTTACTTATATATGATTCCTTACATCAAAATTAATAGTTATATCTCACAATCTTTTATATTTTGTCATAATATTAAATTAATTTAAATAATGCTCACATTGTGTTTTTCCAATATACATATTTTTAAAATGAATACTAGATGAATTGATAATTATACTACAATTAAGTATTTTAAAAATTTTATCAGTAGAAAAGAAAATGTATTCAATAAATGTAATTTTTTCATTATTCTTTTTATTGCGTAGTTTATATGGTTTCGTAGAGCAATTGTTTGTCTAAGTAGATATACAGTTAAGGATACCTTAAAATTCCAAGTAAATATACGATCTATCTGATGTTTTCATTTAACTGTTATTCTACTGTAACATTTTTACTTGATAGCTAATTGTTTTTCAACCTAGATTTAAAACTGACTCTGAATAGATAAAATTGTTAATTACCGAAGTTGAATCCACAAATGTCTACACTGAAAGTCAATGCACAAATCATTAAGTGGCAGTTTTAGTTAAGCTCTAGCAAAATGTTGTAGAACACTGTAAGAAGGAATAAATAATATATTGACGGCGTGAAGAATTATTTTGTCGGATTCAGATCTGAAATCCATTAATTGAATCAACTACTAGTTGCATTACATCATGAATTCTGTGCACAGTTTAGAAGACTGAAAATAATTTTCAAAGAGTTGTGAATCAATTTAAAAAGAATTAGGTTAATTATTAAGTTCGAGATTTATTATATAATGACGTCCAGAGACTCAATATCTTTCCTAAATTAATTATCTTAGTAATTAACTTAGATAATTAATCTCTGAGCTATCAAACCAACATTACATTCCTGAATTACAGACTATTTAATGTGTTTTGTCGCAATTTATTATGGACCAAATTTAATTGGTCAAGAAACAAATATATCCTTAAACTAATAATTTCTTAAAGTATTTAACGTTTGTTTCAAAATATCTTTTCTTTGTATTCCGTGTTAACTGTTGCTATGTATTGCCTTGTTCAACGTAACTTCTATTCTTGCTGAGCTAGTCATAAAATGCAAACGATTGTTTTTACATTATCTAAAACTCAAGACATATTTTTCTTTTGATTGTTTCTGGCTTTAATTACAATTGAAGAGAGTTCTGCTATTTTATTATGGTAAAATAAAATGTAATATAAGAATCATATAAGATGTGAAACTGAAATTGATATGAAAAAATTATTTAAACAAAAATATTTCAGAATTTAAAATAAATCAGTATTTATACCTAGATAGCATTTGTTTTCCTATTAATCTTTTTTTAAAATTTTGAATACTGACATGTATATATTCAAGAACGATGTCATTTATGTTGAATTTGGTATACCTAGACGTATTTGTAGTCTTGGTCTGTAATATAAATTGCTTTATTTCCTTCTACTAGCTGTAAAATTCAGTTGAAATAAATGGCAAACGAGCAGTGCAAAACAAAGTCTTGTGAACCAGTTGAAGATCTTGGCAATGATTTTAGAGTTTTAAAAATAAATATGATGCATAAACGTTTCTGTTAGTTTTGGGAATTCCTTCTTACTGCTGATGTCTTAGTTAGTAAACCCTAATTTTTAATTCAAAGTTTAATATTTAATTCTAAATTTTAGATCATTGCTTGCCATGAAGTTTGTCTCAGGCATTTTTAATACCACATCTTAAAACTGCCACAATGCACCTCATTTTAATTATTTTATTATTTTTCACGAGGAGAATTCTCATAAATTTATTCCATTCCTAATAAACTTATAAAAAGATACATACTATGTTTTGATTTTATGAATATTCCAATATCTAATAGAATTTACGAGCATGTAGCATAACTTAAATCATTCAGAAAACATATATTCCTATCCAAAAAGAAAGTATTTCACTTACTGTAAGAGTTCTCAAAAGAGAAAAAATACCTTGATCCCCTTTTTTCACTTTTAGTTCCGTTAGAAATTACATTGGAACTGATATTAAATCACAGTAAAAAAAATACTTTCATCTTTATCTTTGCAGTATTCACAACCACCGAAAAAAGGGTAAGAGTGAAAGGGGTAGAGGCAGATAGAGGAAATCGTCGAAGCCTACACTTTGCGACTACTCCTGTCTACCTCTGAATTACAGCGCTTTTATCTAAAGCTTCGGAATTGGTTTTCTCGTTTCATCTTCGCAAAACTTCTCCATCTGTAGTGAGAAGAACTAAGCAGCTTCTAGCTTTAAATGCCCCGACTGATTGATATGAGGCTTAAACATGCCTCCAGTAAGAATTTCCGACTCTTTCTCAATTTTATTTTCCTCCATATATATATTTCTTTTCCTTCTTCCTTTTTTTAAGTCTCGGAGGCGAAATACTTTCCTACGAGCGTCACTAGGATAGAACGAAGACCTTAGAAGTTCTATCTATGCTCGGCCGGTAGTATTCAGCTTAAAATAAGAGAATTCCACACTTCTCATATTTATGAAGAAATCCTATGAATAGAAATATGCTGCTTTGCAATATTTCTTTGGAAAAGAAATATCATTCTATGGATTATTCTATGAAAGAAAGTACTTTCAAATGTAGGTATCAGAAGGGAGAGTGGTGTCTACTTTTTTCTTCCCAAAAGAATCCTTTTTCATATGAAATGTTAGCAATACTGATTCTATTTTCTCAAATTTGTATTCCCTATGTAATTCTGGGAAGAAAAAATAATAAAGTTACTAATTCCTTAAAAAATATTCAATTCATATTTGTATGATAAATATTGTTTGAAGTGAAAAGTGTTTCCTTTAGATGTTAAGAAAATTAAAATAAAGTGAGAAGAAAATGATAAATTATTTAATTTAAGGTATACTGTATTATAAATTGACATACATTGAACTTTAAACATAGAATTTATTTTAATTATTTCGAATAGAAAAAAATATATTATTATTAATGTGTGATTTAATAATTATTCAAATGCATTTTTGAGAATTTGAATTTCAAAAATGATATATTTGACTGTCAATAATTACACAAAAATTATAAATTATGAAAAAAAATAAAATGTGCAATCAAAATTATTTTTAATATTGAACTTTGATATAAAAATTTTTAATAAAATGTAAATTAAGCTGAAAAAATTTTAATATAATTGAATTTAAAAACTATTATTTTAAAATACCCATTAACGTTTTGGCATTTATTTATTCATAACTTATATATTATAAAATACTTTAAATGAAAAAATAAATGAAAGATAATAAGCTTTTGTTATATATACAAAAAGAAACATATTCTGCACAAAATATTAAAGATATTTTGAAAATTTTAGATAAGATTTTTCATTTGTGTTAAAATTAGAGACTTGATAATTAAAAAACTCTTTTATTTGCCCATCAGTTAAGAAATCAATATAACTGAAGATACCATTTTCATTCTGGTAAATAGATTTTTCAGCTATATTTTATACTTCATACGTATGAAATCTTAATTAAATAAAAATTCAAAATTGTATGTGAAAACCATACCACAAGAAGTTTTCAGGACTTAACATGTGACAACTTTTATTTAACTAATCATTCAAAACAAACTATGCTTTATAATTCCTAAACATTGATATTTTATATGCTATTATTTTGTATAGTCCTTAAAAGAATACTTATTTCAGAAATTCTTAGCAATATGGATATAAAACTCATTTGTGTTTCATAAAACGCATGGATATAACACACATTCACATGCAAGTACACATTTTTTTGCACTTTAAATATACATATATATATATATATATATATATATATATATATATATATATATATATATATACATATATATATATATATATATATATATATATACATACATTACATGTATGTGCACTTGAGATATTCTGTACATGTTTCTTAACAATAAACTTGAGGAAATACTAAAAAAAATCAGATTTTTAGAAAACTTTTCTAATAGCCCCTCAAATTAACAAAATAATTATAATTATATATATATTATTCTTATGCACTTAATTACATTTAATCAGCACACTAAGAGAACATAAGAAATTACTTTTGAGTAAATTTAGTTGCGGAATTCAAAAATTATCCTTGTAGTACTTAGTTATAGCACTTTTTATTAAAAATTACACAGTCCACAATTATTAATATTAATATGAAATAATAGTAGATTTATGTCTTTAAAACTCTTCATTTGAAAATAAAAGTTTCTTGTTAAAAAATTAACCGATTTTCTTTTTACCTTAAATTTATGGTTTTCTAAATTTTTTCACCATTACACGAAAATGATAGTTTCACTGTGCGAAGTTATTTTACAAAATTACTTTCTCTTTTCTGAAAGACCGGCTCTTGCAGTAAAAAATGGCTTGTCAATTCATTAACTGAAGTTTATATTTTCTTTTTCATTGGCGATGTAGTGTGGTAAATCAAAATTAAATAAAAACATAGTATAAATCCCCAGTTTTAAAACTGAATAAAATTTTTAAATAGTAACCTGAAGATTGCTGGAAAATGTTAAAACTAATAAACATCAATATATTTTTGTTGAAAAGTTTATATCAAAGTTATTAATAACTAATTTTTATCAAGAAGCAAATAATAACGCAAGCTATAATAGTAATACTATACTTTATATTTTAATAGTATGCATATTTTTTGTAAATTTATATCCCTTTCCACATTTAATAAGTAAATTATCCAGATTATTGATTCAAAAAAGTATTAAATTCTGAATTTTTAAAGTAATAAAAAAAGTAGCATATTTGACTGACAAAGTGTATTTAAAATTGATATTTATTTTCTCTTTTTACAGCTATTTTAAGTCAATTTCAAAACCCAAAATTGCTGTTAGACTAAGGAAATGATGAAGAACAAATATAGAATTCCTTTTTCTTGGTAAATATGACAGCTGTTAATTTTTTTAAAAATAATTTGCACAAATTTAATTATTTCAAGCAATAATCATTAGTAGCGCAATTATTAGTAGTACAGATACTAAACGTACACATTCAATTATCCAAATAATAATCAAAACTTAGTATTTAAAAAAAATCAAGTAAAACTAGGATTTCAAATATGAGGAAGAGCAGAACAAGATTATTCCACATAGAAATCAATGTTATTTTTTTCCAATGGCAGATTGTAGACATTTATAACTGCAACATAATCTATTAATCTATTGTTCCCTGATACCCAAGGAACCAACCAGAAACAGCGATTTCTTAGTCACCGAGGCGTTGCCCCGTTTGAACCACAGGGGGTGGGCCACCATCGAATCTTCACAAATGCTATAAGAACCCGTTTATTGGGTAGGCATCATTCATACTTCATGCACACACATAAGGAAATTACAAAGACAGGATAGAGAGAGAAAGTACATCCATGCCTGAACCAGGATTCAAACCCAGGTCTTTCCTATCCATAATCAGGCACGCTGACCACTAGACAAGTTGGCCGGCGAATTCAATGTTATAAACCTCAAAAAATTAGATAAAAATATATAAAATATGAAAACCGATGTTTTCAACGAAGATATTTTTCATCACTGTGTCCGATTATTAAAATTGTATTATTCAACTTTCATTTTTGAAAACAAAATGTGAATTGAAAATATTGTGGTTCCATCTTTTAACGAAATGTATGTTTTTGCTGGTTTGTCAAGAAATTATAATCCTAATAAATAAAAATATTTATATCCTAGGTTGCATTAATAGAAAGGAGTAGTATTTGCAGACATTGGAATCAATTATAGGGAAAAAGGAATATTTCTCATCAATTAGAACATTTCTTATATACTATCCTGTTAATGGACCATTTTTTTACAGAGTGTTCAGACGGATTGGACAAAATTATTAAGCTGAACTTAAGTTGTAACGGAAGTTACTTTTGACAACAGGATGATATTAACCCCAAAGTAAATTTAGTTTTTAGATTTAAAGTATGCAATTAATTAATCTCTTACACATCCTTTTATAATGGAATATTTGAATCTGAAATAATCCAGCCTACAAAGGGTCTATATGAGATAATAAACTAAATCCAATGTGTAGCATACATAAAGTAAAGTTCATCGACCTCGTATTGCGCAGAATTATATAGCCTATATTTCTTAACCTAGAAGTTTCTTATTCAGTATTTTAACTTTATAATCCATGACAAGAAAAATAGCATTTTCAAAGCCTTCTCTTCGCAACCTTAAATAATAAGTATATGGTTCCTTTAACAAATCAATCATTAACAAATTATCAAATTTTTAATGTTCAAAAGAATAGGAAAATTTTATAAATATTAGAAATAGTAGTTAAGAGATTGTGTTTCGCATAGATCACTGCTATATTTCTCGAACATTTTTATATTAAGTTTTGTCATGCATATGTTTCCAGTTTGCTTTCATACATTACAATTCTTTTTCTTTTTTTCCGTGGCAAGAATTCGAATCTATTAGAAAGCAACATAAAATTTTAACTATCTCTAAAAACGCTTATCATTATAATTGTAAATGTGTTTAGGTTTTTATCAATTTGTTTACTAATGCATATAAAACATATATTTGATATCTTAATTTGAATAACTATTATAAAAACTTTACATTTCTTCACATATTAAATTTAAACAACTAAATTAATTAACTGACAAAATGCACTTCGTTAAAAATAAGGAAATCATTAGATACATTTTATTTTCATGTGGAACTGTAGGAAAAAAATTGAAATGATTGATGTTAGAAATTTAGAAAGTTTCTTAAGTATCATTAAGATTATAAATATAATATCCTAGGTAAAATAATTACGATTACCTAACTTATATAGAAGGAATTCTTTTGTATCAGGATACTAATTGCAATTTTCTTTTATTATAACTTTGACCTAATTCCGGTAAAAAGAGCTTCATTATAAAAACAAAATCATGATGGTGTTTTCTGAGCTTGTCAGATTTTAACAATGTGAAAAAAGAATGAATAAGGCCAACGTGTTTTTCAAGAGAATTTTACACGAAATATTAATGACCTGTCTTTAGAAAACATGCTCCAAAAATTAATAGCTTCATTTTATTTTTCTGTCAAAAATTCTTTCTCTAAAATTATTAGCATTTATTAAAGTGTTTTTATTGCTAAACTTTACAAAGAAATTGATTATAATTTTTCTATCGATATGAAATAAACTTTACTGGATTCAGATGACGAATATTGAAATCTGAATTCAACAAACTTCTTTACAAAAATAAGGATTTATATTTTTATGTATTTAAAAAAAATCATGTAAGGAGATTTATCAGAAGCATTAATAGTGAAATAAAATAAGTTTAAGAGTAATTGTTTAAGTAATATATTTAAGAGAGTAGCTTAACCACTATTACATTGTTCACATAAAATTAAAATTCCTTTTTTATATAATATTTTGGTTGTTCACAAAACATTAAAGACAAGAAATTATTTCCTAAATCTTATACAGTAAATAAATTCAATTTCACAAGTTTTCGCTTAAAATTTTATACTTATATTAGCAATAATTTTCATAGCTAAAAATATTAAAAAGTACATACCTATTTGTCACATCAAATACAACATACTGTAAAATATTAATAATTTTAACTTTGATTTATAATGAGACATAGGAGAAGCAGATATCACAAAGAATTTTAACAAATTATGACTAAATTCTTTATCTCATTCAAAGCAATTAAATGTTAAAATTTATATTGGTTTGGTATGATTTATGTAAAAATAATTGTTTACAAAATTTGAAACTTCTATTAAATATAATTATTTACAAAGTAAGTAACAATTTTAGGAAATATTTTAAAAGAAAAAATAATATAGTTTATATTTTGTTACTAAGATTTATAAATTTAATTCGTTACAAAAAATAATATTTTTAATAGCACAATATTTTGCATGCTAAATACACATTAATAATGATAATAATCATTAATAATACTATCACATAATTAATAATAATAATAATATATATATATATATAATAATCATTCTTAGAAATTCAAAGAAAAGTAAAATTTAATAAGGTAATTATTTGCAAAATGACTTAGAATGCATATTTTTTCTTTAAGTATATACTGAAAGAGAGACAGAAAAAGAGTTTAATTAGTAAATAATTATAAACAGTAATTATAAGTAATAAATGCGCAATTAATTATAAACATAATAATTACCATTTCTAATAAACATATCATAAAAAAACTATTAATTTGTTTTCAGCCTACTGCCAGTTAATATGAGGACGATCGAAAGCATGAGCTCTTTTACTTAATTTTTAACAATTAAGAAAAATAATTTAAATATGACATTTATTAAATTTATATATCCACAGAATTTATTGCTTTCAGTTTGATAAATATGACGAAAACAATTGTGTATATATATACATACACTCAAACATACATATATACATCCATATATATATATATATATATATATATATATATATATATATATATATATATATATATATATATATATATATATATATATATATATATATATATATATATATATATATATATATATATATATATATATATATATATATATATATATATATATATATATATATATATATATATATATATATATATATATATATATATATATATATATATATATATATATAAGTGTAAGCAGGTGATTGCTTTAATTAAATATATTTTAAATCAGTAAATATATTTTTATTGGTGGAAGCATATTTTTTTAAAATACCACATTTAAATCTGCATAAAACACAAATTTAAATAGTGTATGCAATCATTAAAAATATTAGCCAAATTATGGCATATTGAGGATAATTTGACCTTACAATTTGTTGCAGCAAGGTACGTTATCATTTTGCACAATTTGTAATTCACATGCAATTTTCCTGAAATTTGGGGTGAAATATTATTTAATATCAAATATTACATAGAGGTTTAAATAAAAGCTATAACTTAACTAATTATTTATTTTATTTTCAATAAACATCATATTCTTATTTTATATGCATATTAAGATTTTTATAAATCTTTTGTTAGTCGTCTCTGATATTATTTTCTAGTGTATCTTCATAAGTGGAAATTGGTATTAATAGCAAATTTCGGTGGTGCAAATAACCTTCTACTCACTGCATGCTTCACTGATCCTATCAAGGTTTAGCTTCCAAGGCAATTAATTCTTGAAAAAAATCACCGGTCTAATTCTGAGCGTTTAATTTCCTGATTCGTGTAGCTGTATCTATATAAAGATAATTTTTAGGGAAAAGCTTTCATGATTACTTCAATGTATCTTATGAAGTCGTGTCGGAAGGTAATAAAAAATTTCTCCCGATAGCTGCAAATAATATATTACTGCTTCCGTAACTGAAACTGTGTTCCCTAATGAAGATATTTTCTAAAGATGAAAGAGTCTATATTAAATAATTAATCATGGAGTTCTTCTTTTTGATGATATAAAATGAATAAAGAAGGGCAATTTTTCAAGTTACTATAGTACGTATGTAAAAAAAAAAAATCCAAGAATTACTCGAACATAATCTCAAAAATACGTTGTATTTTCATGAGCACGTAAAAGTTGTGTAAAAGAGAATATGTTTTTGGGGCATAAAATTACGTATTTTTATTATAAATTCAACAACGGCTAAGCCATTTTAAATATGATGTATATGTAGTTTAGATATATTTAAATTAAATATAAATGCTTTGCAATTTTTAATGTAGGATTAAAGTAAATAAAGATTTATTTTAAGTATATTATGTTTTTTCTTGCTGAAGAAACGAAACTCATATTCTTCAAGATTATTTTAAGTATTGTAGCGTTCAATAAAATAATATTGCATTTCATTTTTTTTGTTTAATCTTAATTATGCTACATATATTATCAATATGTTTCAGTCAATAAGCATAATACATTTAATACAATTATGACAGTTCATAATCTAGATTTGTGTGCGCATGCATGAATTACTTAACTTATTTCTTCTTAAATGATGAAAGTCAAATGATTTGTAATTAAATTTTTCAATCAAATCTGTTTAGTTTATTTAATTCGCTTATTACTGTTTATAATTTTTTTGAAAAATTGCAACTAATTAAATTGAAAAAAGCCAGTCCAAATTGAATTCTTAAACATAGCAAAAATCTAATACAAAGGAAGAATGACAAAGTACGGACCAGAAAAATTGAGACAATTACAGAAATAAAAGGATAAATTTTGAACTGAAATTTAATGTATAAAAAGGCTAACACATTTCCATTTTCAGCTTGAAACCATGTAACTGATAAAAATCTGGTAAAAATGCACCAATTATGATTGCTGTAGCAAGCACTCATTTTTAATATTAATTTAGACACATTTCTACGCGTATTTGTTATTTGCACTTAGTTTTTTAAAACCAATAAATATTATAAAATACATGCATTTTCAATTTTTTTTACTACAATTTTTATTTCATTTTACCGAACAATGATTTTAAAATTATATTCATATAAAATATGTTATGTACAGGTAATTATTAAAATAATGAAAACACTTGTTAATAAAAATAACATGCTTGAATAAGGTTCAAATCATTAAAATATAATATAAATAATTTAACAGATTCTATTATAAATAGAAATTATGCACTAAAGAGTTGACAAATTCAGGCATGTATTGGTTATCTTCCACAGGTATGTATTGGTAACTATTGCTCTTTTAACACTTTGGGTATAAAATTAATACTTTGTGTATATATAAAAATGAAGAAAGCTTATCTTATTACGAAAAAAATTAAAAATGTCGACTTTTATTTTGATAAAAGGTAGTAAGAAATATTTTATTATAATATTCAATAACATCTTACGTTCTTTCGAAAGAAAAAAATAATCAAATGTAGTAATTAAAATTGTTTGTTTAATATTATATTATTAAGTCTCCCTTCAACATTCACAGCAGGATCACAGTAACGTGACTACTATAAATAACCAATCACAGAAGACAGATGACAGCACAGTGCAATTGAGCTTATATAGTGAGTGAGGGCTTTTGGAAAACATTTCAATGGTGCAAAGCAGAGATGGAATATTATTTCTGGCGTACAAAAGGCAGGACCATTGTTTTTCATACCAAAGGTGAAAGCATATTAGAAACGATAAAGTTTGCTAACCGTTTACATATCACCGTGTAAAAGTTACATCATGTACGGCAAAATGGAACTGTCCAAAATAAAAGATGTGGATCACGGAATATAGATGACAGATTTGAACAGTATTCGACTTCAGTGATACGTTCTGGTGAATAGACGCTACTCTTGTGCAACGGATTGCCCAGATCAATCAAGGAGCTAACAATAGGGTCTATAAAACTAATTAAGGGTCTCCCAAACTAATGTTCTGTGAATGTTCCGAAACAGACCCCTATTTCATGCATCAATGATGGCTACTGCACTTTGGCAACTAGGGTTGTAATTTTAATGCGAGTACCACAACTGGCCATTCATTAAAAATGATAAGTAGTTTTACCCTATGAATCACGTTTTATGCTCCATGGAAAAGATGATTTTTTGGCGTATACGACGTGAAACCTCTGAAAGCAAACACTGGAACCATTGCCGGAACAGTCTAAGCTAGAGATGGTAGCACCATGATTTGGGAATGTTTTACTGGCATCCTCTAGGTTCACTCATCATTGTGGAAGGCACGATGGATCAATATATGTACGCATCTGTGCTTGAGGGCCATGTATATCGCCATATAAGCACTGGTTTTTCTCAGGGCTATGGCCTCTACAAATAAGATAATGAAAGGTATACAGTTCGCAATGTACTTGCGTGGTTGGAAGAACACCAGGATGTCTTTACCGTTCTCTCACTGCCAGCAAGTTTAAATGGCCTAAATCTAATCAAGAAACTGTAGAACTGACTTAATTGGCATGAATACCCACTTACAGCCTTCGTCCATGACACAGGAGTCAGCATAGCTCAAAATCCAGCGAAAACTTTCACAAACCTAATTGACTCTCCACTTGTATGTTTCAAATTAGTAGTTATCACAACAACTCAGTAAAAAAGAGCTATTATCGTTTTTGACAGGTGATCATATTATTGTTACTAGACTGTGTATAATACGATTTTTACTAACACTGATCTTCATTAATAAATTTTACTAATACAATTTATTTATTTCATTCATGTATAAATATAAGAAGGAAAAACACTTTTCATTTGAAGATTATACTCAGTTCTCTGCCCTTTTAAATAATACGATACGTTCCCAAAATTTTATTGCTTGATATTATCGTTTGATTCGTTATAAAAGATTTTTTTATTTTACTTTTTGAAAAAAATCAGACTATCATTTAAGTTTTTTTGATAACATATGCTATGCGGAAATGTTTTGTGATTTAGTATCATATTTCTTATAATTTGTAGAAGAAGATATTTGATAACAATTTTAATTGTAGTTTTTTTCGACATTCTTTATCTTTTTAGCAATGATATTATTTCATAAATGAACAATGCTGAATTCTATAATTAAAAGTACATTAAACAATCTAGAAGTTTAGTTCAGATCATTTTAATTTTACTCTGTTCCTCCATTAGTTTGTTTCAGGGTCTAAGACAATAATATAACTCTTAAGTTTGACTCACCTTGTATCAAAGTACTCATTAATACAGGTGTAACTTTGACCTTATATCAAAGTTAAATTTATTAATGAGTTTAAACAAATCTAAAATTATAATGTCTATTTATTATCCCAATGTTTTCCATCGTTATAATAAATGTTTTACCTTCCAAGAATATAACTATGTTCAAAAATCTTATAAAGAGAAAATTTATACAATTTTGAAATTCTAATTCCTTAAAAAATTACAACAGTTTTGAAATAATTTTTTCTGGAGGCTTATATACTCGAAGAATAAAATAGAATCTATAAAATATTTTATGAATTAGTCTATATTTATCATATATTTTTTTCTTTCCTGCAACAAAGCAAAATTTTATACGTAAGCAAAATTTATTTTACACGCGCTTCAAAAATAATCATCTGCACATTTCTCGGAAGAGGAATTCATAAATCTGATTTTATAAATTCTTGTTATTTATCTCGTGTTGTTTTCCTGTATGAGAATGAAGGGGGATTTATTTCAATTCGTAAAATTTCAAAGAAAATTTCTTTCTGATACATATACAATATGGATTTTTTCAAAATATAGAGAAAACTACCCATAATACAGAATTCATTAGGAAAAATAAATGAACATAGTTCTGAGGCAGAAGTTCTTATTTTATTACTTAGAAAATTATGCATAAATTTTATTAAATTATTAACATAATTATTAATATGTCTATTGATATGTCTTCTGCAAAAATAAAGATATCTTAATACAATTTGGTGTCATGATGCCAAGAAATGTTAACTATGTTAACCATGATATAATTTATTGCTCTAAGTTTGATGTAGAATTAAAAGCATTGAGAAAAGTACGCTATCATTTATATGATATCCAGTAAAGCTCTTAGCTATTCAGCATAGCAATTAGATCGAACTTATTGATAAACAAAATATATGCATTTCCATTAATGTCTCTTATTTATTTCTATATTCTATGGAATGTCACATATATATATATATTAATTATATATATATATATATATATATATATATATATATATATATATATATATATATATATATATATATATATATATATATATATATATATATATATATATATATATATTAATTATATATATATATATATATATATATATACAAACACAAAAACACAAATGATCTGAATACATTATTTAAAGCTAATTATAAATATAAAGATATGTATTTAATTTGATTCAGGTAAGAAGATTCCGTCTAAATAATTTATAAAATTGCAATAAATATTGTTATTATTAATAGATCAAAATAAAGAACTGCATAAGCTAGCTGATTTCCTCTGAAATCAGTAGTTTATCAAAATATTTCTTAAATTTTTATTGTGCTTTTTATCGACATTTTTATTGCTTCGATTATGTTATGAAAGTAATATGTGTATATCTAAACTGAATGATTGTTAACAACCACAAACAAAAAGCTAATTAATAATAATTGAATAGATAAAATCAATATGTGTGAAGAATAATTCAATAAAAACTTTCACTAAATCCCTCTTAATCTGTATTGTATATGGAATTATTAAACACATTACATGTTCAATTCATATATATATAATTAATTTTAATATTATCTATGAATGATGAATCTCATTCATTTGACAAGTTCTTAAATTAATATTACTTTAAATGCTCTACATTAAATACAAAATAAATTATATGAAATGTTTTCATTTTTTTGACAAATTATTCTATTAACTCAAAAAAAGGGAGCATAGCCAAAGTAATTTTCTTCAGTAAATCTCTTACAGAATCTTGCAAATTAGTATGATCCGGCATAAATTATTTTATTTTCATAAAATCAATGAATAATAACCCTAAAACTAATAAATGTAGCCAACCCAATAAGAAATTTTAAATATTGTAGTTTATTTAAAAAAAAAAACTACTTAAAATATCTGAAATATATTTATTATTAAATATGCAATTTTTCTGACAAATTATCTATGAGTAATAAACAAACGTTTCCTTTCCCCTAAACATATATCAATAAAACCAATCTAAGCATCTGCATGAAATATAAGATTGGTGTGTTTTGTTGGTTTCAATGAAAATGGTGGAGCGGAATAACAATGGGATTACTGAAACTAATAATATCTTCTGTGTCAAGCAGAAAGAAAGGATTCGCTCAGCCAATCCCTCTCAAGGGAGTAATCTTATTATTTCCTTCTATGCATTAGTATGAATGATCACATTCATTTCCACAAGATCAGCAATTCAGTGACTATGTAAATATAAAATCAATAAGAGCACATTTCAGTGATTAAAAAGATTTGTTTAAATAATTTAACACATAAGTATCATTGTTTTATGAAAGTTGGTATCTGGTACCATACCGAGTTAATGAATAGAAATATTTTTAAGATGATGATGCAAGTTTAATTAAATTCTCTTGAAGAAAACGTGCTAACTATATGTTTGCAATTTCAATATTTAAATAGTATATTTTACTAAATGCGTTAGCTTGATTGATTTTGGTATTTGAGACTTAAGTATTCCTAATTTTTTCTTACAGTAATAGTTTCACTTGAAAAATATTATATTTAAAATAATCTGCTTTTTTCTTATTTAATTAACATCACAATTGTAAATAGACTGGTTTTAGTTATACTTACTGTAATTTTATGGTATTTAAATTTAGCGATGTGGTAACTCATGATTAAGCATCGCATTCAGTCCGGAAGGGCATGGTTTAAATTCCAATGCCGCCAAAAACCAGCAGAGTACATTTAGTATATGTGCTTGTTAAACCTGTGGAATCAAAAGCGCTGTGATCAGTTGTTCAAAAGTTATCATGCATGTGATGGTCTGGAGAAAATTTAATCACCCTTCAGATCAATGTCAAACCAAGGGAGTGAATCCTCTGGTCATGCCATCTATCGGAGGAGTTTAGTACAAAGTCGTACTTTCGATTTCGGTGTATTAAAAGACGCACCCTTCTGACTTAACAAACGCCAGAGCCAACGACATCGTGAGCTTGACTTGCCAAATGTCACAAGTAACAACAACACATAAAAATTTCAACTTTCTACTCCAACTACTGTTGAAAAACGTGTAATGAATAATGAGCTTCCGACATGGCACATGCATGTCTATCACAAAAGTGCTTAGGAGATTTCCTGGTTTTCTTCTATGTGAGAATTGAATACGGCTCACTTATCACACGAAATATTTTTTCTGGAAAACAATGAAGAAGTGTAAGTGGGGGATATCAGAATCCATTAGAACAGACATTTGTGGCTGAATTGTTCACTAAAAGGTGCCAAGTTTTTATAAATAATTTTAATAACATAAGCGACTGAATTAAACAATTTCTTTAACTTAATATATACTGAGTATATTTCGTAAAAGATAATTTATTTCTCCTTGATTCAATTAAATCCATGTAAAAGTAATTAAATTTAAAGAATGGAATGTGATATGTTTTACGAATTCAATGGTTTATTTTATATTTAACTCTTATATATATCAACAAATTGCTTATATTTTGTTATTCGTTTTTATTACGAAAGAATTCTTCTATGGTAAGCTTGTTGACATCTAATGAAGTTTTTGAAACATTTCTCAAATCATTTAAACGCTTCTCACCGCATTGGATAAGCATCAGGTAGAATTTTTTTGAATGTCAAATGAAAAGTAATTACTTTTTTAAAGTATGATAAATTAAATAAAATATTCATTGCAGTTTTCTGGTATATTGGAGATGTTGTATTAATAAAAGTTTAAAATGTTTATGTTTACGGCACACAGAATATGATTTTTTTTTTACTTTCATAATTTAAATAAGTTTACCATAAAGAATATTTAGGTATATCCAGAATTAAGATTTAACTTGTTTAAAATGTTATCGTGGAAGTGAAGGGAATATCATATCGATAAACGAAGCCTGTAATTTGAGATTATAATAAATATGTAACGTATGGTTTTTAACATTATATTTTACTTTTTATACAAACTACTATTACAACAGAGTGTTGTTAATATTGTTAATTATTTCTTGCGATTTAAGTTTTGTAAATTTGGATCGTCACGTGAACAAAGGAATCTTGGAGAATCTCAGTTCAAAAAAAGGAAAGCTCAGTGAAAGACACCAACGGGTAATAAAGCAGATTGTAATGTCTAAAAAGAATACAACTGCAGCCAAAGTGACCGCAGATCTCAATCAGGATCTGGATTATCCTGTGTCAATAATTACACTTAGAAGATACCTTCATAAAGAGAACATCCATGGCAGAACAGCAACTCCCAAGCCATTTGTCACAGATGCGAATGCCAAACATCGTGTAGAATGGTGTCAAAACCACAAAACCTGGTCGATGAATAAGTGAAAGCACATGATTAGATGAATCATGTTTTGCACTTTTCCCCACAAAAGGATGGGTACATGTGACGAGAACACCTGCACAAGCGTATGATCCTGATTGCCTCCTTGAAACTGTCAAGCATGGAGGTGAATTTGTCATGGTATGGGCAGCCGTGGCATGGGTTTTTGCTGGTCCAATTGTAACCCTGAAAAGAAGGATAACTGGGGAGAAATATAGAAAAAGTTTTAGCTGACCAGGTCCATCCTATGATTCAAACTTTGTTTCCTGCAGAAGATGGAATTTTCTAAGATGATAATGCCCTCATTCATGCAGCCAGAGTTGTCCAATAATTGTTTGATTAACATAAGGATGAAGTGGAACATCTACCTTGGCCCACACAGCCACCACACCTTAATATAATCAAACTATTGTGATCTATTTTAGAGCTTTCAATACGGAATAGATATCCTCCACCGTTATATTTCACAATATCTCCATGATGAATGGCCTCTAAACACTATTCAGAATTTTTTCGATTCGCTTCCCAAACGAAATATATATATATATATATATATATATATATATATATATATATGCATATATACATATATATATATAAGTTATAAGGAGTTTGAAGCTTCATTATGTGAAATATATATATATATACATACATATATATAAATATATATATATATATATATTTCACATAATGAAGCTTCAAACTCCTTATAACTTTTAGATGTGCAGTGAGACTATACTATGAATGCAATTGTGATTTGATTCTCACAAAGCAGGAGCAAAATTGTTTTCATTGTTTTCACTTTGTTTTATTGTATATTTAGCAATGTACTCCTTTTCTGAAATTTTCTTAAGTTAATATTGAATTCAAAGCATACGGAGAGAAAAACAAGGCAATAATACTGCATGCTAAATGGGAAGAATAGACCAGGAAGAAGGCATTTCAAGATTTCGGTATCCGCATTATCAACGTGGTATTAAATGTAAGCCTTTAGTTTTTAGAGACAGTGTATCAGAATATTTCAAAGTATGGAAATTTGACTCATTAAAAATTTGCAATTTATTTCGTAAACTTGAAGAATTCGAATGTATTTTCAAATACAAAGTAAAATAATCACATTGAATTAGTTTTTAATTTTTACCATAATTGAAAATAAATTTCAATTATGGTAAAAATTGAAATTATTTTCAATAAAAAATAATTGAATGTGTTATTTATTAAATAAACATTGTAATTCCCTGAATCCTCCAAAGATGGTACACTACGATAATTTGAGTACATTTCAAATTATGATGACATTTTATAATCAGTGTATATTTCCTGTTTATCAAATGTCACGAATTTTATTCCTCAGAAATTGATTTTTATTTTATATTCAAATCTAATTAAATTCTCTTTTTTTCTGGATCAGTATACCCAGTTTATCCTGAATTGCTTTATTTATTTTAATTATTCATCATAATTAGAGTTAATACTCAGAAATATTCTGATAAAACATTTTTAAAACTGCCATGCAATTTTTCGGAATATTAGTATAGATGAAAAAGATACTTCAAGGAAAAGTATTTAACTAAACAAATTTGATATTTTTTTCAATTATTTATTGAATTTAGTAAAATTATTTTCGCGTTCTTGTAAACTCTAAATAAATATAATATCACTTAACATGTTGTGATAAAATAGAAATATTATTTCAGATATTTGTATTCAAGTATTATTTGCACCTATTAATAAAGCTAAATTTAAGTAATTTAAGTTATAGAAAGCAACATGTGCTAATTAACTTATTCTCATTTCAATTTTGAATTTTAAACTGAAATATATACCAGGAAAATCTTAAAAGACCTCATTGTTTTTATTTATATCATTCATTGGCAGCGAGCTATTTTATAACTTTTATAACTTGAACTTATAACTAACTTGAATTTTATTTTTTCTTTATTGTTTCACAAAGTATCCTTAATTTGTGCCAAAAATTTTTGTACTTAGCAAGAAGAATATTATTTATGAAAAGAAAATATATTTAAGTTAGAAGAAATGTAATGAGAATGAAAATGATGAATTTTGATATTGAGTAAGAATAATTCGCTTATTTAATATTTTAAAAAATAAAAAAGTGAACTAAACGTATGTTATTCTAAGCAAATTAACAGGGTATGTCAACTTTTAAGTTATGTAGATAAAAATTGTTTTGTATTTGTTAAGCCTATTTCTCTATTTGGCTAATTCTCTTGTTGAGAATAACATACATATTTTAAATGGAAAAACATTACTAATTAACAATTTCAGTAACTTTCTTTTTAAATAATTTAAATATATTATAATAACCATTAATATTAAAACTGAGTCAAACATATTTACTATTCACAATTACTCTTATTCTATAATTTAATTCTTTAAATAAGATTGTTATCCATGTCAGTATAGCGTTTTGATTACGTGGTCGATATTAGAAATTTATTTGTAAAATATTAAACTTTTATTCATAAAATTTTATTCAGTATGTGCCAAAGAAGGGAGCTTATAGCAAACAGCAAAAACAAGAATAGCGTAAAAACTTAGAACGTTTTCAGAAGCTTAGAATGCAAATGCATAAACAACAGGTATTTATACGAAGAGAATTTGTTGAACTCAACCATGTTCTGAATTCTTAAGATACACAATTCATATTGATGTTCTCAGTCAATGTTTTATTTTTAGAAATTTTTTTCTTTAATACTAAAATTTTTAGTTCAATATTACTTTCTTAGAGGATGTTATTGTTATAAATACTGCTATGCTCATTAGTTTCAATCAGTGTTGAATATTTAACCAATATAATACGATAAAGTGACAAGCAAACTAAAGAATTAGAATTTTTTACTTTACCTATTATGTTTTGTACAAGAGGAAAAAATCATATTAGAATTCCCATAATTTAAAACGGTTGACTACCCAAATTCTTTTTTTCTATGTTAGGTATCAGATTTATCGAACATAATGTCAAAACCAGTCTGTTATAACGTTTGAAATTTACAAAGAATTCATTTTTTTTCCTGAAAAATAATCACATAGAGTTACTTTAAATTATGTCTGCTTATCCACTACTAAGTGCTTTGTTTCTTATAGCTTTGAATTTATATTTAAAAGACTACAGAGTAACTTAATTCAGTCAGTGGAACAACATAGAATATTGTTGATAACAGTTCTAGTTTTATATATCTCAGGATAGTACTCAACGTAGACGGATTTGATTGTTTTTCTAAAACCATAAGATGTAGTTTACTAGGTTCAAACTGGTTCACTGGCTTTTAAAATATGCCTATTATATAAGTATTGTTAGCTATTGTGCAACCAAACTTCAGTGTGTCTGACTTCTTTTAAAAATTTAATAATTTTAATGAATTCAGAAATATCTTTTTAAAGAAGAAATACATTTTTTAAAACTCTAATTAGATAGATAGTAACATTTTCAGATGCTGCAGGCATACATCCTATTCGCGAAGCGAGTTTGACATTGTAAATGTCCGATATGGGAAATGAACCTATTCCTGGGGTATCACTTGGAATCCGCTTCTAGGCTTGGAAAATACAAAGATAAAACTTCAAAAGAAAATTGAATAAACTTATTGAACTAAGAAATAAAAACACAGTGAAGTATTTTTAAATTAAATATCAATGTAATACACCAATGTTTGTTTTGTTATAAAAGTTTGTTTAAATGTTGAAAAATATGTTATTATTCCTGGAAAAATAAAGAATTTTAATATCTGAAATAGTTTTTTGCTGAAATTAGCAGAAAATAATTTATGGAAAAATGATTATTTAAATATGTTTTATTCACACCCAGACACACAATGTTGTATGTCTGTGTATATATATATATATGAAAATTTAGTAATATATTTCTAATCTTAAACTTTCATGTTTGATTAAAGCCACTATTGAAATATGGAATAATGTTTTTCCCCATATGTCTTCAGCATGAACTATATGGATGTTTGGAAGTTTTTTAAAATTTCTTTCTGTATGATACTTACTACAAAAAATTCTCTTGGTAAGAAATTTACTTGGTAGATATTAAACTATCTTACAATAGTCTTCAGCAATTAGACTGCCCTCCATGTAGTATCAAAACTTCAAACTCCGTGAATGATATTTTATAAAAAAAATTTGATTATGCTGCGACTGCATTTTTGATTTTTTTTTTAAATAAGAAAGGTCTGTAGTCTTGTTGGATTTCTGTTTGAAGATGATTAATGAATTCAAAGAGATGGGTTAATTCAAAATGAAATGTGGTAGAGATAGAGCCCAATGAATTCGATATCAGCAGTAGAACAAGCATCATTTTAAGAAACGACATTCATTGCGCTTTGGCGACAATATGAATACAGGTTATTTCAAGTTAATTAAAAAACCCGTAATTTATAAATGTATTTTAACATTGCTTTTAAAACTAGATGAAAAATCATACTATGCTTTTCATTCCAAGGAATTCATACTGCTGATTCAAAAAAAAATTAGCGGAATATTCAAATGAAAAAATTATTTAGAATTAGGAAAATAATTAAAATTCAAATATTTTAAATGTATTTACAAAACACATTAGAATCCTAAAAAATGGCGTTATTTAATTCTCAATGTATTAATGTTAAATAATACCAATTAATTAATGTATAACATTTTCTGTATTAGTGAAGATGTTTAATTTGTTACATAATACCGATTTGCTTATAAGATATTTGATAAAACTATATCGTAAGCACATTATTTTCAAAATGATGTGCAAAATAACACACAACTTATTTAATATAGATATAAATATTATATGCAGGTAATCGCATAGTGAGAAAAACTATTTTGAGAAGGAAGATCATTTATTGTAGTTAATGACCACTGATCATAGAATGTACAATAGTTTGTAGTCCATATCATTCATATTAATATAATTAATTATCCATTGTAGTTTATGCTGCATTTAAGACTAGTATAAATAAATATATGTTTGCTAAATAATACCGAATTTTTATATTTTTTCCTGTTGTAATTTTATAACTATTCTGAACACGTATCTCTTAATGGCAATTTAAACTTAAACTAATTGCAATGGAACACTCTGATCTGTTTCTTCTTAAAAAATATTATAAATTTTTAATAGCATTTGAGTACCCATCAGAAAAAAAATGATTTTAACTATGCAAATAAGGTTGATTAATCAGTCTGAGCTTTCAGACATTTTTGTTAAACGTTTGCCAGTTTGTAAACTAATTCTTACTTATTTTGAAATAGACTGAAATGTTTTAAGAATTCATAAAATTGTGAGCGTATTCATCATCAAAAAATGAGGAATAATTTATTATTTTGGATAAAATTAACTATTAGAAAAGATAAATTAAATGCGGAAGTATGCTCTCAAATAAATAAAACATATAATAACAACTTTTTATTATTCTTTGCAAACATGATGTAATTTAATGAGGCTATGTTGTTTAACGTTCAATTTTATCAGTTTTTAGAAATCATATTGATATCAGTAACTTGGAAAAATATGTATAATTCAAACATATCTTTCTTTCAAAAATAAGTGTAACATATAATTTAAAATATTTCCCCTTAAAATTATTTGAAATATCACTCATAAAGCTTATAATTTATATATCATTCTAAACGTTATGGTTATATTTCGCAATCATGATAATGAAATGAAATTGAAATATATTCTGTGCCTACTTTGTCGACCAAGGGGGGAGAGGTTAGCGTCCCTAACTTCAAAGCAGTAGATCCCGGGTTCAAATTCTGGTATATATATATATATATATATATATATATATATATATATATATATATATATATATATATATATATATATATATATATATATAAATATATATATATATAGATTTATATATATATATATATATTGGATCATTATCAAAATAAAAAAAAATATTTGAAGGTATCATTCAATCTAGATATATAAACATGTGAGTACAATTAATATAAATGAATTTTTGCAATTAAGATGAAAACAACTTTTTTGCAATGTTCAACTGAATAAGTCAAAAAGGAATTAATAGCTTTTGCAGAATTTTACCCATTCATAACTCAAAATAATTTTTTTATCTATGGGAGAAGTAATAAAGAAGCTAACAGAAATAATTTTGAATTTCAAAATTTAAATAAATTATTTCAATAGTTTCTTAATATCAAGTTTTCACAATTAATGTCTGTTTAACTAAATTTTTAAATAATTAGCAAATTTTAAATTTTGTTAAAGTATTCAGTTACAATCTGACCAATTTTTTTAACAATTAATTAACTAAAAATTATTAAAATATTTAATTAATGTACTTGATCAGATTCCTTTCCACTTTTAATTTCAAGTATATAACATATGAAACGTAAAAGGAGAATTTAAATTAAATAAGTCAAATACAATTTGTATCAGATCATTTAAATTTTATGATCAATTATTAAAAAATCGTATAATAATGTGTATTAAGACTGTATTGAGACCTAAGATAATATGTATTAAGAAGTACATTTTCTTATATATTTTTATAATTTTTCAACTAATATTTACTTAATTCTATACAATGTAAACATACTCTTGGAGAAATTCTTGGTGCACTATACAAAAGCAGCCAACAAAAATAAACTCTTCTGGAAGAACATTCGATTAAGAAGATTTATGTATTGCGTATCAGGCAAAGGCAAGTATCCAGATGGTGTCTTTCTTATGAAAAGAAAGTGAAAAAAAAAGTAGAAGTTCAGTTTCCAAAGAGTAAAGCCAACAGTATCGACTTCCCAAGAAAGGAAACCAAATATAGTAAGAAAAAGTATAAAGCAGTTGTGATTTGTATTGGTACGTAAGTTTTACCAAAAGGTACAATATTATAAGTGATTGGTTATTTTCACAAACAACTATATTTTATGCATAAAAATGCAGAATTTTATGAAACATATTGTATTTAATAAAATATACTTTTCTAATTTGTATCAATAATTATATCAAAGCGAAACGTCACTTTGTATATTTCTAAAATTAAAGCTTTATTATTGAAAAAATATTAATTCATATTTGACAATAAATTAGCATTAAATGTCTTAGATAAATGCTTATATTAAGATTTGTTATGTTTTACACTAAACTCAATATATAGGAATTTTATTACTGCATTAGTGATTGGAAGGCTTTTATCTTTATCTGCTACAACGGATAAGAAAACTTTGATTATAATATATAAAATATTTAACTCTCTGTCTTACATAAAAAATAAACTATTTTTTCTTTTACTTGAATGTTTTTTCACATCATTATAGTTAGTAATAATGTTTGTAATAATTAGTTAGAAAAAGAAGTTTGTATTTATATATGTTGAAGAGTTTCTTTCTAAATGTTGAATGTTAAAACAGAAATATATCATATGAGTCAAATAAAGTAGTTATTAGAAAACAAAATTTGTCTTTTTATTTCCTTTAAATTGTAAAATTTGGCATGATTATTTAATCTCACGAATAATCAGCATAGTGCTTATATATTATACTTATTAGAATCTTGACTACTTCACGCATCTGAATAACTATAAAATTTTGTTTCGCTGAAATGTCCTTATGAATGAATACTAAATGAAGATTTAAGTGAATTCCTTAAAACAAAAACTGATAATAGTTTTAAATTAAAAGAAAATAAGAAAAAACGCATTTTCAAATCAAATAGGAACTTAATTAGAAATGTCACTAAAATTATTTTCTCTTTGAAGTATTGATTTGATACACAAAATAACGAAAGATATAAACGGTCAATGAAAAGGTTTAAAAATCAGAAATGTTGTTTCTTAAGATTTATATAAAAGAAAGAAATTATCATAATCTAAATTTAATGTATTTTTGTTGAAAAGCAAACTCTTTTTTTTTTTTAACTGCTAATGCAACTGTTGGAGAACAATCTAAAAGTTCTCAACCAAAGTAAAAAGTGTTAAAAATGTAGCATTAATTCCACAAAAGGCAGTATAATATAAATATTTCTTATAGATAACAATCTTCTTATAAGGCTTGTTTCAATTTTTTAATATGCTTATTAATATAAATACATGTAGCAACTGCATTAAATAACATTTTAAAAATTACTATTAATATAAACAAAATCAGTAATTTAAGAATGCAAATACAATTTTGTACCATGGACAACTGTTAAGTTTAATAATTATTCATAGTTTTTAATTTTCATTCATTTTTAGATTTTTTTGCATAAAATACAAATATATAAATGATATAATTTCTGAAAATATGTGAAACATGTGGCAGGGCTTATGATTGCTTTATGAAAATACCAACATTTAAAGTTACATAACTATTTAATTGAAATCAGAAATATATGACTATAAAATATAAAGAAAAACGTACATCATTGAATCTAAAGAAAAATGTACGCTTAAAACACCATTGTGAGTTGGTTGATTACGCATCGTTCACTTTATCAAATCCCGATTCAATAGGACATCCACCATGTTCACCAATGATAGCTGGAACACGTGATATATCTGAATGTCGACCATTTAAAATGATATTTCTTATGTTGTCAAACAAGTATAAAGGTCTTCTGTTTATGGGACTTGCTTTTTAATTACGAAGAATTACACACTTTTGAAGTTACAATAGTGCACACACTAGATTTCAACTATACAAATTTAGCATCATTTCCGCCAGTTGTAGTGCAGAAAGTTAAAGATTTTATAATAATTAAGCATATAGAAATACATCAAAATATGTTTTAATTTTTAATAACATACTCTTACGAGAAATATATGGTACGTTTATGTTATATAACATAAAAGCGATCAAAGGTTTATGTTGCTGTTGTTGGCTTATGCTCTTTAAAGATATGACATTTGTCAGATCAATTCCATTAAATTGTTGACAACTAGAAAGTCAATGACTAGCAGGGAATCTGAGAGGAATTCCTGTCGGGAAAGTCAAGCGCAATCCAGAATATGTTTCGGTGAGGCTGGATGATTACAGCATTTTTTACGAGTGGGACAGCTTTTTGTTCCACGTTCAAATGATAAACATTTTAGATGTCCACTTGAGAATCTGACCAAGGCAGTTTGAGATTTTCGGTCACATTTTATTTCCACAAGAGCTTCATGAGATATTCCAGAGTACTATTGGTGGAATTTGCAAGACTGGAACTAGTCTAGATTTTTTTTATTAAAGTTCCTGATATGTATGTCATGAACCAGTGGGCATGTCTTTCTCATTGCCTTCTTTAAACAGTGGATTTGTGGTCTCATTTCTACTAATATACATGGAATGGAATCCATGTGAGATATACACATGTTCTTGGAACATTATTTTCAATTTCAAAAGGATAGATAAACTTGTTTCATCATTTATAGAAGTTCAGTCAGATATTGTAGTGCACTACGGCTGTACAACAAAATCCATAGTTCTCCAAAACAACAGTTGCTGGAATTGATAGTAGCAAGTCCTACCTTAATCAGTATAAGCTCACTTCTGAAGATTGAACAAGTGTCTGGGTTATATTGCTTTAGCCCAATTTCAGACTGAGGGGCTCTAATGTAGCCTCCGCTCCTAGTACGGTCTTTTGTACGACTACCATCGGTATACATTTGTGTTGAATCGCAGGGGATGAATTAATATTTTCTAGTGCGAATTACCTAAGATGATCTTCGAAGTGAGTTTGCTTGCTTGCAGTGGAATTCAGATCAAAGTTGAAGATGGCTCTTGACAATACCTCTTAGAGATCAAAACAAGAATTTAAAGATTGAGATTCAAACTTGCGAGAAATTAGGTTTCGAGATTCTGCCAGGCTAAAAGGGGTCAATTTATTTAATCTTTGATTGTTGTGTCAATTGTGTAAATAAAATGAGGTACGATGTCATGCGGGCGCTAGTAACAGATATTTTTAAAATTAGTTTAAGTTAGATCTTATTCTAATGTACAATGGCTGTAAGTTTGTCTCGAATAAAGCAATAACAGATAGGCACCTATTTCTGAGTTCTAAGTTGATACGAGCGGTACTTAGTTGTACTCGTTCTAAATTCTGGATATTCATTTTAGATGCGCAAGAATGAATCAGATAACCATATTCAAGAATAGGTCTTATGTGGAATGCATGAGGTTCTGAGGGTGTCTGCATCAGCAACCCAATCTCTACCAGGATAATGTTTGAAAATATTAAGGTACTTAAGAGGCATTGAAACCAGATGGTCGACATGCTTGTTTAAGTTGAATTCAAGGTCAAGAATAAAATCGAGATATTTGAGCCGTTTTTCATAAGTGAGAGGCTGGGAATCGAAAAACAATATTGATTTATAGTTATATGGGTGTTTATTAGTGGTGAAAAAAGACGCTATTGATTATGCTCGATTGAAAGTTAATCTGTTTCAAACTCACACATTGCAGCCAAAGTGCATTTGAATTCCTTTTCAACGTTGATCACATTAGAGCCTGAATTCCATGGTACAATGTCATCAGCAAAGATTGCAATGTCAACAAGTGTTAGTTTCTTTTTCTCAGCTCCTACAAAAAATAAAGAGAAGAGAGTAGTGCTCAAGACTGATGAATGAGAAACGCCCTGAGCCAGTCTAAAAGGATCTAAAAAGATCTTGTTGAGTGTGAATATGATAGATCTGTGGTGTTGATTATGCTCATCATTGGCAATCCAAGCTAAGACATAACCACTAATATTGATGGAGTCATTGATAAGCTTGTTTTTCTGCATAGTATTAAAGGTCCAGAATTAGTCAAGCAGGGCCACCACGGTATGTCTAGTTGGTTTGAAGTTTCGGGCGTCTCTTATCTTTTTACAGAAGAAAAGGACCTAGTCAACTGGTGGTATGCCCTTTTCTATCAAATGTTCATTACTGTCTTATGAGTTAAATATATATACATATATATATATATATATATATATATATATATATATATACAGAAATATAAAATAAGTTAAGTTAAAATATATTACAAAAATGTTTAAGTAAAAAAAGAATTAGATACTCTAATATTAAAATTTATAGTTTCTTAAATATAATAGAAAGTACATATGGTTTGAAAATATTATACATTTATTTTATTTAATAGAATGTATCAATAAAGTATAGGAAAATGTTATATATACGGCATGCTCTAAATGTCTGAATATAGTTAACACATTATAGTTCTATTCAGTGAATATACATCTGATGCTACTGAAGGCAATTGCGACACATTAAATTGCGATACTGAAACATATAGATACGAGTACGAGTGTCTACTCATTCGTGAAAATGCTCATCTAAACATGCGCTCACCAATATTATTATGAACATATTAACTGTTAATCAAGGTTTATAAACTCATGGCATTCACATATATTTTTTAAAATAGCATAAAAAAAATTCAATAACTAGTTTCAAACTTACAAAAAATTCAAAATTTTTTATAAATTTCATATTATTGATTAAAATATTTGAATTTCGGAGCTAAACTTTAAGTATATTATGTAAATGCTAAAAATTGGAAATGTTTATTTATAATAATAAAGTTAAATTTTAAAGTAACAATTTCTCATAATTTTTTAATTGGTTGTCTTAAAATTAAATATATGGTATTTTAAATTTTCAGCATGCAAAGCGTTTTAGAATTAAATTAATTGATAAATAAATCTTGCTGTTGAAATTATTTAATGTTTTAACATCATATTAAATAACTAAGTAAAGAATTTTAAAGTGTGCAGTTTAGTTAAATGAATTGGCAACAAATAAATGCTAGTTAATAAATACATTCTTTCAAAAACATTCAATTAGTCTTTCTGAAGTGTTTTAAAAGAAACACATGACTTATGTTAAAATGCATGAAACAATTTTTCTTAAAATAAAAATGAGATTTTATTATTCTATTAATAGAAGGCAAATAAGAAAGCTCTTGTCATTTTTCCGTTGCTATTGAATGAAGTGTAAAGATGCAACATAATGTATAATATCTTGGTTGACAAACGGGTCAGTTAGGAGTAAATCAGCAGTTTTTATAAAAGCAGGTCTACTGTGCACATTCATGAATAACAACTCTACAGTAGCGAGGGAAATGAACGTCTCAAATGAGCTCGTTTGGTGTTGTTTGATTTAGGATTTCAAAGTTGACTTGTCTGTTACTGTATCAGTTCGCCGAATATGTCAAGCGATTGGCGATAGTGCTGTGAATGAATGTACTGCAAGAGAGAGCGACAGACATTAGTTTTACATATTCAAGTCGGGAAATTTGTACCTCAGTTATGATGCCTCGAGGAATGGTTGTCAAGTAGCTCAATATGAGCTGCTACCCACTGATCAAATGGTCATTGCTGACCTGTACTCACAGCAATTTAAACGTGTGCAATAGCTATTGCAACAGAAGAAGTCAGATCTGGTTAATCGCACGGATGTACTATTCTTAGCCGATAAATCGAGGCCTCAAGTCACGTGGGTATACCAGGAACATCATACGGAAACCTTGTTTAGATACTGTATATCGTCCTCTTTATTCACATAATTCATACGAAAATGCAATAATAATCGTGAATAAAATGAATCAAACAATTTGAAAAGAAGACTGCAGCAGCTTACTGTTAAAAAAAATCTATTTAAGTATAATGAATACCACTTAAGGTATACAAAGAAAGCATAATATAATTTTCTAAACTATATAATAAGAAATATGAAATACTATTAAAGAAAATATTATAAGCACTTTAAAAGTTTCTCAATTAACGAAGATTTTAAATTTTTTTGACTATTTGTCACAATTTTAAATACATTAATTCTAAAGAGATAATGTTTTTGTTACAGTTAGATTAAATAATATTTGCACAATATATTAAATAGTTTTGTAAAGAATGTTATTGAAATTTATTAGAATTTAATTTTTTTTTAATTTTTAAAATGTTTAAATAAGCTACTAATAATTGTACTCTTTTTGTAGTTCAGAACATGCATATATTTTACGTAAATTTACTTCTATGAAATCAAATGATACGAAATATTTTTATATGTAAAACTTAACTTCAAATAGTTTCTGTATTATATTTGGCAACAATTAATCAACACTAGTTTGTCTCTGAAAATTTAGTATTTGTTATTTTAATTTTATAAATATTTGTACAACAGTTTATGTAAGGATAATATTAAATTTTAAATTCATGCATTATTTTAAAATTTTGTTTGATGTTTTATAAAACTGTTTATTGATACACGTTCATTTGTTTTTTTATACGTTGAGAGAGAGAGAGAGATCTCTCTCTCTTCTCTCTCATGTTTATTTTTATAACTAATTTAAGTTACTTCAGCAATATTTATTCTCACTAAATAAGCATATATATTTTGTTATAACATTAAAACTCAATTTTGAAATTGACCTGAGTTATGAAACACTTTGGATTAATTTAAGAATAAGTTTAATAATAAAATGATATAATGTAGTTTAATCCATTGGTTTAAAAATTCAATAAAATGTTGGTCACTGTTTCAGACAACTATGGTAAATTTAAATTAAAACCATGAAGATATTTCCTTTTCCTAATTGTATTCCTCTAATTTAATGAGCTTAAAATCTAATATATTTGATGATTTTTACCAGTATAGGGAACTTTTTGCATCAAAATCACTTGATAAACTTTTAATAATGGATAATTTGAATTTCATCACACTGATTTATCGTTTATATTCCTTATATAACACATAATAATAATTGTGCTAAGCAATCAATAGGCAATCAAAAATTTTGTTCATCAATTCAAAAACTTACTATTCATCAATTTAGAAATTTCAATTTGGTCTGTTACTTAAATATGCTTCCATTTCAAAAACACTTATTTATTCCAGCTGTTATTGGTAAGAGCAATTTAGAAGTACATTGAATTTACTTCTTAGTTTAATTTCTTACAATTTGTTTTTTATGATGTAAGCATTTACTTAAAAACATATTCAAAAATTAATTCAAAACAAGAAAAATTTACTTTAATATTGATAAATTTCCTCTATTATTTTAAGAAAACAGCAAAATTTTCTTACAACATTTTCTTTTTTCCGTAAGGTTTAGATCATAAAGATTAGACATAATTTATTCAATTATTTGAGTAAATTATTTTACCGTGACTTAGAAATCTACTCTGCAAAATGTTTGAAATAAGATTTAAAAAAGTTTTTTAAACTTCAATTATAGTGTATGATTTATTAGAACTTTTAACATAATGGTAATCTTGATTTTGAAAAATGAACATAAATGAATTATGAAACTCATTTATATGCTATCACTAAAATAAAAACCTTGTTTTCTTGATTTTATTTAAAAAAATATATGAAAATCACTTACGCTTTATTGGTTTATAGCAAATGTAAAAAAATGTCAGAAAGCAAGATAAATGGGATTGATATTCAAATTTGGAGTTAAGCTAAATGCAAAAAAAAATCTGATTGTAGCGATTTTCTGTTTAAATATAAGTTCCAAGTAAATGGCAGCTTTTTTCTTCGCTTTCAAAGTACTTCAACATAAATTTGCATTCAGAAAAACTAAAGATTTGCAGCCACCCACTAGCTGCATTCATCTTATTTAGCACGGAAAGGGGGTAAAAACGAAAACAAAAACAGCGGGAGAACTGAAATTTGACGCTAGCTCGAGTAAATCCTTTAAAAAAACTTTTTTCCTCACTCATCCCTTACCTTTCAGCCATTTCTTTGTTTCTTTTTTTTAAAACTTTTTCTTGATGTTTTTGTCCTTCTTTATACGGCATTAGCGAAATTTTCGGCCTTCCTCGTAAAATGCGGATGATTACAAGACTGTGCTGAAAAAAAGGAGGTGGGCGAGTGGGACTCAGAAGGTACACCAGACGAAGGGGCGGTCTAACGAAATGAAGGAAAAACGTTTCATGGAAAAAGAGAGGATCAATAACCACATTAGAGGTACAACTGACGGCCCTCAATTCGTTACTAATGCCTTTTCTCCAAAAGACAAATGGAATGGTTTCATATTTCTCTTTCTTTTGAAGCATATATAGACATCAAAAGGTGCAAAATGCATTTATCCAAGGTAGTAATGCATTTATTTCATTTCCTCTGCTTATAAAATAATCAAAATTATGTTTTCAAAGAATGAAATAAAAATATTTTAACACAATATGGAATCATATAATTTATATTTGGCTTATTATATGTGCTTCAGAAACATGTACAAGAATATTTGTGAGTCATGAAAATAATATTTTTTATATCAAACGAAGAAGTGGATTTTTATCATTTCTTAAGCATAAAATCAAAATCATAACTTTTAAGGAATGGAATACACATACATTTTAACACAAAATATTATATTATAATTTTATACGTTTTACTCAACATGATACAAAATTGTGTATAAAAATCAGCTTTAGTGAATTTTAAGAAGAGTATTATAATTTTCCCAACGCAAATTCTCATATTTAATTCCAGATATAATAAAAAAAAAAATTCCCATTGAAATAAAGAGATTAAATGATTTTTACTTTCAATAATATAATTATTTGTAGTAATAATCTTTATGCATTTTTTAATATATAAATTAAAAAAATAATATATAATTCTAATAGCTAATATTGTGAGTTCTTTGATAGTACTATATGTGTGTGTATCACAAATCTTTAATGTGGAACACATGTGGAAAACAAAATTTTATTTTTTTACATTACTACAAACTCTTTCATCATCGACTTTCCTGAAATTCTTATAATATTAAATACAAAAGATATAGAATAGTATATAATCATTTGTAACACGTAAACAATTTCATATAATTGATTTTATACCCTTTTCTTCAATATGTAAAAGCATTTAAATAAAAGATAACTATAAATGATTATAATCCCAATACATTTGAAAAGTTTTCAGAATTACAATCAAAGTAATATTTTAAAAATAGAAATCCCTAGCCTAATTTCACAAACTAATATTCCCATCGAATTAGAAAATCTAATAAAAACGACAAAGTATAATAAAATAATTTTTAAACTTATTAAGCATTTTGCTTAACAAAGTTTTAAATGGATTTAAAAACATTCAAAGCTTTTAGCTGATAAAATGCAAATCATTAAAATGTTTATTTGAATTTATTCAAAATTAAATTATTTGCTTTAAAATGCCACTAATTTGTATTAAAACGTTTATGAATTATTTTTACCCTTATATAATATTATTTTATGTTGAATTCTAAATATAGTATAATTTTCACTTTCAAGGATTACATCATTTGAGCATCATAATCAGGATAAATCAATTTCTTTTCATGAGCTGCTTCTAAAGATTCACACTAAACCATCAATTATAACTTGGATTCCACTGAAATTCTGGGTGGATTTAAAAAGGTAGAAATTCGTATATCTGATGTAATAATTTATTATTTAATGCTGAACTTCAAATTAGTACCTATTAAAGTAAATTAATAGGACCTACATTGTAATAGGACAATATATTAACCATTTATTTTTTATACATCAAATTAGAAAAAATCTAATAAAAACGACAAAGTATAATAAAATAATTTTTAAACTTATTAAGCATTTTGCTTAACAAGGTTTTAAATGGATTTAAAAACATTCAAAGCTTTTAGCTGATAAAATGCAAATCATTAAAATGTTTATTTGAATTTATTCAAAATTAAATTATTTGCTTTAAAATGCCACTAATTTGTATTAAAACGTTTATGAATTATTTTTACCCTTATATAATATTATTTTATGTTGAATTCTAAATATAGTATAATTTTCACTTTCAAGGATTACATCATTTGAGCATCATAATCAGGATAAATCAATTTCTTTTCATGAGCTGCTTCTAAAGATTCACACTAAACCATCAATTATAACTTGGATTCCACTGAAATTCTGGGTGGATTTAAAAAGGTAGAAATTCGTATATCTGATGTAATAATTTATTATTTAATGCTGAACTTCAAATTAGTACCTATTAAAGTAAATTAATAGGACCTACATTATAATAGGACAATATATTAACCATTTATTTTTTATACAATAAATGTAATGATACATTATAAATGCAAAAGACGTTATGTTATACTTATTTTATTCATTAAAATGAAACATAACATTTTGTAACAAAAATATTAGGATAAAAAAACATCAATAAAATTATAATGTATTGAGAAACAAAAAGTAAATGAAAAAAACAGTGCAAAATAAATGTGGAGTACAGAAACCTTCAATATAAAAGCATTTAAATTTAAATATTTATCTTGTGCTAAAAAATAAGCTTCTTTTATTTCAATATTGAATGGTCTTCATAAAAAATAATCTTATATATATATATATATATATATATATATATATATATATATATATATATATATATATATATATATATATATATATATATATATATATGTGTGTGTGCGTGTGTGTATAAATTAAAAATTGAAACAAACCTAAATAATATATATTTTAAAGACGAAAGTTTTATAATTTCTGAAAAAAAATGCATTCATATGTATGACAGGAATTGTTACAAAAAATGCTTCGATGTTTAATCTAGAGGTGTTCAATGTACCTATTAGAGATATATTAGCCAAAATATACATACGATCATTTTTTATTGCTTTTCTTCTCTTACTTGTAGTTTTTTCATTATTTCATCCAATACGAGGTTCCGGCATTTATGTAGGTATTATTGCTATCTCTTTCTTATACCATAAATTCAAATCCGACAGTCATGTTTTTTTATATATAAAAATGAATATTGTGTGTATTTTATTTTAATGAAGAAAAGTTTGATTTCTGGTATCACATTTTATTGTTTATAGTTTCAAATAATTATTTTTTTCTTTTTATGTTTAATATCTTGATTTTCAATTGGAAGACAAAATTGTAATATGAATAATTTGATACAGCTAATTGCTCAAAACAAATTTAAATTACATTATGTAAACGTATTGTATTTTAAGTACTATCATTACTATCATTATTCGACATTAGCTGAATACAATACTTTTAAATAGTGATGTAAAATTTAATTTTAAAATTAGATTTATGAAAATACAGTAGTTTTTAAATGTTTGCAAAAAATACATTCATGATGATTATACACCAAAATGTATTTAATATTTTTTTCAGCAAACTAAACTTTTTAATTTCCTTTTGAAATTTTCAAAACTTTCATCACATGGCACATGCATTCAATCATCATTTATCTTCGTTAACATCAAATTAATCGAAAAGAAACGAATGTTCTAATTATATGGAAACGGAGTTTTTTATTAGATGCTACAAACTTAGCTTATTATGCCATCATTTTGATAGAAGGGGAATATAGCAAGGAAAAATGCTTGGCTGGAATAAAAGCGAAATCCTTAAGGCTCGTGTTCTGTACTAGGAAGAGAATAAAATGACATTCTTCTTTTCGAGGCAACATGAAAACAGGAATAAAACCTTTTACTTGTTAGAATAAATGTTTCCATATTGCGTGATATAAATAAAGAGCTCTTCCGTATAGTTAGGCAGTGTTCATCCAAAATGCAACAAGATGACTGTTATATCATTCATTATATCCTTCTTGACAGCCACAGAAACTTTCTTCTCCCGGCTATTTTTCAGACCTTTGAAGGAGCGGAAGAGTTCTTAGATGATAGGTGGAATTGTCGGGCGCTGAAAGTAAAAATGCTCCAGAAACGAGGCACGCAACACTCAATGATAAATAGGTATGTTATCTGTACCATTCCCTATTGCTTTGTTTTCTGATTTTGTGTTTGAAAACATCGATGAAATTGTACAAAATGGAAGTTTGTTTCAACAACTGTCAATGAATTAATTGTGTGATATTTGAAAGTTCCAAGAATGTTCCATGTATTTATAACTAATTAGCATGTCCCAAAGATATATGTTAAGTTGTATATGTTTGGATTTAAGAAAAAAGTCAATTAATAAGTTTCTTACAAATTAAATTGAATTCAAGTTTTTTATGAGGTATTTTCATAAAAATCAAATATTTTTGCTTTCAAAAAATGGTTTCAATAATTTTCTCATCAAATGTAATGATTTTTTTAGATATATTTTTGGTTTATGTACTTAGATATTTTTCTGTTCTTACATATTTTTCTATTGCCTTTTAACGTATAAAATATCGATTGTTTTGTTTGTATAAAATTAAATATAGAAGGTATTGCTAATTTATTTAATCATCATAGTTGATATAACAAATAGTAAATTTAATGTTCGTAGTAAGGTGTGTATGTATAATGTAATAGGTTTGGTTTGTTTGTCGCTCACACAACGGTCATTTTTTGCACACGAGGGCTAATTAGACCAGGACCTACAGTTTAAAGTGGAATCCGAACCACTACAAATATCCATGTCCAAGGTGGGATTCGAACCCACGATCTGTTGAACCTAAGGCAAGAGCGTTAACCATTCAGCTTCCAGCACGGCTATATCATAATAGAATTAGCTATTAATGTTGCATGAATTTAGTTATAATACACTTACAAATGTTCTATTTACAATCTTAATCCAATTACTATTCGATAAATCTAAGTATTCTCCTTCAAATCTCTCTCTCAGTGTACACGATTAATTTATACATTCCAATTGATTTTTAACACAGAATCTCGCTTAAAAATAAAATAAAATTATAAAAATGCTTAAATATTTTTCGTTTGAAATAGAATGAACAAAAATTTAAAACTTATTATTTAAAAAGTTAAATTTCAAATTAAATTTTAAAAATATTTTACTATACTAGCAAGGTAAAATTTTCTCGTCAAACTATTTATATACATACTATTTAGGAAATTTTGGTTTGTTTGGTTTGTTTATTGCTGAACGGTCATTTTTTGCACACGAAGGCTAATTAGACTGGGACCTACGGTTTAAAGTGGATTCCGAACCACTACAAACATCCATGCCCACGAACCCACGAACTGTTGAACCGAAGGCTACTATTTAAGAAAATAATTATTAAAAACAAAAAATTCAGTTGTAAATATTAAAACAGAAATTGTGATTTTTGTTGCACATTTTTTTATTTATAATATTAAGCACTACTTTGAAAATAAAATAATAGATTGATATTCTTCCTCTTTCACAATTTTTTAATAATAGTAACTATATCAAAAATCTAGAAAAATAATTTTCAAAATTTTGCATTTTTATTGTTGCTAGTTTTCCTCCTTTTTACCCATTATACAGAGGCTATTAACACATTTTTAGAACAATTTCGCGGCCATTTAATTAATGTTTCAAATGTAAAGATTATTTTTAAATGTTTGATCTGATAGCCTTTTTTCTGGAATATAAATCTGCATCATGATTTCCATGATAGAAGAGCTTTTCGTAATATTTTCAAAGGTATAACTTTCCATTTCTCTTCCACTACTTTCCAGAGTTCATCTATTGTGTTGGGTTTGAGTTTAAAAAGAGCATTTTTAAACAGATAAAAGTCACAATAGTCCATAGGTGAAACGTCAGGAGACTTTGCAGGGGTATGTAGAAAATGTATACATGCGATACATGTATTAGCCATCATTTTTCAAAGAAATGCAGCAGTAATTCTCAAAGTATGACTTATAGCTATGTCTTGATGAAGTTTCTCTCTTTGAATGTCATTGGGATAAAGAAGTGGAATTTCTTTTGTAAATATTGGGCGTAAAACCTTCTCTAGATAGTACGATGAGTAGAGTTTAACATTTCTTTCCATTCTTCTTATTTTTAATTTCCAATTGTAGGAGAAACCTGTGACAATCATAAACCCCTTACTGAAACTTTTTTTACATTGACGGAACCACGTTTGTACATTTTTTTCTAATCGTTTTCTACAGTAAATACACCTTTTTTATTGCACTAATTTAGGTATACCTATAATCAATTAATATTTCATCAATGGTCATAATTTTTTTTCCATTTCACTCCTGCTAAGTGGTTTTCATACAGGATTCTACAAAATTGCGTTGAGCCACATGCCATGGCAAAAGCTGGTGATAATTATGTATTTTAGCATTTTTAAGGTGTAAATACTGGTTTATAATTTTGTTTATTGTTGCTACAGATGTATCTAAAGACTTTGCAATTGATTTCTGTGTTGGCGGATTTTCTCTTGTTACCAACGATTTAACTTTAGAAATATTTGAAACAGTACATACCTTTTACGGATATTCGTTTGGAGTCTTCTTTCTATATAGAAATAACGATTGACAGTTTTTACCTGTCCGATTAATAATATTGCTTATTTTGCCCTTAGAAATTTTAATACCATGCATTTCACAATGTTTTTGAATTCTGGAATAAGAGCGTTTATCTTCGGAAAACGCAAAAACATATCCTTCAGTTCAAAGCATGTTTTTATGTGACATTTTGAAAGGAGAATAAATTTAAAAGTAGCATACGATATTTTTCATTTCAAATAATAAGCTGTTGCCAAAAATTTTTAATCTAAAACATTTGCTTTTTTTAAATTCGTTATCGAAATCGTTCTAAAAATGTATTAACACCCTCTGTATATCAATATTTTTCTTAAGTTTGGTACAAAAGTAAAATAACTGAAAAAAAAAAATTCCATTTTTATAGATAAAGGTTTTCTGTCGTATTACTATATCTAACAGGAAGATCTATTTGCAATTTTTCACACTATTTCAAAAACTTCTTTTTTTGGAAGAGAAATTAAATTCATGTTTATATAATTTTAAATTGTAAAATTCAAAATTAACATGACAGAATGACCTAGAATTTATATTTAAGCATTTAAAATTAACTTAAGGTAAAAAAAAATTCTTTTTAAAATATTGAAATAAATACGATTAAATACAAAATTACAGCTACTTATTGCTATTTATGATTTTTTGAATTATTTATTATCCAACTATTATTTCATATTATCATTCTATTATTATTTTTGAATTTTACTATTTTTAATGCAGTTATTTATATTAAATAAATTTAAATATTTTCAAGAATCAAACTTAGAAAACATTATTCAAGATAATTATTGGCAATAAAATAATATTAAATTTTAATTATATCACACTATAGAGTTTAAATATATTTAATCTTAAAAGTGAGTTAGCATTTGATTTTTCTCAGCTGTGTGCTTATAGTCAATATTAAAAACAAAAGTAAGATTTGTTGGTAATTGATCATTATTGATGATCAGTCTAAGGCAAAATTTTACAGTAATTAAATAACATCAGCACTAATGTGTCGTTAGAATAGTATTACTTTAAAGAAAAACAATACAAAATTGTTTCAATGATTAAGTTCAGAAAATTACTAATAGTATAACTAATTTAATCATCAAAATTTTTTGGTTTTTAGAAGTAAAACCTAATAATTCTTAGAAGATTTATTTCCAATTATAAGAAAAGGCACATTTTGTTAGTACAGGAAAAATATAAAATTAAATAATACTGCAATTATTTATAATATATGCGGGAATTTATTAGCTAAAAATTCTAGAGTATTAATATTTATTTCATTTGAATTTCTGTAATCTGGTGCAGTTCAATTAGTTTTTTACTAAATACCTTATTTAAATGAATATAATAGCAGAATGCATATACACAATGTAAACAAAATTTTTATTCCGAAAATCTTTCATAAAATTAAGTAATTATAATCTTATTAAATTTTTATATATTTTTATAAACAATATTGCTTTAAACTGTTGTGAATTATTAAATTTTATTTTATGAACTCTTATAAATTTATTCAAAGAATTAAATTTATACTAAGACATTTTTGTACAATAAATTTAAGGGTAATTACATAATAAAATATGATTTTATATTAAATTTTGTAGCTGTTTTTTTTCTATTATTTTGAATATGATGACCGTTTTGATTAACAAATAACACAAATTTAAATATTATGCATGATACTTTATTATTTTTCACATATAAAATATTCCAATTTAGTATTTAATTTTAATACTATTTAATAATATTGAAATAAATATGATTCCAAAAAAATCAGATATTATTCACCTAGTTTTTAGTATATAATAATAGCAGCTGTTTAAATCTTATAGTTATTTTCTGAGTTTCTAATATAATTTTAAGAAGAGTTCTGAATTTATGTGTAAAATTTTAATCCATTATATTATAAAACATTATAAATACAAGTACAACTTAATTTCATTACACTACTGCAATTAAAATTATTCTTTTAATATTACAATACTATTTTAAAGTTATATTACTATTTTTATATTACATTACGATTAATTTAAATCATATCAAATATTTTAAATGAAACAGTATAAGTAATCAAATGAAAAAATAACTATTCATTATATAAATTGAAAAAATTCCTTAGAATTATGTTAACTGTCTCGAATGTAGTAGTTTTAATACTATAATAGTTAAAACTCTTCAAATAACTCTGCCTGTGAAATATACACACATTATTGAATGCTAAGAAGATTCATTGCATTTGCAGGTATTATATTGGCATCCAGTTTTGACATCAGAACAATAAAGTACAGCGTAAGCATATAATAAATTCAGTTTAAAAATAGACAAATATTAAATCTTACATATGTTGAATTTTGATTTCAATTAAATGAATTGTTTCTTATGTGCTTACTAATTAAACATCATAACATAATTGTAAAAGTAAACTTTAATCTTTGATGGGAAAAATTGGTTTATTTTTCACATCAAAGATTAAAGTTTAAAACTGATACATTAAAAAGAAACAAAACATAATTACAGAACATAAAACGAGAGTTAGGCAACAATTTGATTGCTAATGAAAAAATAATAACATTTTATTTCAGACATTTACTAAAAACTTCTGCCCAGATTATATTTTAGCATTCTATTTAATTTAATAAAATCCTAATCTAAGTAGACAAAAATAATTCTGCAAAAAAATTCCCCTTTAGATTGGTTTTGTCACATTCTCATAGTAATGATGAAGATCATTTGCAGCGCGGAAAGATTTACAATATAAAAAATTGAATGGATTTTGTAACATGTAATTCACTGTCAAACACAATAGTTTCAGCAAATTCATTGTGGAATCATTTACTCAAATTTTGCGAAGATTATTTATGAAGTAAACATTTCCAGTCAATATAGCGTAATGAATATGCAAATAAACTGTTTATTTCTTGTCAGATATTATGAATCCACATTTGTCAAAAAATATTTAATTTGATAAAAATTATTTCCTTAGTCATTAAAGATGAATTTATCGAAAAACAAATTCTGTATGATATTATGATGAATATTATTTAATATATAACCATCTTTCGTAAAATTTATTTGTTATTCTTAACCCTATAGCATATTTAAGCCTAAGTTCACTTAAGAATCTCATGCGAATATCTGAATTTTCTTAATTATTATTAGTTTTACATCATGTATTCTACTGTATATAAATATCCGAAAATAACTGCAACATTTAAATTTAAAAATGCTTTTTAAATAACAAATAAATTTATCATTATTTTATCATTTTTATTTATTGTTTTAATAATATAAAAACATGCAACTCGTTTAAAGCTGAAGTACACACTGAAACTTATTTATCATACACATCAAATTTATTTAAACAAACATGACTTTAATTAATTTTAAAAACGAATCAAGAATTTAGATGTATCAAAAATAAAAATAAAATATTCATTTTAAAAGTAATTCCTGAAATGTTTCCCTCATGCCAGATAATTTTATCAAACTTTCTCTTGCATATGAAACTTATTTTTTGTTCGTTTTTTACATCTTCTTTTCCGGATGAATAGCTATCCCTTTAATCCCGGCAACATATTCCTGCGTCAGTCACATCACACATCTGGGTAATCATTAAGCCGTACACAGGTCTCGAACTGGGTGAAGGGATTATTTCTTCCACCCCTGACTCTGTGTGGTGGGTGATTATTGTAGGATTTACCCTGTCACGCTGCTCTGCCGATGGCCCTTACATTTATCACTGTATACGTGCTTATTTCGATAACTTGATCCATGTTTTCAATCTTCTTTGTGTCTCCATGACACTGTTATCCTCTTTTTATTTGCTCGCCTTTTGTCGATACTTAGGATTCCGGGAGTGAGAACTATCGAGTAAGCTTTGTCCCTGGTTATTGTGTTTGTCTTCAGAGCCGCAGGTCTTCAAGATCCTTTGCGTCAATACCTGATGCATCCGAAAGGAAATTCGGTTGCATTTGGTATTCTTCTACACAAGTCGATGCACTGAATAAATGCATCCCCACTCTCTTCACTCATAGAATATAGCTTTTTTTTTTAGGTCGATAGTGTTGTGGAAGAGCCATAAATTTTCCTTAATGTATTTTTACTACTAATGATGGCAACAGCAAATATTTTAACATGTCTAAGGTACTTGATTGCGTTCTAGTTTATTTATTATATGTTTGTATGTGTGAGTCAAAAAATTGAAAGAACGTTTTTTTTCTTATATTCGTAAAGTATATACTTGAATTAAAAAGGATATTTCATCTTTTATTGATTTCTTAATCCTTCATTTTTTATAGATATTTCTTATCGATTTCTTGGAATTTTTTTTTAATGAACGTTGAAACTTTATTTTCAAATAGGTTTCCTGAAAAAAAAAGAATATAGGAGAATATATGATGATAAGAAATTAATTTTCTGTCCAGTATGCATTTCTTACTTTATAAACCTTATTTTTAATATTTAAATTTACAAAGAATGTTAAAAAGAATTAATATGAATTTTTTTATAATTAGAAGTTTACACATTTTAATTTATATTTAAGTTTTACGCACCTTTCTATTATCTTTTACAATTTAGATATTTGATAAATCAATTCTATATTGAGATATTGAATAGCATATTTAAAGTGCCTTGATTTCATATTATTGTATTCTTCTGGATTTCAACAAATTTTTGAGTGCTTAAACATTTATATCTGAAATAAAATTTTTACTAAATTTTGTAACTAGCTTTTTAAAATGTCTTTGGGATAATTAAATGAATATCTCAAAGAAGTTCATGATATTAGTTGTTAAAATCAGAGACTATACAAGAATATATTATTCATGGATACATGTTAGCTAAGCGTTATTTAATTTTTAAAAATACTAGAACACACACAAATATTGAATCACTTTATGTCTTGAATGATTTTTGTTCAGAACAAATAAAAATATTCAAACTAAAGATAAAACAACTGTTCTGCTTAATACAAATTATGAAAAAATAAAAGTTTTTTAACGAGATATATTTGCACAGTAAACAAAGATTTGGTGGTAGTTTTGGGTATAAATATCACTAAAAAATGCTATTTATTCCCAAAAATGTAACTTTTTTGATACATTTTAATTTAAGATTTTGTATGACGTTAATTATGTAACAGTTTTTGAATAAACTTTATACTAAATGCAAAATACTATGCATAAGCAATGGATCTAAAATTGATATATTACGAAATGTTTATGCATAAATGGAAAGTTTATAAAACAAAAAGTGCATCATTTGTAATAAAATGACTATAACTAAATAAAATTATTTTAATATTTAAAGACTGATAAAAATCATTTTATTAATTGCAAATTCATTAAAAATGCATACAAAGTTATGATTTGTAAACTTTTGAAATGAATAGAAAAGTACAGAAAACTTTTTGGAAAGGAAACAGCAAAGACACCTCTTATTGGAATGAAATATTGACTAAATCGAAAAGCTATAATGCTAACTATAACTAACATTACAAACTTGAAACGATATAATAGCATGTCACTATTTTACTGATAATCATGATCAAAAGTGAACAAAAAGTCTATAAATAAATAACAATAATATTTGTATAAATTTAATCGTGAGAAGAGAAAACAAGTTTTCATGTGACAATGTAGAGATAAGAATTACATATTTTCTAAAATGATTCATAAACCACTAAAAATTGATGGACGTTATTTTATTAAAATAAGATTAAATATCTACTGCGCACTAAAGATTACTTAAAATGAGCTAAGTTTTGGGGGAAACACTCGCCGCATGACATTTGCTTAAAATGGCACAAGTAATTATTTTATGAAGTGATTCCCTTATGAGTTAAATAACCCTTTCTACACATATTATCATATAGGTTAATATGAAATCATTTACTTTGAAAAATGTGTAAAATAGTAGTATTCAATTACAAAAGTACGGCATGAAAAATGCATTTAATTTTTAAATAACTGCTTATGAATAAATAATCTTAATTTTCTGACTGTCAATTTTATTTTCTTTAGGCAATTTTCTTTAATACTATTATATAAAAACTATCATTGTCTTACAGATCTATAAAGTAAAAATTTTATGAATGTTTAATACTTAAAAAAAAATTATTTTGATTAAACGCTGAAATGGATTATTCTAGTTCATAATGAAGATTTTATAAATTCCACTGTATGTCTTAAACATAAAAAAATTATGCACGTTGATTCTAGAATTTACTCACAAATACACATGTATGTAGGCACGAACTCATAAGCATATAATAAATCTCAAGTGATTAGAAAAGCTGTGAATCAAAGTGATAAATTATTGATCACATTCTTCCTTACTTAATTATTAATTATTTTAAAATGTGTGTGTTTAATTACTAAAAATAAATTCATAATGAATGAAAAACAGTGGTCATAATTCCTGAAAAATAACTTGAATTGTACATGAAAATTTTTTTTAAATCAAGAAAGTATATTTTATTGTTGTTATTGCTTTACAAGGAATATACATTTGAACCCACTATATATGCATCAGTGAATTATACATGATTACGAATACAGTAATAATATCATTAATAACTCCTTCATTGCTGGAAAAGTTTATAAATTATCCATTTATATTAAATAATAATACTCATATTTATCAAAAATAATGACATTAATTTTAAAAGTATATTACTTCTTAATGATAAGTTAAGGATAAGTTTAGTATCTAAGTTACTTTTTGTAGATTTAAAAATACTAAAAAGAATTTAAGTATTCTTTCCATGAAGTCTCCATCAACTTATTTTTAGTAATGATAATTCACAAAAATATAATATACTTGATTTATCATTATAAAAAAATATACAATCGTGTTCTCACCCAAACGTTTACATATTCTATCTCTATTTACATTAAGAGAACTAAATTTTATGGTATAGAGGATAAATTTAATTGTACAGAGGCTAAATTTAACTGTACAGAGACTAAATTTAACTATACAGAAGCTAAATTAACTGTACAGAAGTTAAATTTAATTGCATAGAGGTTAAATTTTACTGTACAGTTTCTACAATTTTACAGAGGCTTTTAAATTATACAGAAGCTAAAACTCGCTGTTTTAATGAAAACAATCAATTTCTAAAAACTGTTTCACGCCTTTAAATTATAAGCTTTGTTAAAAAGGAAACTTTTTGACATATTTAAACAAAATAAAATTAAATTTACTATTCAAATTAAAAATTATGTTACATTAGAAATAAGTATTTCGGTAAACAATAAAATGAATATGAATACCTAAAGTTATATGCATATGCTTGTAAAGCTTTTGGTAGAAAAATAATAATAAGCTAATTAATTTTATAAGCAATATTATAATACTTACCTCCCAAAATTTATATTAAAATGTTCCTTATAAATATGGCATTATTGTTATTACTTTCAAAATGTGTTTACAGATTATTTATATTTTTTCGATGAAACATAATCCTGCATTTTTCAAAATAATTTCTTACGAAATAAATTATATATGTTAGAGCTTGATATAAACTTGTAACTTTATTTTAAGCAAAATTATTTGTTTTTAAAATAAATCTTACATTACATTTGACTTTTGGTGGACTTTTAACAAATAATTCATATATTTATTAACAATATTTCCCATTATTTGTTATGTTAGAGTATTATAAAAATTAATTTGAAAAAATAATTTAGTTTATAATATAATTTAGTTTTAAATTATTTGAAATGGTATTAAAATTCTTAAAATTTATTTTACTTTCTCTTCTATTAATGTTTTCTAAGTATTTAGTAATTTGATGTAGTTAGTTAAATTAGGCTAAGGTTAAAAAACGCAAAATTGGAGGGAACTATTTGAAATATTTAAAAAAATAAAAATACAAGTAAGATTTCAATAGAAAATCATAGTTGAAAATATGAATTTCTTATAAAAAAAATCAAATAATGTCTATAACATTTACCTCAATATGTTACTCATATAATTATTGAATTAAAATAATTTACCTTGTTTAAGCACCTAAATAATATATTCACTAGTCACATTTTCTTAAAACACGCATTTCGTTCTTAATGAAGTAATTTCACATGTAAATTCATTTTAAAATGAGGTATAATGGCTTCTCTATAAGATTTACTGAATTTCAATGGTTATATATATATATATATATATATATATATATATATATATATATATATATATATATATATATATATATATATATATATATATATATATATATATAATATATTACAAAGAAAATTTCTTATCAAGTTTTGAGTTATTTTTAACACACATCAAATAAGATAGTGACAAAACCAATTTAAAAGAGAAATTTAATAAATAATTTGAAAACATTAAAGTTTTAATTTAGAAAGCACATACTATGTTCTTTTAGATTAACATATAATGAACGAGTCTGTTTGTAAAGATTTTTGTGAAAGAGAAACAGAATTAATTTAACAGTATAAATGAAAAAAAGTGAGAAAACTTTGGGAAATCTAAAAGAAAAAGCAATACCAAGAGTACCTGCTTCTTTAAAAATTAACTTCATAGAGGGCGCCGTTCTTTTCCCCTTTCTTGTTCCCCTGGAAGCACCACCAACCGAAGTCGATATGAGCCCAGTGTGGTCTTGCACTTCACTAGCGTTCAAGCCGCTAACATAAACAGTCGATATAAGACATGTCGCGTGCATAATCCTTGTCGGTAGAGTAAGACATGTGCTTTGCTAAAACGGAAGCATGGACTAAAGTTTTTAACTATTGACTAAACGGCATTTGTGATTTTTTGCAGTAGTTTCAATCTCGAATTTTCTTTCTGTTTTAACTCATAAATTTAAAAGTTTAGAAAGATAAATATTCACGAAACAAATAAATTAATTATATCAAACAGATCGTAAGTTTTTCTCATCTTAATAAAAAATGCATGTTCTAAAATAAATTATAATTAATAGATTGTTTTAGTCAACTTCAGACTTTTATTAAATCATAAATCGATGAAAAATAATAAAAATAATTCGGATGTTTGTAATTTATTCTGGAATACTGCTTCACAATGTAATAAACAATACAATAAAAAGAAATTTCTCGTTTCAAAATTAAACTTTAAATACTTTTGAAAATTACAAAATCTAATTGGTCTAAATTGTGTTTTAACCGCATCATGAAAAAGTATATACATATTAATAATTTAAATGCGAGTGGATATGTAATTAAACTATACGAATGTGTGCAGGTTTATTCAAAGTACTGATTTTTATTACTTATTTTAAATTAGAACAGATAGTTTATTAATGGAAACTCAGGAAATTATGAACAAAAGTTTTTAAATACATAGTAATAAGCACTGAGAACTTTTTAAAGAAATATGTTTTAAAATAATTAATTTTCAGAGATATCTTTAAATAACTAACTGCATGTCCTTATTTTATTAAATCACAAAACATGTTAAAAATTATATTATAAATATCAAGTGTTTCTTCAATGCAGCTTTTTAATTATAATAAAAATTTTAACATAAATAGTTTTCTCATTTATTTTATACCCCAAAAATTTCATTAAAATGCTTTTCAACGAAGGAACTAATCGGAAAATGAAATTCGACAAACATAGAATTGAGCAAAATATTTGTACTTATATCTAAAGCATATGCATTTTTTAAATAAAGATAGATAGTAAGGCGTTTTTATTTTTAAATATTTGTTTGAAGCGGAATAAATTTTTATAGTTAAGAAATGTGAAAACAAATTACTTTAATACAGAGTTTTCCATCAGAAAATAAACCTTGTGTTTATATGAAGGAAAATTAAGAAAATACTGAAACATTTCAGAAAAGAAGCATTCATTACGCAATTAAATAAAACATTGTTTTAAACAACTCGTAAATAGAGTTTACTATATTGCAAGAACAATTATTTTTTTGCTTCAAATATTGTGTTTAATTTATTTGCATAAAAATGATAAGTGAATACCATACATCAATAACTCATTCATCAGATACTGATATATAAAAAGAAAATATAAATTTAAGAAATTTGAAAAACTTTATTTCTTACACAGTTTGAAGATTAATATTACTATCCTTGTGAAATTGGTAATTTATTTGAAATGAAGAACTTAAGTACAGCTGAATTTGCCATTATAATTTGGATTCAAATTGGTAAGTAAATTGTTTTTTTTATTTTTAAAAATATTTTAGGTAGTAAAATAATCTAATCCATTTTTTATTTCATAAATATATTTATCTCTTCCATGATTTCCAGGAAAGATTTTAAACTTACTCAAATTTATCAAAAATTAAATTAAAAAAAATATTTGTTTAAGTAAAATTTAGCAAACATTTTGGAAATTTGCAACAGATGTTCCTTAATTAAATGATTCCCATTCACAAGCAAATGTTTTACTTGTTGTTATTGAAATAAGGTAATGCAATAACATTAAACAATTCTTCGAGTAAATTCATTGTGGTAGTAAAAACTTTAAATTCTGAATTGAAACATTGAATGAGATTTCAAGACATCATAATATAACCCATTATATTTTCTTTTAAATAAATATTAAAACATCAATTTTATATTCTTTAGTAAATTAATATTGATTAGTGTCAAAACACCAAAAACTATAAATTAAAATACATTCTTTGTAAGTATAGGTTTAAAAATGCCTATGATGTTAAACATTAGGGGAATTTAGTAGTAAAATATTTAGTGAGTGCAATATTCAAACATTTTAAGGTACAAATAAAAGCTTTGATTTTTATGATTTAAAATTTTTCAAAGTATAAATTATCTTATAATTTGGTGACAATGTAAACTTTAGTAATATAATTAATTATTTGAAGTGTTTTATGCAAATGCATCCTAGAGTTTAATAATTTAAAATGATAATATGAAAACCTGAAAGCCTGTATGAAAACTTTTCCTATTATTTTTTGAACAATTAAATTAAAAATCACCCAAAACTCAGCAAAAACAGTGTTAATTAATTGGAATTTATTATAATTTATATTAAACCAGTTAGTACTTCATGAATAAACATCAAATGGTGACTTTCATGAAGGATTGCTTAAGGGAAAATTAAAGTCATTTTCTAATATATATTTTATAAACAATCAATTTTATTTATTCTAGTAATGGATGAAGTATAATATGCCACAGAATACTCCATAATGATATTTACTTTATAGTTTATTTTGATAAATTTTACACGCTTATTTATATCGAATTTAAAAAAAGGAAAAAATTTAGTTTATGTAACTAATTCAAATACTAATTATAATGCAAAATCTATAAGTGTATCACATTAGCAAATGCTTCATACAGTTGAGTTTTGTTCTAAAAAATAATATAGTTTTGTTCTAAAAAAATTGCCTGTTGGGATTATTCATCATTTTAGTTATCGCATGTTTAAAAAAAATGTTAACTTAAGAAGAACTTTTTATATAATGAATATATTGTAAATGAATTAAATTTTTTATGCAGTTGAAAACAATATTTGATGTAATTAATATGCGTGAATGGTTACATTTGAAATGTTATCTATGAAATGTTACAAATAAAAAATAAAAATACTCGGAAAAAAACACTGAAATTATTTTTATATAAAAAAGGCAAATGTATTATTTAAAAATGTTGATAACCTATGAAAATAAGTGTTTTATATATCGTAAACTATTTGAATACCGTTTTCAGCAGCTCTCGCAAAATCAATTGCTAACTTAAAAAAAATAAATTGAAACTGGAAATAATTCTGGAAAAAGAAACATAAAGTAAAAGCAGTTTCTTTCTGGTTATAGATATCTGATATCGCATTTTATTTTCAAGTATCTAAGTAAAACATATAACTAGATTAATAAAATAACTGTAAAAAACAATAATAAATATAAAGTATCAAAAAATAATTCCAAAGTGATTGCTTTCTCGTTTAACACTTTTTTTAACGTGAGGGACAAATCAATTTAATTGGAAATAAAAAGAATAGTGTATATTTTTTTTCTAGGAATAAAATGTGGAGAGGGATTTGGATTTATTTACAATTAGCTTGGTGAGAAAATAATCAGCTGCGAAACATTATTCAGGTGAAATTGATAATTCGAAAATTGAATATAAAGTGTTGTTTACAGGAATGCTCATAAAAATATTGAAGTGAAATTTGAAAAAATATTACTACTTCTATGTATTTTTAGAAAAAAAATGAAAAGTAAGTATGTGAAGCATTTAATGTATGTGAAAAAAATCATTTTAAAATTAATATGCATTTTTAAAACCGTTAAAGTTATGAGACAATTATATATAAGAACCTGCATTATATTTCGTTTATATATTGTTTTCAATATGAAAAAGTATATATATATATATATATATATATATATATATATATATATATATATATATATATATATATATATATATTTATATATATATATATATGTATATATATATATATTTATATATATATATGTATGTATATATATATGTATGTATATATATATATATATATATATATATATATATATATATATATATATATATATTTATATATATATGTATATATATATATTTATATATATATGTATATATATATATATATATATATATATATATATATATATATATATATATATATATATATATATATATATATATATATATATATATATATATATATATATATATATATATATATATATATATATATATATATATATATATATATATATATATATATATATAAATACAATGATTTTTGGAAAAAATACATTAGTTGTAGTTTTGGAAAAAAATCTGTTTCATATTTTTTTAACAAAATGTTATGTTATATTTCTTCAAATATCTAAGTATTATTTTCAGAAAAATAAAGATTGAAAATTTAATTCAGAAATCATTTTTATATTTATATAGTTTTACTTTCTGTAAATCATATAACGTTGGTTCAATCAATTATTAATTGTCTCGTATTAATTGAACTTTTTTTTGTAAAAGTGGAAAACGTACTGTTTAATATTAAAATATTTAAACACACATAAAAAATATCAAAATTACAGTTTTTTAGAGAAATACAAAATGCTTCATACCAAATCAATATTAAAATCTTAATCAGACTCTATATTAATATAAAGCTAAAGATGTCATGCTGATATTTTAAAATTTTCAAACAAAGAATTTTTGAAGTTTGTTGAAATATTTATTAAATAAAAGAACACCAAAAATTATAATAAATAGATCAAAAAGTTTTCTAACATTTTGATAAATTAGGAAGCATGAACTTGATAAATACAATATCACATTAAATTAGCAGATTATTCATTCAGATTTTATAATTCTGTTCCTTTACCTGGTAGAGGATGATTAAACCAAGATATTTTTCGTGAAATTATCATCTCATCTAATTATGCGTAATTAGATTATGTCTAATTATGTCACCATCAGTTCGTATTTCTAGTCTTCTGTATTACAATAAACTACATAACACTTGAGTCTTTAAACAGCTTATAAATTTCCACATTTATCATTCTTCTCCAATATATTCCTACAATTTGTTCTGCAAAATATGCTCTTTATATTCAATTAAAGCTAATGATAGACATCTATCATATTCTTTGCCTAACATATTCAATGCACTAAGATTTTGGTACGCTTTTATTTTATTTAAGACTTTAATTTGTTGGTTTCCACTGAACAATTTACTAAAATGCTCTATCTTTATTCTTATTATTTTAAAATATTTAATTTTTTAGAGAAGCTACAATAGACTTAAAATTACTTTAATCAAAAGTGAAACGGCAAATGAAAACTCTTTATTTATTAGATCTTCAGAGAAGTTCAATATTTCTGAAATTATCTTAATCCCGGAGTCAATAAATTTAGATTTTCTGTATAATTTTTCTGTTATCTTCTTGAATATTACTTTTACTGTATATTTCTAAATGTCTATAGTTTGACTTGTGATAGTTAGGTTAAAATTCGCGTTAGTCTCCTCATTTCAATTAACTGCAAAACATACTATCAGCCTATAATATAAAATATATAGTTTTAAACGAGCATCAATATTTTTTATAATATCCATTTCAAAAGACTTTTCAATTTTGACATCTTACACAAATTTAATTGGAGCGTTATTTAATTAGTTCACATTTAGTTTGTCACTATCAAAAAGCCTCTGTTTTTCTCACTTTATCATACAAGAGTTTCTGAGATTTAACATTGTAAGCTTACGATGATCAAGAAGTCATCGAATCATAAATTTGATCTTGGTAGGCTTTGTAGTTATGAATATCTGATGCATATTAAGAATCAACAAATGTATATTCAAATTGGTCTACAATTAAAGTTAACTCCTGATAATCTATGCATTTTGAATTACTGTAAAAAGTGCTTATTTCATTCTTTACTTTACTGGCATTATAATTTCCATCTAAACTGTATTTTCCAATCGGTGGATTGTATTCTTTCACTTTGGATTTTTAGTTGACATACCTTAAGATCACTTAAAGATCGTATTTTGGATATATTCATACATAGATTTTGTTAAAATTGCAATTTAATAAGATTAATTATTCTTGAATCCTAAACTGTAAGAGCTTAAGTGTACAAATATCAGTTATTTAATGTACATTTATTGAAAATCAAAACTTGGAAAACCGTGATAAAAAAATCTTATAGTTTTCACATATTTACAATCATATTTGATTTTTAGGATAGGTTTCATGTTAAAATTAATAATTTCTATAATTAAAGTTTAATAAGATTTAAAATATAATTGCATTATTTTAAAATACTTTTTTCTATAAAAATGCTACGCAATAACATATTTAAACTCATAAAACGTAAGTAAGTGCATTTTGAAATAAATATTTTTGTTTCATGCATTTTACATAAAAAATAGTAACAACATAAAATTATTCTTTCACAATTTTATTTAATGCGATATATTAATGTTATTAAGACTTGTATGAATGTATCAGATAAATGAATTAAAACTTTTATGTAAGGAAATTATTACTTTTCATCAAATTTAACTTATTATAGTCTCATGATAATAAAATTAATTTTATGATGTGCGAAATGTATAATACTCAATTTAACATTAAATAATCAGTTATTAACATAAAAATAAAACAATGTTTAAACAAGTAGCAATAAGGAATCACATTCATATATAAAATATTAAGTATTTTATTAATTTGAAATAATGAAATAAAACTGCTTTAGGAATTTTAATGGAAATATTTTCTGATAACTCAAATATTTCTTTATAATTAAGATATTTGTATAATAACTTTATTTTTTTTAATAAAAAAAAAGTATTTTTTTAAACCGCAAATGTATGTGTTAACATGAGTTGAGTTTGAAAAGGAAACGAAATGGGATTAAAATTTAAACTTAGAATAGAATTTTATTGTAAAATTAAAATTAAATTTTTTAATTAAAAGTCAGCAAAATATGTTAACCTTTTCATAAGCATCTGATGAACAAGTAATATATATCTTGAATTAAACATATATACTTCATATTTCTGTAAAGCAAAATTACTAAATGCTTTGATTGAAACAAATTAACAAGTTAAATATTCTTATTTACGGCAAACTGCAAGAATGATGTTGTATTAAAATTAAATGAAAATAATCCATATTTGCTCCTTATGCAATCGCAAATTCCAAAATGAGTTTGTAAACTGATTGATATTCCATGACTTAAGTGAGTGGTATTTTCTTAGAAAATACCTTACTTGGAAAACATTTGAAGTATTTACACAGTAAAATTGGTCATTAAAATGTGAGATACCTTAGTAATTCCTCGGGAAATCTTATCGATACTTACACTTTACGTAATAGAGAGTTGTATCGCTTAAAATGTTCTCAATTTAAATTATTAACTAGATCTTCTTTGCGGATACACTATGAAATATTTAATGCATTACCATGTAGTATATAATGTAGCAAAAGAAAAACAGGATGTGATTTTATTTAATGGGGAAATGTGAATGCTCAATATGGAAGTGAAACTGATATCAAGCAAGTTTAAAAATCGAATTACTTGAAATATTCTTGAAGAAGGTATCTAGATTGACTATTTGGGAAAATTGAACATTTTTAAATGTGCTCAGAGAACCTATTAAAAGAGACAAGATTTTTGTTTTTCTATAAAAAAAAAAAAAAAAAATGGAAACACTATTTGAGGAGTAGAGCATTGCTTATAAGAGTGAAGTAAGTCGTAATTTTAAACTACAGAAGGGTCACTGAAGCCTTCTTATAAGAAGCTTGAAATGTCTTTAGTGTTTACCTTAATCATTAACTTACGTATTTATTTAGCTTCAATATAGTATTTGGTGAGGTTCTTGCAGATTTGAACATGTATTTGGATGGGGATTTGATTATTATAAATTATATGCATTTTGGCAACATTGGATTTTGGCTTATATATTTTAGATTAAATTTTACTCTTTGTATTTTAGTTTGATATTTTGGTTTGAACTTTTAGTATGGCTTTGGGATGTACTGGTTTCTTTAAGACTATGGGCCAGTGCAGAGAAGCCATATTTTGTGCCAATGTGGTCACAACCCCTGACGAAGCTGGCCATGTTGGTACTTCGTTCCTTTTATGTATTTTTAATATTTTTCTTTTAAATTTTCCAAATATTTTCAATATATTTTTTCCCTCTAGTATTTTCAATGTATTTTCCATTTATTATTTACAATGTATCATTATACATCTAGTATTAATTTATGAAATATTATATTAACTATATATATTGTTACAGATTTATAAATAATTATTGAATACGTCTTAAAATATCTCAGACAGATCGGAAATACCCACATCAAAATTGCGGTATTTAGACGTGTTATACGTTAAAAGCGGGTTTTCTAATGATTTGGTGACTTGGCGACGTTATGGCGAGAAAACTTGGCGACAGTTGGCGAGATTTTTGGTGACTTGGCGAGAAATAGATACTTTTGGAAACATCCATCACCTAAGCTCTAGGACCAATATTTAGGGAGATAGCCTAGAAGCTTCCAGAACCTTGGCGAAACTAGTAGATTTCCGCGCCAAGTCAGGTATAAATACCACAGCCCGACATAGTTAGTTTTGTGAAGACAATTAGTCGTGATTGCTACTTTAGAGAAGCTGCTCTCTGCCTGAGGTATTTGAGACCTGTGATTAGAAGCTGTTACTTATTGTATCTGACGAAATGGAGCTGTATAATAGTGATTGTTACAGCTAGTATATCTAGTGGATTTTTTTTTTTACGAATAAGTCTTTTGTTCATTTAGTGGTTGCTTTCTTCAACTCTCAATCCGTACGAACCTTGAAGCTCGTTACAATATATATATATATATATATATATATATATATATATATATATATATATATATATATATATATATATATATATATATGTGTGTGTGTGTGTGTGTGTGTGTATTTGTGTGTGTGTGTGTGTGTATTTTTAAAGCGATTATTACATTCATACATGTTATCCTAACTGAAAAGCAAAAACCAATATTTATGCCTTATTAACAAAATTTAAACCCAAACTATAAGTATTGGAAAAATGAGAGAAGTGAAATTATTTGTTATTTGTTTCATATGTATTCCTAAATAAAAAGATAAACTGCTTAGTTCAACAAATTTGAGTATAATTTGCTGTAAAAATAATATTTGTTTCAATCCAGATACAAAACATATAACGATTTACATTTTGCTTACCATACATTCTAGTAAATTTGAAATAGAACGCAAAATCTGAAACTAGCAATTTTCTAACTTAACTCTTTTACTTATTTTCAATGACTTTTATTTTCTTACACAAAATCTTAAAAAATCTATTTAGAATATTATGCAAATATGCTCTAATATATTCTTACAGATTTTAACATATTTTAAAGTAATAAAAAGTATGAGATATTGCAAAAAATAAATGAGTAATTTATATTATAAAGTGAATTAGGTTTTTGTGAAATGATAAATGCTGAGCATAAAGTGTAACATTATAATCCCGAAATATATATTTTAACAAAATGTAAACTATATAAAAATTCAAAAAAAAAGTTTGCTTAGTAATTTGAATTAATTTCCTATATCAACTATGTAGTTGAAAAATAGCATATGTTTTTAATATTCAAAATAAATTTCGCACAATTGTAAAAAAGTATCAGATTTATTAGAGCTTTTTAAGTAATTTGTAAAACTTAGTGACATAATTTAGAAAATATCATTCATTTCCTTTATTTGCAATCTGTAATCAGAAATTGAAACATTAAATAACCTAATTGTATATCATGATAATTGCGTTTATTAAATAATTCAATAATATAATTTAGCAGACATTCTAAAGTGCATTACTAAACACAACATCTTGTAAAAATATGATACAGTCAGCGTGTGTTTCAAAATCTAATTAAATTTATTTTTCCACAAAGAGCCATTATTTTCAAAAACCGTCATGTGTGCATTATTTTAATGAATATTAATATTCTTGTCTTTGAAAGATCATTTCTCACACAAAATATCCCTAATTTTGAAATTATATATTCGACAAATTTTATTACTTTTCTGGAACATCCTGACATGTTCAGAATTGATATGCGAAGAATAAATCTCATGTTAAAGATTTTCATTCTATTTAATGGAAATCTGTGGATATTTTTTTAAACAAATATATGATGTTTTTTTTTTCTTTTTAACAGTAATTTTTGAACATATCATTCTGATGATATTATTTAACTTACTCATTATTCGCTTTAAAACAAATTTCTATGACAAGTTTTACAAAAAATTTTTTAAATAATCCACTTTTTTATAAACAAAATAATTAGTAAAAATAAAAATCTTAATACATTAATGACATTAAAGTTTAAATTTTTATGATAATTTTCAGAGGTGGAATTTTTAATTCCACCTCTGTTATTGTTATAAATTTATTAGGGATTCATTCGATTATTATTAAAATGGAATTTTATCGTCGTGGGATCACATAAAACTAATTAAGTTATAAGACCTGGCATAAATTTCATTTTGGTTTAAAACATTTTGTCAAATGAATATAATTTTTACAGCTTTCTACATACCTTAAAAATTAAAAAAAATACTAAATAATTTTTGCATATCCATTAAAATTTATTTGTACATATGAGTGTATAATATATTGGAAAAATTTGAAACCTAAAAATAGAAATCGCATTTTAAATACCAACTTATTTTAATCACCAGCGATGTAAAATGCCACTATGTTCAATTTAAGTGAAAAATGCTTCGTAAAATAAATGCCATAATTGATTTTAAAAAGTTTTCTTTTTCTTTGAATAAAAGTTAAAAGAGTAATTTCTAGAGTAAAAGTTAAAAGAAATTAAAATTATAATAACTATCCTTATCAAGGTAACATTACTTATGAGATAAGCATTTGAAGTGTTTGGAAGATTTTAAGAATAGCTAGATAAAAAAACTCCAAATAATAATACATGGATATTTTTTACCATTTTAATTTGATGAAATTTTAATTGAATTAGATAAACATAGCTTTAAATAAAGTTTTTTTAAATTTTGTTTTGGCATCAGAAATGTTATTAAAAAACAAATTTTTGCACCGCTTAGGGAAAATATCATTTAATTTGCTTGTTAACATTTTTATATAGATTACATTTACTGTATAACTTAATAAAAATTTCTATTTATTTAAAATAAATTATAATTGTTGGCATTATTCTTAATATTTTCCTTGGATTGTTTTATATAATCTAAGCTAAAAAAATTAAAATATATGCATTTACAGCTGCTTCAAATGACAAAGCAATTGAAAAATATTGTTCTCGATTGTTATGCTACAATCTATCTATCTATCTATCTATATATATATCATATTATCATAGTAATTCATATTTATATATGTTTCATACATTATTTAATTTTTATTCAATTTAAATGTTATATGTGGTAACTTTGTGGCAATGAAATTTCAACGGAATGCATGAATCTATTACTTCAGACATTGTCAACTACATTTCCGAATACTAAGGTATATTTTAAATTTCTATTTAGATAATTTTCATTTTGAAAATCCAAACGTAAAGAAACTAATGATTAAACCAGGACAACATTAGGGCAGCTACGTTGTCTAAATGAAATAAAATCACTGAAAATAGTACGTGTCAGATAACATAGTCTAGAATCTACTGCTTGGTTTCTGTTTCTAATTTACGAAAACTCCCACCTAAAAAGCTGTTACCAAACCAAAAGCAAATTACAGGCAAACATAACTGTGCAGGTGAGCCACTGGCAGTATCTTAAAATTAATGAATTTAGAATACTCGAATATCATCAAGAGTCTCGAAATTTTGTACAATGGTCGGTTGATGAGGTCAGACTTGTGCGTGCATCCTTCTCTCCATATCCACGACACACCACGAAGAAAGACTTCAGATTAACTTGAACATGTCACTAACCCATGGAACTCCAGCCACTCAGTATTGAAGCACTTTGTCTCTCTCATATTCATTGCCGCAAATAATGCTTTACTTTGTTGATCTAAAATGCTAAGGAGCTACTAGGGCACTCAGTGCACGAAAGTAAGCCAGTGTTCACAAATCCCTGTGGGGACAGATAAAAAAATAAATAAGTACTCTAATTTTAACCTTATGCAAATCTAAACATTTATTACTCAACATTTTCAACTTTTTAAAAAAATTTATAAAAAACAGTTCAATATTTTTACAAAAATGATTTTATTTAGTGAAATCATTTTTTATTACATTATAAAGTTTCTTTAGTTATATTCAAATAACTTTAATATTTAGCAAAACTGTTTTTCATAAATTAAAAAATGAAAGCGTATTATCAATCTAAATGAAAATTAATTTTTTTTTATCATAAACTTTAAATTGGTAATTGAAAAAAAAAATAGACATATTTAGCATCTTATTTTAGCAATAATGTACAAATAGTTGCCTTCGGCACAATAACATTAAAAATATTTTTCACTAATTACTTCTGGATTAAGCCTGTAGGATACAGAATGTAAAAACGTTAAACTACGTATGCGAAAAGACGTTAAATTAGATGCTGCATTTATAATAATTTATACTGAATAAAAATAGTAATCGTCGAACTCTATGTAATATATTTTATATAGAATAATATATTTTTGTATTTTAGAATATATATATATATATATATATATATATATATATATATTTTGAAATATATATATAAATATATATATATATATATATATATATATATATATATATATATATATATATATATATATATATATATATATATATATATATATATATATATATATATATATATATATATATATATATATATATATATATTGGTACATTTATAAATAAATATATAAAGATTATTAAAGAAATTTCAAAAATTTAAAAATATTGCACACCATGCTATCTTTTTAGAAATTAAATTTACGCCCACTCTTATTAGAAATATAATCCATTTAAACACACATTTTTGTAATTAATTTTGATGAGCATTTATTATATTAACTAAACTAATTAGGAAAAATTCTTATTTTTAAACTGCTGATTGTATATTTCAAAGTTTTTCAATTTACCTTTTAGATTAGTATTAATATTCTTATTCACGTTCTTCAACTGGTAATTTAATTTTACTTTATAAAGAAAACATTTTAAATTTAAATTTACAAAGCAGTAATTAAGCTAACAAAAATGCTTGGAAAAAATTGTAGATGTTAATTAAACAGAATAATTAAAACTGAAATAATTAAATATTTTAAGCAAGAGTATATTTCTGGATTTTCAGTTAAGCCTTTATCACAGTTAGAAACTTACTAATTATTAAACACATTTAATAACTTTATTTAAAACTTTTTGATAAGTTAAATAATAATAAAAAAGCAAATGATGTCCTCATTAGTTAAATGAATTTTTCATAATGTTTAATAGTAAGAATGCTTTTTAAATGTTTATTTTTTTAATGTTTTTAAATGTTTTATGTTAAACTCCTCCAATTGTTTCACGTACTGTTAATAAGGGTTATATTATTGCAAAATATAAAATTTATCTTTTCCTTTGTTCCCAAATGTGAAATGCAGAATTTTATAAATTATTTTATTAAACAAATTATGACAATAATAACAAAATATAAAATATTTATGTTACTTTAATATTTGATAGAATTAAATGAGTTATTGTGCAATTTTAGGCAATAATCATACAGCAGAAACACACTCCATACAATATTTTTTAATGACATGCTATAATAAGAAGATGAAATTTCTAAAAGTTAGGGTTTCTATAATTTATGATGACCCCTAGATAATATTGTAATTTCCTTCAAAATAGTTTTCGATATAATCATTTCAGTTTTTTTTTAAGTTTCATTAATAATTTATTAACTACGAGACAAAAGATGTTTTCATCAAAAGGAAATGTAAAAATACAAAAAATATATTTCCTGAATATTTTATAAAACTTTATCATTCGCTTAAACTATTTCAAAGTTTTCTTCCCGTTTTTCCCGTTTTTCTTCAATAACCCTTTTTTCTTCAATAACAAAGGAATAACAAAATATTATTATAATTAAATCCATGATTGTTATTGTGAGATAGCATTTAGGAATTTCAAATGAAAGAAATCGTTCTTTAATGATATAAATAGTTATAAAATAATGCCAAATGTTAAAACTGTTTCCCATTCTTCCCCTATATATTCTAATGTTAAATAAAAACAAGAATTAAAACTGAAATTTTTAACTGCATGCATTTATCTGAAGATGTAAATTTCTCAACAATTCTCAATACTTTTATTAACATATATCAATTCGATAAAAATATTCCTGTAAGTAAAAAAGAAATCATTAACCGTTCTAATAAATATAACAGTTTCTTTCTAGTTTGTCATTGTGTTCATAATTGCAAAATTCAAAATTTCAAGTTTTCCGTAAAAAAATGTAAAATATGTTGAAATGAATTTCAAACTGTGTTTATAACCAACAAGAGACCCGTGATTGTTAGATGAGAATACGCTACATGCGATACAAAGGCAAGAAATAATGATGTGACTTCTACTTTACTTGTTAAGACGAGAGAGAAAAAAAGTTGTCCTTTGTTCACTTTTCACTTAGAAAAATCACTTCTCTTAACCGATTCAACAAAAGACTATTCACAAGCAAAAACTACTTAGGAGATCAATTCACTGGATACAAGTCTTGTTTTCCTATGCTTCCTTTCTTTTTATCCTTGGCTATGTTAAGACTTAAGTTAAACTAGTGTTTCCTTTTCCACATTGATGAAATACAATACTTATTTCATACATTGAATGTACATGCACTTTTGAAAGAAAATATCGAAATACAATGCCTTTTGCCATATATAATTTAAATTATGTATCATGCTTACTATTCGTATTTCTGTCAAAATATACATATTGAGAAAAAATTATATAATGAAAATTATAAAATATACAGTTAATTTTAAATACAATTATTAACTTTAGAAAACAAATTATACCAATTTTTACTAATATGTGGAACACAATTAAAATAAATATAGTATCATTTTCCAGATATAATTTTTTTACACCAGTTAACATGCATAATGATCTCATTGAAGAATATTAAAAAAATTCAAAATATTCGCAGATTTAACATTTGTGTGATTTATTTTATAATTTTTTTATATTGAAATTCTATTTAAATAATTTGCATTTCCCTTGGAATAACAATAAATTTACAATATCTATTATAAAATTTATGAAATTAACAAGCCAAAAGAATAAAAAATGATATATAATGATTCTGAAATTTCATTAAGTATAAATTTATTTTAATCATTGTTTTTTTTTAAAATTACTAACCAATGATATATAATCCATATATGGGTAACTAAGATTTTTTATTAATTTCCACCAAATAGTTGTTTCTACATAATAAAGCAAGTACAATACATAAGGTATCATACAATGTTTTTTATTACATAAAAATTATAAAAATAATTTTCCTAAGTTTTTTGCCTTTTACTAAACGCTTTATACAAATTTATAGATGCATACATAATATGACAATCTTACTTATATACATTAAACGAATTTACAGCTTTACAAAATGATAGAAAACATCGCATAATAAATAATCATTTTTTTAAAATTTTTTATTAAAAATTCTAAAAGTATGTTGATATTAACTTATATATTTTAAATGTTTTATTATTGATTATATATTTAATACGTAATTATCTTTTTCAATCAAATTCGTTCATTAAAATATGTTCGTATTCTTCTTTACTGATTTTTCGTAAATCAACTACTCAGCAATGTATGATTTTAAATTAATTTGTTTAATATGAACGCTAAAGTAAATAATTTGCTTAAATGTTGCTAAGACTGCAGAAATGAAATCACTAGTTAAATTTGCCTTTGCCTATATGCACGCACGAATATATATATATATATATATATATATATATATATATATATATATATATATATATATATATATATATATATATATATATATATATATATATATATATATATATATATATATATATATATATATATATATATATATATATATTTACTATAGAATGGGTAACATGATCGAATGTACATTTTTCCTCTTTGAACTATTGGAGAAAAGTTTAGTGAAAAAAATACTTTTTTCAATATTCACGATAATTTAAATCAAGATTTCAGAATTTTTCCTAAATTTGTGATAGTTTTTACATAGTTTAAAGAAGAATATAATAGAATAAATAGTTTTTGTTTTGAAACAAATATTGTCTATTCTAATATTTCACATTATTGAATTTCAAGTACTTTTTTATTTAGTATTAAATGTAAAAGTAACAAATTCCTTACTATCAGGGAAAATCCGAGTTATATTATTGATTTCATCTGAGTTTAATGCGTTCTTGCCTTGATGCAGTTTATTCAGATTTTTTATACAGATCGATTAACTCTTCAATTTTGAAGCAGAAATATCAGAAAAAATTTTCTGATATGATTTCATTAAAATAACCAATGCAAACGAGTGAAACAATAGTTATGCCAATATATCATACCTTATGACGCATCATAAATCTCCAAAAATGGATATTTTGAGAGAAAATTAAATTATTTCAGTCTAACATAGATTATTCCAAAGTAAAATATGACATAAAGAATAAAAAACACTACATCTCATTTCCTTTCTGCTGATTTATTTTCTTTCTTGAATTTGAAAGTGGTGTAAAATGCAGTATCCATTGGAAATAAAATTGTCTAGTCACAAAAATTTAGAAATTATATTTCCACAAGTTTGAATAAATATTTCTGAATTTCTATTGCATTTTACAAATGAAATCTTACGAAATTTTGATACAAAAATTTAAATTAATTTTGCTTTTAAATTTTTAATTAAAAACATTCCATGAATGTTTAAATGTGAATCTTTAAACAATAGAAATTTTATGAAAATATAATTACAATTTCACCAATCACTTTTTAATAATTTTTTACCTGACAAATATTATAAATTTTAATATCTAACTGATTTTTTGAAAAAACATTATTTTGAGTTATACCCTATAAATCTGTCTAAGCATTTGTTCCTAAAATATATACATAAGATTAATCGTGTTAATATAAATAACATTTTATCAATTGTTAGTAATAACCATACAGTTTGTAAGCTGGAATTGTTTTATACGATGAGTATATATTCATATATATTACGTGTATTTACTGTAATTATAAAAAAAATATCCCCAAACAAATATTTGAAGTATAATTCAGTGATATATAGTTGTATTTCATGCATACTTAATTTTGCTCCGTAAAAAAGTTATATTTTAAAGTAAAATTAGTCCTTTGAATACCATTTTACAGTATTTATAACACATTGTCCTAACTTTATCGCGTGTAATTTCAAATTTGTATTATAATTATTGTACTCTATGCTTAGTCAATATTTTTGAATAAATGAATTAAAAATCAAAGCACATTTGCTTATACTATTGAAATTTTCAATAATTTTATTCAATAATTTAAAATGATTAATTACCAAAAAATGATACATATTAATTTTTAATAGACCTAAATTCTAAAATGAATATTATTTATAAATATGTACTATAAAAACAAAATTTTTGAACCAGAGAGATAAAGTTAATCTTTAAAGTAACATAGAAATATATTATTTCATCTAACGTAATATGATCAAATGGAAGTTACAATTAAGATTCAAACAAACATAATTATAAAACATTATTCTTAGTTTCATGAAATATAATGCCTCATCTACTTTAATGAAACTTTTGCAACATATTCAATTCCCTTCCTAATTTCTCTTCCATTCAATTAACAGTTTTATCACAAGAGAATTTCATCACATTTTCTGTAAAACAATAGAAAGCTACGAGAGGATTTTCTAATGTCTAAAATCCTTTAATGTAAAACTTCACTCAGATTTCAATTATAAGAGAAAGTTATTCAGAAGTATTTTTGAAATAATTGTGAATAATTTTCCCTGGCAGTTTGAATCCTAAGAGAAATTAGTAGAAGTTTTTCCATCAAATATCTTGATTAATGCAATCAATGAAAAATTATTGTCTAAAAGATGTTTAGCGTAAGTGACAACAGGAAAACACTGAGGAAATTAATTATAGAAGACTTTTGCTTTAGCAGAATCCGAATTTTGCGAGTTTAAAATATCCGTATCAGTTTTATTTTTTTACACTTGCAAATATTATTGGAATATTTATATCAAATATAATCTCTTTTTTCAATTAAAAAACATATGGTTCACGTGAAATTAATCGCAGAAATATATAAATGTAAAATGAAATAATCCATTACATGAATTACAAAATCATTGAAGAATGAAAAACTAATGTCAAAAAATTGAGTTATTACAATGAAAGTAATGATAATATATTAATATTAATATTTATAATCAATTTTCATTTTTTTGAATTTTATTGTTTACTCCAATTATATGAGTAATTAATCGCAAAGATTTTATAACAGAGGATTTAGATTCGATATGCTAAGATTTTACAAAATAACTAATAAAACCCCTGCTAACTTTACTTTGCCTTTGAATGACAAATGAAAGATGTTCGCATTAATATAAAACGTGGATTAAGAGTCTGTTAGATGAGGGTATAAAATACCAATCGTTAAAAAAGCAAATCAACAGCGCAGTTTTCTTTTCAATAGGAAAACCAATAGGAAAGATTCAAAAGAGATTCAATGTTGTATGCTTTATGATTTGAAATTGATAATATATACCAACTGGTTGAATATATACAAAATTAAGTGCTAACAATGCTAATAAACATACTATTAGGCAATGAACTCAGATTTTTCAAGTCTGGAAATTCAGACATGTGAAAGAAGCTGAAAAACTTTATAGCATCAAAAACAGTCTAATTGTTTTTCATTAAGGGTATTCTCCATTTAAAAACATTTTGACAGAAAATGGATGAGACTGATGGAATTACTCTGAAAATTTTGTAGGATATGAATAATTAAATTTCTGGTCTTTAAATATGCTAAGAACTTTATTAGTTACTATATTGATGAATTTCATTTAAAGTTTCAGTGAAATTGATAATATAATTCCCTATATTTTGTAGAAGAAATAAATATTTCGAGTCTCAAATCAACTTTTATTCGAATTTCCAAAAATTCATAGCCTCCAAAAATTCTAAAATTTCAGTCAAAGTATGTGAATGATCTATGAAGCTCTAAAAATATTAGTATTTATAAGGAATTTTGTTCTTCTCTATTACAATTTTCTAATGAACAATTTTACTGCATAAGTCTTGAATACGCATGATAAATTTTAATCATTTTTATTCATTAAAAAAATTTTGACTTAGAACATTTGTACTTAGAGTTTAAGAATAAATTTCAAACATTACTAAGATTAATTAAACATGTGATATGACAACCTATGGTTGAATACCTACATATCTGTTTTCCTGACTACATGTTTGTATTCTAGACATGCGGTGGTCAGTCAAACGCGAAAATCCCAGTGTTTAGTTTTCAAGCATTCTTGGCACTTAGTTAATCTACACATTGAAGGTTTGAAAGATTGCGTTGACCTTTGGCAGCATAAAAACCGAACTTAGGATCTGTGTCTTGGAAGAGGGAAACGCTACAGTTGAGCTACCGGGCTTCTAAAACATTACATATTCTCAGAAAATCTACGATAGAACTTTAAGTACTTTTTCTCTCTTATGACACTCCTTTTAATGTGCGACTACATTCTATTATTCTGTTTTTGAATGATATTGTCTTTATGTTTAAAACAGTTTTAAATATTCATTGTATCCGTGACATAAATAAAATATGAGAGAGAGAAAATATTTTGACAAATTGCAAGTTTTTAGATCTCATCGCAGTGAACCCATAAAATATTCTTTAGGATGTGATATGCAAGTTAAATAAATTATTTGAACAACGAGAGACATGAGTGCTATTTTTCCTAAATCTTTCATCAACACATGTTTTACAAAAAAAAAAAATCATCTTTACCATACTTTATAAAACTATTATTAAACTTTTTATCTGTTATTTTTATATCTAGATCAAAAATTGCTTCAAAAATAACAGTACAATGAAAACAAACCTCATATCATCGAAATCTCCTCGAAATCTCTCTCCTTTGTATTGAGAATTTTCAGACGACACCAAAAATAATTTTAAAAAGCATTTATAATTAACATTTCTGAGTTATAAAAAAAGTCATTGCAACAAAACATACCTATTTTAAAAATATCCCTTATTTCCCGTTTATATTTATAAAAATTAGACAAAGTGTCAAAATTTAACAAGAGCTTTTAACATAATAATGACCATATACTTCTATCAATCGCTAATTGTGCATGTCTAAAGTTAGAAAACATTGAAATATACTCAATATTATATCATGCAGTTATATTATAATCATATTTCAAACAGCACAGAGAAATCAAATTTAAATCTCAAATTTTGGAACTTCAGTTATTAATAAGATGAAGCCGATTTTGAAAAAAAAATACACTGTAAATGGATATACCAGTTAAATCAAGAACAATGCGTTAGGTCGTCCAATTCTCCTTGAACGTATAAAAACTCTTATGGGTTAATGACCAGAAAATGTATTTATTTTTTCAAACTAACAGTCACATGCACATGAAGCATAAAATCCTTTATACAGCCTGGGCAATGAAAACTTTCATATTTATAATTAAAAACATCATTTTCTATAAAATTACAAAGTTCAATTCACTTAAATTTATTATTCATACTATATAATATTCAATAATATTTTTTTATGTTATATATATATTTATAAATATATAGATCGATAGATAAATATTTATATTGGTCTTTACATATTATACTATATAAATAAATACTTTCTAAATAATTTTCTTATAACATTTTCACGGTGGCTATAAGTAAATATTTTTAGACCTTGCAAAAATATTAATTAATGTGAAATTCCATTTTTATTAATTTTATCGATACCTACATATATTCAACATATTTTTCTTCTATTTTAATCAGCTCTACCTGATTCATAAATAGTTTTTAGAACATATTAAAGAGCTAATTTTTTGAAAATCACGTGTCTCTTTTTATAAAATATTTGTAATGAAAGTTGGGAGGTTTAATGTAAATATAGCCACCTATAAAAAATAACAAATTGATTTCAGGTTAAGATGCTATTAAATAAATGCATAAGAACTTTATTCTGTTTAGCAATTTGAGCACAATTTTAACATAACTCTAATAAACTATCGATAATGGTTAGTACATGATTAAAATAACTTGTAATTTTAAATTGAATAATTTTAATTTCTGTATCAAAGTTCTGTTTATTTGATTAATAAAATAATTGCATTATATATAAAATAAATTAAAAAAAAATTTATTAGTATGTTAGTAAAAACAAACATAAATTTAATTAATGAAGCTTTTCAATAGTTAAACAAATTTAAATTGAATCCTACAAACATATTTATAAGTTTATTTGTTTCAAAAAAACTGTAACTTTTTATATGAATAATTTACTGAGTTAAACAGTGTATTTTTTTTTTCAATTATTTAAAAATTTATTTTTTCACCGAACATTTTTAAGCGTTTTTCTATTTAGTAATGATGTTTCAGACACATATTTCTTTTCTAATTCATAAGAAGTTATCAAGCCGTGGGCACATTTCTAGAACTTCGGTATAAATTCCTGGAGAAAAATAGGGAACGTAAAATTGTCTCTTAGAATGTCATACAAATTATTACCGCATGGAAACGAGATTTTCTCTCATTACATTTAACGACAAACAAACTATTTCAAATACATTAAATAGCTATTTTTTCATTTTTAATGACTTGCATTCAGCATAACGACCTATCGACCATAAACCTCCTTTCCCACCTTGGACACGAGCTTTCTAAGAGTCGGGCAATGTACAAGAGAGATAAATTAGGCCATTATACTTAACGGGTCTCCCAAACAAGCTGAGAATGACAGCTATAACCTTTGATGACTGCCGATTGCTTGGCTGCAACTGTCATTTTAACGGCGAGATTAATTATCCACGTAGAACAGCTGCCGGTAGTTATTTTGAATAAACGCTAATGCATTGAAAATTTGCTGGAATGTATGTCACAGGGGTGTGAGCCATAACATTCAGCCCTTCCCCTCTCTCTCTTCTCTTACAAGAGTGGACCAAGAAAAACCAACCATGCTGAAGAGATTGCTCGCAATTAAAGGGCTGTTGAATATGCATTAACGTCCTATACTCGAGGCGAGAATTAAAATTCGAACTTCTGAAACAAATACTGTTGTGATACTTCGGAGCTCGTTATGAATTCTGAAAGCAATAACACGAACTCGTTTCCCCATAATATATCCGGTCTCACTTTCTTTCATTAATTTTGTGCCGTTGAATTAGTTATTGATTATTTCTTCTGGAGTAACATCTGCATATTTAATGATATTTTTACTTTTTCGTCAAGAAATGAAGACATAAATATATGAAATTATTTAGTGTTTATTTTATGATTAAAATTATATCTTTAATATTTAATTTTTGTAATTATCTGAATTGTGTCTTAATAAAGTTAACTTTTAATAAGAATTACATAGGATGTCATTATATCGACAATGATAATTATAATTTTTATTCATTATAGCATTTTACAAATGGTAGTGCTGTTTATAATTAAATGTTCTAAAAAGTAGTTGCTACGATAATTTTATATTTTTTTCAATTTTTTGTTGTTTATATTTTTATTATAAGAGTAAGATATCATAAAAGAAAATGGGATTTTTTAGGCTCAAAACTATAAAAAATTATTACTTGTTATGCCAAAATTCAAACTTCTGTTGGGTTCGGATTACATTATTAAAATACAAATAATAGATGTTGTTACTTTTGAAAACAACAAATATTTGAGTTTATAAGTCGATTACACACTTTTTGAAATTTTTCTTTATTAATCGAGAGGATGATTATGTCTTGTTTTAGTTTATAGTTTTTAATTGTCTTAATGGTTGTGTCAAATAATTATTGTCAAAAGTGATGTATTTAATTACGGCGATTAAATATTAGAATTAATATATAATCTTATTTCTTTAGTAAAGTTCAAATATGTAATAATTAACCATCAAAACGAAATATGATCCAATGGACTTGATTTATGGATATATTAATTTAAAAATAAGATCAAATATCTAAGATATTTTTCAAAATATATCTTGCTAGAATTCTGTGTTTACATTTCTATTATATTTACCTTGTTATGCCACATATCAATTAAATAGGAAATCAATAGAGGTTCATTCCCTTAACAAATGAATCTAAATTTAACTCCCGTCCATATGAAGGATTTTACTTTCATTAATTAGTATAAAATGCAGATATTTATCTAAAATTACAGGAGATGTTTACATTAAAAGATAAATATAGATTTGTGGAATGATGCTATTAACGTAATTTGAGGGATTTCTGTATTTGCCTTAGTAAACAAGTCGTTTTCTTGTTAAAAGAGCTGTTTTCTTTAACAATGATGATTTATTCTTGGGAGAGGAAAGCTATTTTCTAGCTACATGACATTATCTATGCACTTGAAGAAGTTCAAATTGTCAATAAATATTGAACGATGTGATTGACTTCATCACTAGACTTAAATTTTATTGGAAATATAAGGAATACTTTTAAAAAAAAGAATTCAATTTTAAGATCTCCCATTGAAATTCAAATCGGCCATAAATACTTTAAAAAATAAGTGAATTTATCTTCTAACAAGCCGGTAATTTGCCCTATAAATGATATAACTCTGAAATTTTAATTTACCACATTATCATTCTTTCAAGAAAAAGTACTTTCGCTATAAATCAAATTAAATCTGATAATCATTTTCTGATCATTTACGAATTCTCATATTTTTTCAGACGTATTACTTCTTCTATATATCCTACCTTATTCTATACAATTAACTGTATTTGAATATTTAAATTTCTTCTTTATATCTTTCGGTAATAAATAACGCTTTCATTATAATTTTTTATAAACATCATTAGATAAAGATTTGATCTGCATATTTGGCTACTTGTCTGAAATTGACAAATATGTGTTCATTAATGACGCTGAAACAAGTTCGTCAGATTTTAAATTTTTTACCTCATGAAATACACATATCCATAGGTTTTGTTTTTATATTTATTCCAAGCTATAAAACAAAGAAATGTTGTTAGGGAAATTTTTTAATTTCACCTGATATGAAACATATATTTCTGATCTCTCTATGTAATTATTTTAACCTTTCAAAAATCTTATTTTTAGCCAAAAACTTTAAAAAAGAATATATATATATATATATATATATATATATATATATATATATATATATATATATATATATATATATATATATATATATATATATATATATATATATATATATATATATGAAAAAGATTAGATGTATAAGAAACTATTCCTGTATATTATATAGTATGAATAACAACTTTAGCTGAATTGAAATTATGATTTAAAAAATAATGATGTTAATTATGAATATAAATATTTTGAGTGCCCATGCTGATATACATCTAAAGGGATTTATGCTTCATGCGTTTATGACTATATGTTTGTAAAAATGAACTCATTTTCTGGAAGTTAATATCATAATAATTTTTACACTGCACAAGGCAAATTGGATGACCTGGGTCATTGTTCTTGGTTGACCTAATAAATATATTTACAGTGATTAGTATTCTTCATCTACCATTTGACTATTAATTTCATAAAAATGTACAATTATATATATATATATATATATATATATATATATATATATATATATATATATATATATATATATAATTTATCCATGTAACATCACAAGAAATTATGAAATTATGATTGACATACCACAACTAATCTATCAAGAGTTTGTATAGTTGTAGAAACATAAAACGTAATTTTAATCAGATGATTTCATTCTCAGAAATCATGATCATTTGACAAATTAGAAATCATAATATTAAAGTGATTTCAATGCATATGCGCAGCATTTTGATTGAGCTCAAGATAAAAACAGATTGAAACCTTCCAGGTCAATAGAGATTAGGTATCAAATGCCTTTACTGTTGTGAGGTCCCCCTTATGATTGTTTGATACTAAAATATATTTTGGTATTTTAATTTTAAATAATAATTTGATACAATAGCTGGTATGTTTAAAATTACTTAACATTCTTTATGAAGAAATCTATTGGTCATTGTATTTTGTAGTTTTCTGTATCAGTAGATTTATTTGATGTATTAATGGAATTATGGAAACTCTTTGCATAATTTATGCCATCTTCAAAAATAATTGTTATCTGAAATATCATAGAATCAAAGAAAATGCATTATTACTTAATATCTTCATTGGTTGCTCATATACATTCTAAAAGTATATAATAAATATAATTATATATACTTCATTCTAAAATATATTTATATATATTTCGGTTATTCGTATCTAATATATCAAGTATAATTTTTTTTAATTTATTATACACAGCTTCTAATGCATTTTTTATCTTTTTTAATATAATTGTGTATGTGAAAATCTTATTAAGGATAAGTATCAAGCATTTTATTAAAAAAGTTATTTTATTAAAAATTAATAAACTTATTAATAAAACCATAAAAAAACACAATAGGTTATTTCAGTTTGGACTGGTAATCAAATTTGTTCGCTTTTTATAAAGGAATATAAAGCAAAAATGTTTATTAGTGTCTAAAATCTATTTTCTTTTTGGATTACTGAAGTATTCAAATGTGATATATTTTGTCAATATTTGTGTTAATTTCATTGCATTTGTCACAAGAAAATAGTTTAAATATTCCAAAAAATTACTAAAATTGAGGATTTTTTAAATTTAAAAATAATTAATTACTTTATTTTTTAAATTAAAAAAATTATTTAATCTAATGAAAAAATTAAATGAATCAAAACATACAATAAATAATAAAATGTATATTACAACAAAATGCATAATAATTTTTCTGGTTCAATATCAGAAATACATTTAAAATATTGAAATTTTACTTTTGCATGAAAATAATTTCCATGCAATAGAATTAATTTAAAAATTTATTTCATAAATTTATTAGTATTTATTTAACTAGTTTTTATTTATACAAATTACAATAAATGCTCAAATTGCTTCTGACTGTTAATTTAAATAATGTTTTAATAATTAATTAATGTAGGGTATATAACAAATTATTAAAAAATAAATATTTTAGTTTCCTTATTCTATATATATTGGTATTTAATTCTTTAAATATAATAGAACTTCTGATGTTTTATTCTATCACAAAATAAGAATAAATTTTTCCATTGTAGTTTGAAATGATAGTCAAACAAAAATATTAAAAAATGCTAAGATCTTGTTTTTTAAACCAAAACTAAACAAAGCCTAATTACAATGTACTCATAAATGATTGCGATTCATGCAAAAATTTATAGTTTTGTATTTTAGTTTCAACAGTTCAGATAATCATTTAAATTGTTTTCATTATAATATTTCCCAAATGTATGCAGAAAGTTTCAAAATATTCATCGTATTATTACTGAATTCCTTTAAAATGCTCTTATATGAATAGAAACATAATTTTGCTTATTAAAGCTTACGCAAGTTACAGTTAGATTACGTATCTATTATGGAGATCATTTTTATAATTAATATATGAAATGATTGTATGAAGTAAACAAGAAAGTTCTTGCCGTTTTCAATTGTTGTCATTAAATGAAGTGAGAATAATTTTGCACATTAATATATGATATAGTTGAGGTACTGGTCAGTTGAGTGCAGGAATATCAGTCGTTATAAAAGCAGGTTGACTGCCAATTTCATTAGTAAGTAACTCGTACAGCAGCGAAGCGAATAGAAATGGGTTTGTCGAAGATACTCATTCGGTTTTGTTTGCTTAACGATTTCAAAATGGGCTTATAAAATACCTGGGATTAGAGCTATGAAAGAATGTACGGAAAAGTAAGTTTCACAAATTCAAGTCATGTTATTTGTCCCTCTGTGATGTAACTGTTGAAGTAGTCATTAGGTGGTTCACTATGAGCTGCTAGCAAGGGACCAAAAGTATACTACGGACCTGTACTTGCAGCGATTAGAACGTATGCGCGATGGTAATTGCATCAAAAGAAAACACATCTGGTTAGTTGCGAGGTTGCACTGTTCTTGGCGAATAACGCGATTACGCATTTCACGAGATTAAATGGGAAAATCATGCAGAGATTTGGTTGGGAGACTTTTTCCCGTCGTTCTTACTTGCCTGACCTTGCACTATCAGTATCCCATCTCTTCCATTCTTTGAACAATCATCAACAGTAAAAATTCTTCACCGATGAAGTGGATTTGCACGAATCAGTCACGAAATTCTTGGAGTCTAAAACCCTCGAATTTTAAAGCAAGTTGATTGTACAACTGAAGACATGCTAGTAGAAATTGCTGGATGCAGATGGTATTATTCGGAGGACTAACAACAGGCTACATTTTCTGCATGTTATGTTTTTTTATATTATTAAAACCGGCAAGAACTCTCTTATTTACCAAGTATAAGAATTTATCTTTAATAATTAGTGTTGTAATAATATAATGTTTCTCTTATTATTTTATAGGGCTCATTAATAACATTCTGTAAATCAGTCAAATATTGATGTAAATTTACGGTTCTTAACATAAATTTTCTAAAAAATATAATTTTCGAAGATGTTCATAAATTAAAAGTAATGTTACCTCTAGTCTCAAACTTGTTATTTAAAATTCAAACTGTCATTAGTGAATAGAATTAAAATATTCCTTTATGTTCAATAATACATCCAGAGCAAAATAATTTGAAACTAACATTACATTTTACGGTAAACAAGAAAAATACATTGTTTTTATATTTTGCAAAGTTTTTATAAATATTTTACTTCAGTCTAAAAATTTCACATCACCACCTCCTATTTGACATATATAAAATCAAACACATTTTAGGATTAAAACAATTATAATGCGTAACTTTCATACATTCTCAGTTAATGAAGCTCTTGAAGTTACTTTCAAGCAATTATAATATTTTTGATAAATATTTTAATTTGGAATGATAATTAAAATTATATAAACCTGAAGGTTGCATAAGCTATATAAAAAATTTATAAAAAGTAATTCCCCATAAAGTGTTTTTTGAATAAAATATCCCATTATCAAATTGTTTTTTAGCTAAAAATGAATAATTATGCTAATAGCAAAAATTTGCTTTAAATAAAATGTGAAGTTATGATTCATTAAGCATCATATGATTCAAGAATTCTTTTCCTAATATATTTTACTATTTAAAATATTTTTTATTATTTAATTGATTATATAATCCTTAAAAAATCAAATAAAAGTAAACTAAACGAATTTTCAAATACAATTATGAGAAATTACGATGTGTATTTAATAAAATTTGACTCACTCATATGAACCTATACTTTAAGTTAAAACAATCATTATCCTTTTGAAGAAGTAGAAACAGGGACATTCGATTTAGATACTATTTGATCTTAAAGCTTTTTGTCCACATAAAAATAAAATCATTTTAATCTATTAGTTGCAAATACTTAGGTTTTTGACTTTTACTAATATTGTAGAATTTGGAGAGAAAAAGTAACTTTAACGAAGCACAAGGACTTTATTTTTAAGATATTGGAATTCGGTGCGTACACTCATTGAAATGTAATATTTTATCAAAAATATCTGTAGGTAAATCTCTATCTGTAATCTATGTATGAAAATTTCTTTCTGTCAAATTCATGCTAGAAAATAAAAAATGAATATATAGAATAAATACATAGAACGAAATATTAAACAAAAGGAGTAAAAATCTTCTTGAATGACTTTAAATTCTCCGTGATATTGCTTTGATATTTCAAATAACTGAAATCAATTACTCTACTGGCCATTAAAATTGCTACACCAGGAAGAAATGCAGATAACAAAATGATATTTAATGGACAAATATATTATACTAAAAATAACAAGTGATTAAATTTTCAAAAATTTGGCTGGATATATCCAGAGAAATCAGTACCCAGAACAACCACCTCTGTGGCAGTAATAACAGCAGTTATACGCCTGGGCATTGAGTCAAACAGAGATTGGATTGCATGTACAGGTACAGATGCCCATCCAGCTTCAACACGATGCCACAGTTCATCAACCGTAGTGACTGGCGTTTGGTGACGAGCCAGTCACCCGGCAACCATTGACCAGACGTTTTCTATTGGTGAAAGATCTGGAGAACGTGCTGGCCCGGGCAACGGCTGAACATGTTCCGCATCAAGGAAGGTCCGTACAATACCGGCAACATGCGGTCGGGCATTATCCTGTTGAAACGTAGGGTTTCGCAGGGCTCGAATAAAGGGTAGAGCCACGGGTCGTAACACACCAGAATTGTAACGTGCACTATTCAAAGCACCTTCAAAGCGAACAAGAAGTGACCGAGACGTGTATCCAATGGCACCCCATACCATCACGCAAGGTGTTGGGCCAGTATGAAGATGACGAATGCACGCTGCCAGTGTGCGTTCACCACGATGCCGCCAAACACGGATGCGACCATCAGGATGCTGTACACAGAACCTGGATTCATCTGAAAAGATGATGTCTCGCCATTCGTAACCCCAGGTTCGTCGTTGATCACACCATTGAAAGCGCTCTTGTCTAAGACGCAGCGTCAAGAGAAGCCGCAGCCATGGTCTCCGAGATAAGAGTCCATGCTACTGAAAACGTCATCGAACTGTTCGTGCAGACACTTGTTGTCTTCCAAACGACCCCGTTTCTTGACACACGGCTCGTGACGTGGTTGCACGATCCATTACGGCCATGCGGATAATATGCTTGTCTTCTCGGCTGAACCCATCGACCGTCCTGAACCCATCGATTCCATATTCTGCTAACAGTCAATGGATCTCTACCGACGCGAGCAGCAATACTGCGATAAGATAAACCGCAATCCCGGTACGATACAATTCGATCTTTATAAAAGTCAGAAACATGCTGGTACGCATTTCGCCTTCTTACACGAGGCATCACAACAACTTTTCACCAGACAAAAACGTTCAAATGCAATTTGTGTATAAAGAACCGGCTGAACAATTTCTTCATTTAAACACAATATAGGTGTCGCTACTGGCACCTGCTTTGTCTGAATGCGCTGAAAAGCTAATCATTTGCATATCACAGCACCTTTTTCCTTTCGTATAAATTTCACGTCTGTAGCATGTCGCCTTCTTGGTGTAGCAATTTTAATGGCCAGTAGTGTATTTGGTGGAGGAATGCTCTCACATATTGGGGTATTATAACGTTGTTGCATGAATTTTGTGTACAACTTGTAATTCAGGGAAAGAAATTTTACAATATATAAATTTCTTTAACATTTTTGTTAATTTTGGTTAACTGAAAAACAGGGTCAAAATCTCAAGTGAAAGATAGAATATATTTTTGTTAAGTATAAACTAATGTATTAATGCAAAAGAAAAACATTTAATTTACAATATATATAAAACTAATGTAGAAACATGAAACTATATGAAAAATGGTACTGGCGATGTAAAATTTGCAATTTGAAATGCTAACCAAAGAATATAAAAAATATAAAAGTTGATGAAAATATATAGTATTTGAAACTGTTAAATGGAAGATGAATTTAAATATTCTTGTGTTAAATTGTGAATATCATCAACAGTTAAGTTGGAAGAAAATAATGAATTAAGATATCTAAAATTACTCTCAATAATATCTCGAATCCAATTCTCTCAATATAGTTAGTATGATGTGTAATTCCTTAGCAATACGCAACTCTGTGCTCAGTCATGTTAAAATTAGTGAAAAAATAGTAAAATTGTCTGGAAAAAGACACTTTTTAAGACAATTAACATAAAATCTATGAAAACAAAATTAATTTTTTTTGTGATAAATAACTTCTTTTCAGCTGAAATTTTCAATGTCACTCAAGTGTTTTGAATGCTTTAAAAAGATGATGTTTTAATTTTCAACTTGAGCATATTATTTTCCTATTTTTTGTTAATACTGAACGCAATTTATATTTGTGTACAAAAATTTAATCTCCCTTGTTTGGTTATATATAATTTACATAGTTAAATATTAGTATAAATAAAAGTATTTACGTATTCTACAGTGTTAAGTATAAATCGCGTTTTGAGATCTATCACTTCGCTATTATAACATTTTTCTGTTTCAGTAACAAATTTCAATAATTACTTTAACTTTTTCATTCATAACTAAATTTATTTTTGACAAATAAAAATTAATAAGTAAAAAATATGTAAATATGCTGTACTGTTTTTGTTAAGAATTATATTTTCATTACTTTACTTAAATTAAATAATTATGCATTTATGTAACACAGCAAAAGAGAAAATACTAAAAACATTGAAAGGAATAAAAATATTCACAATGTAATATACATTGAATATTTTTTGAAAAAAATAGTTAAGTAAACTGTTTAAGAAATTTTTTCTTTAGGAAAACTTCTTTGAAATACATTGTATTCAAATAAAAAAGATTAATTTTAAGATATACATTTTGAATTTCTGTGAAATCAATTTACCACACTCTTTTGAATTTCTAAACAGGGATTTTTTTTTAAAAATATAATACCATTTCTTAATTTTGTTAAAGTAATCTATTTTTGGATGACCATTATATTAATGCATTATGCAAAATGATTTAATATGACGAAAATTAATATTCATATAATATTCGGTATCCTTTCTCAGAGCTTTGAATATCATTCCACTAATACGACAGTTGTTATCATTTATTAACTAAATTGTGAAATATAAATAATTACTTAAGCGTTCTTTATTTTGAACATTTTAGATAAGTTAATTAATAACGAGTGTCGAGAAGTCAAATATATATATATATATATATATATATATATATATTAATATCTATATATATATATATATATATATATATATATATATATATATATATATATATATATATGCATATCTTTATATATGCATATCTTTTAGGCTAATATAAGGAATAACACGCTTCATGCATGTTATCTTTGTGATATATAAATCAGCCATTGTGAATGAAAAGCAATATTTCAGACAACCCCATCAGTAGAAATTCTTGTGATGAATGACTCAATCATTTCCTCCCTGATAACGATCGTGACGTTTTCTCTGCCAGTACTCTACGGAGCACTGATCATTAATCAGTAGAGTCCCTTGGTTTGATGGATTGAGCTTTCAGGTTTAAAGGCCATTTATTTTAATACTTGTTATTTTAAATTTGATTGTTTGCACTTTTGAAAAGCAGTTCATATTTCGTTTTGTTCATAATATTTTGTCCATTGTTCATCTATTCTATTTTTCAAAAATCACATTTAAAAAAGTGATTTTTAATAGCTAGAAAAGAATATGCAGCTTTGAGAAATTATTTGTTAAAATTTTTAGAAAAGCGATGTTTATATTTATATTTATTTTGACAAGAATACTGTTGAATGTAATGAAAACATTCTTAAGTAATTCTCTTTGAAAGCACATTTTTTCAATCTGCAACATTTGAAGCTACTAAATAAAAATATTTTGTGCAGATAAGCACGAGCTACTGAGGGCAATATTTAAGGAGAAAAATATTAGATTACATCAAGTTACTCTGATATTTTTTGCTAGATCTGGATTTTTTTTTCCTGCAGAAATTTTGCTTGCGTTTCACCCTCTTCACCCATACAAGAAAAACACATATGCTTTTAATATAAGTATAATATTACTTAACGTGATCTTAAATTCTTGTAAATAAATTCAAATAATTTTTTTTGTTTACAGTCATAAGTTTTGAACTTATATTCATAAGTTAAGAAAATAGAAGAATGAGCTGATGGAATTTACTCTGTTATATTATAGTGAAACACTCCTTTCCACTTCATGATTAGTTTTTGGTGCTACATTTATTATGATTTGTTACTATGAAAAACTGTAGTAACACTGTGCGTGTTTTAATTTTACTCAGATTTACAAAGTTTAACTTAAAAAGAAAACAAAAATATTTACTATATTCAGGAAATGACAAATAAGTGGCAAAAATATACTTTATTTTCTCTTTTTTATTTAAATTTCAAGGATTTATCTAAAAATGATATAAAATACGAATTGTGAAACACAGAAGAGAAAATAACTGATACATATTAAAACACTTTTAATAATAAACATCAAACTTAATTTAAAATAATAATATTGAGGGGAAAATATTAAAGAATATTAGAAAATTATCAATATTGTATTTGATTAATTTTCATAAATTTTATTCAAAGTTTAAATTTTAATATTATTTTCAGTAGTTTATTTCAATTGATCTGTCAAAATAAAGATTTATTTTTTTTAAAAAAAGGATCTTTAATATATATTTATGACTTTTTAATGTTTTAAGAGTAGTTGCCAGATTATCCTTATATTTTTAGTTGACCACAGTATAAAATTACGTGGCTGCTTGTATTGTATATATCAAAAATAGAAATAATTTATTGCAAACTAAAATATATAAATACAACATTGAATAAAAATATATTTAAAATCATTATACCAAATTACATTCTAGTATGGTTAAATATATCTTGATATTGGGTGATATTTTATATTTTTAAACTTTGATACACAGATATCGTTATACTTTTGAAATTATTATTCCTATAGAAAATTTTGCCTTTATATAAACATTACATCAAATCTTAAAAAAAGTTTTTCAACATTATAAAGCAAAGTCTTTTATGCTCTGAATTGTTTACATTTTTTACACTAAAAAATTTCTTCGTCAAAATTTATTTCCAGATGATAATAGTTTGTTTGACACAATAGTTTATAAATTTTTAAATAATTAAAGTTTTTATCAATCAAAAATAATTTTATAAAGTGTCTTTAACAATCAAGAGATCTAAATTCTTTTAAATGAATGTTTAATGTGTATAAATAATATATAAATAATATTTTTATGTATTTTTAATATTTTTTTTAAAAACGGTGGGCACTGGGTGACTAACCCTTTGTCAATAATATGGCCTCAAACTGTTACTCATTTATCGTTACCAGGAAAGCATTTATAAGCCAAGTCGCGTAGCCGAATAGCATTACTCACGCCGTATCACCTCAAACCCGTTTATAGGTTAGGCCACGCGTTTACACATAATCTCAGAAGAAAGGACAGAGAAATACGGAGGGAAAGAAACATCCTTGCCCAAACCGTAATTCAAACCCAGGACCAACAGCCTAAGAGTCAGGAATGCTAACTACTCAGCCATCGGTCTTCTGTACTTATAATATGATATGATGTAGCATTGATATATTATGCTGTGATAGTCATGATTTGGGTTATTCTTGATATTTTAAACTTTCGCGATAGAAGATAATCTCATTCATACTAATTCAAATAAATAAAAGCATTTATCTCCTTTACATTTATTATTCTCAATAATATCATATTTTCTGCCAATTTCTTGAATAACAAAAAATTTCAAATGCTTGTAACAAATAATTTTATTTTATCAAAGGCAAAATTTTTAAACCATACTTGTTGACATTAATCTTTATTTAAATAGCAGCTTTATCAATAAATAATGAATTCAATGTTTTACTCACAGAACTTTGACCGTAATTATATAAGTAATATTTTTCTTTCAGTTTATACATTGGGTATTCAACAACGTGGTCCAAGGTTTACTATAGAGCCACCAGCAAAATCTGAATTTTCAAACTCTAGTGGTACAGTTATACCTTGCGTTGCTGATGGAAGACCCATTCCTACAATTACTTGGATGAAAAATGAAGACCACGTCATACAAGATATAATAGGTCTGAGACATGTTCGACATGATGGTGCATTAATATTCTCGCCTTTTTCATCTGACGAATACAGGGCTGATGTACATGCTGCTGTCTATCGTTGTATTGCAACAAACAGTATTGGAGCTGTAGCAAGTCGTGATGTTTACGTAAGAGCTGGTAAGTTAGCAATACTGGAAATTTTATATGATTTAATTGATTCAATTAGGCTAATATCGCTTACCTTCATTTTATAAAACTTTAAGTCATAAAAACTATTACAAATACTACTATATCGTAAGTCTTTTCTAAATAATAGGCACAGTTGCCATATAATCCAGGATGCCACATTCTGAGTTTGGTGATTCTTTGCCGGATTTTCTTTTTTATCTGGCAGCCTGGTTTATATTACGTCATATAGATGAAGACCAATAAGAATTATGTTGAAAATTCAGTTTTGACAACCCTAGTGCTTACGTCATTGCGAAGAGATTTAGAACATTTTGTTCCATTTTCTCATTTTATGAGAAATTTTTGCGAGGAAACTTCATAGATTTTTTTTTTGTTATTTTAGATAGTTCAGATTTTTTTTGCTTGACATTTTGTATACTTAAATTCCAGACTTTATTACACTTTTTCATTACTTAAAATAATCATTTTTGTGTTCTGCTTTTATTAATTTCAGCATTTGTCAAAATTTTCATGATTAATCATGTCTGTATCTTAAAATATCGTTTTAAAATACCAAGGAATTTTTAGTTCTTCATTATCGTTTAATTTCTCCGATGGTAAATCAAAATTACAACATTTTCACGCGGTATTACATCACAATTAAGGTCCTCTTATCAACATTTCGTCATCCATCGCCAGAAAAATTCAAAATTTGAGACCCTGGATTATACGCAACCTGTGCCAAATTATGATGATTTTTCCAGTGCATAAAATGAAAGAATTTTCAGGACTGAATATAAAATTTAAAAAACTAGTGAAATTACAAAAACAAAGATATCTTTCTGTTTAGTGGGATGAATATTTTATTTTAATTTAGTTTTATACAAACTAAAATATAAAGTAATATGTCAGTTAACTTTTCAAATATCGCTATTTTATACATAACTATTTATAATTAGTTTTGAAATTTTAACCTAAATTGAAATTTTGTCAATTTTAGGAAACGGTAGAAAGTTTTATAAAATCCTGGCCTTCTTATAAAAATGTTAATTAAATATATATGTTTATGCAATTAAATGCATAAAATGTACAAATGTTTTTGATAACAAATGTGTACACAACTTAATTTTTCGTCAAAATGACAGTTAGAGACTTAGAAGTATGAAAGGAATATTTATGGTTATCATATTTAATTATTTTTGTGTTGATGAAATGACCTTTTTGAAATGACCAAATTATATGAATTCTTTTTACTGGAAATCTTCCTAATAACCTAAGCTATTTATATGAGACATTAAACGTATATTTCTTTGTTTTGTTTGACGAAACACTGGAAAGAGGAAATGTCAATGATGCCAATATAGAAATATCACATTTTTGTTCATAAAAGTATAATTAATCTTGTATACTTTACACTAGTTACTTTTTGGCAGAAAATCTAGCCTACACTAGATCTCTAGTTTTAATCTATAGTTTTCTCGCATTAATTCCCATCACAAAATGCATTGAAATTTATTATATTTATTTTAGATTTTATAAATAAGTAAGTAAAGTCTTTAAAGTTTAAAAATAACTTAATGGAATAAGACATCATATTTGATATACATTGCAAGAAATCATTCATCTTTATCATAAAATATTTTCGTAAAAGTAAATAAAAGGAAAGTTATTATTTTTATTAAAATAAGGAGTAATTAATTTTATTAAAACAAGGAGTAATTCGCTAAAAATAATTTTGAAAGAAACAATTTTAGAAACAATATTCACAGACAAATTTACCGTTTCAAATATTATGGATAAAAGTGATTTAGTTTAACCATAACAAAAAATAGTTCGTTAAAAATTACTAGACTAATCATGATGAGATCTAATAAGAAATTACATTTTTTTACTAAATTGTTTCAAAACATTGGGAAAATCATTCCATTATACCATGTTATACATTTAGCATACTATTGTGATAATAAATATATTTGTAAAAAATAATATATCCTTTTAGATATCTTTCAAATTATATATTTTTTAAAAATATTAGTTAAATTAAAATAATTAAATTTTAATTTATTTTATAGATTTTTTTTTGGAAAAAGTATCTTAAAAAAGTTAGCCAGTTTAATAATTTATTAAAAGCTGAAAACATAAATTTTTATTTATGTACATTAAATGTAACATATAATGAATTTAATTTATCTCTATTTTTTAATGTTATTTATTTAAAAATTTATAAATTAAATTACATTTCCTAATATTTTCATTTTAGGAGTGAGGCGCTTTATTCTTAATTCGTTAATATTTGGTATATTATGATTGAAAAATTAATCTGCTTTCTCACAGAAAAAAATTGTGGAAAATACATATAAAATTGTTAAAACTTTAAAAATTTATTTCTTTTTTAACCTTAGATTTGAAAATTATCTTAATAAGTATATACCATATAAATGTTTGTAAACTACATTTTTTTGCAATTTTCCTGGAAGGATTAAAAAATGTAAAAAAAAAATTTATATTAAAACAAATAAAACATTAAATTGTTGGCTTTTTTTTCTAAATCAGCCAAATTTATTACACAACTTTAAAGAAAAAAAGTAATCAAAGTAATATGAGTTTTATTTCACAGGGATATCAAAATTTTTTTTTAGTTATTTTGAGAAGGTGTCATTTAGATCCACTAGTTGAACAACTTTTTTGAAAAAGAAAAATTTGGTTTCAATAATAAAACAGTGTTGAATACTGAGGGATGGATGTCGCTTTTATGTTTTCCATCTGCACATTTGTTGAGGTAGATGTTCTGATTATTTAGCGGTTTTCTGCCTGTTGACATATCCCAAAGCATGGCCCAAATTATTATTTTATATTAAACGGTAGGCACATGGGTAACCAACCCTTTACCACAGCAAGGTTGGAAATTGCTACTCCTTTGCCGTTACCCAGTGGGCACGAACCAAGTCACGGAGGCAAGTAGCATTACCAGTGTCATACCACCATAAGCCTGTTTATAGTTCGGGCCACATTCATACGTCATAGCACAAGAAAAGACAGAGAAATACAGAGAGAAAGTAACATTAATGCCCAAACCGGGATTCGAATCCTAAACCCAGAGCAAACCACTCAGATTTCGGTCGCCATGACCCAAATTATATAACATTCCTTTCATGCTTCTAAGTCAATAAATCGATACACAATTTACTTACAATTAGGCTTACAATAGCTTATAGCTTTTAATTTATTCGATTCTTAAAGTATAGTTTTTCTTAATGAAAGCATTACAATATAAGAAAATTTAAATAGTAATCAGTGGTAAATTAAACACCTGTGCAAAAAACAGTGATTACATTTTATTAACTAATCAAGGAACATTTCAAGAAATAATGCAATAAGTATCTGAATCAAATAAAATTTTAAAAAATAAATTGCAATTATCAATGATTTGTTTCATAATAATTTACAGCAACTGTTAAATGATGTTGTAAATGCTAATACTTTCGTATTTAAAACATAAAATTGTTTATACAAAATAATTAAATGAATAGTATTTTTTTAAATGTAAGTAAATTGAAACAGCACAATGACAGTAAAAAGTCATCTTTATTTTAATAGAGTTTTCATTATTTCTTTACGTTTGCATTCATATTTGTTTGAAATTCCACACATGCGTTAGAAATTTCAACGAAATATAATTTATTAAATCGACAGCATTCTGTTTTCAAAAATTAAAACAACATCACAAATATAATTTTATCACATCACTATATAAGCGAATAATGAAAAGAAAATTATACTTGAGATCATTAAAATTTAATTTAAGAACTCAGTGGAGACGATTATAATCCTTGCTCATCATTAATCATACGAATAACAATTTTCATGACGATAACTATCTGAATTCTACAACAAAAGACCTTTTTAAAACTTAGTTTCAGTTTTGTGTAACATTTAAAAATTATCTCACTAAGCAGTAATAATTAATAAGCTTTATATATATATATATCTATCATATTTTTTAGCATTTTAATGATATAATAGAATTTTCTATACGCGTCTATAAATAATTAATAATTATTTTATTAAAATCTATTAAATAAATATATATTTATTTAATAGATTTCAATAAAATAATTTATAATCATAATTATTTTATTGTAAGTATTTTTTAAAAAAGCTCTAAGAGTATTTTTTTAAAAAAATGACATATATTTTTAATTTTAAAAATGAAAATTAGATGAAACAAAATATTATTATTATCACTATTATAGCTATTTATTATTAAATTAAATAATTTTCCCATTTATTTAAAAAAATTGTTTTACACTTAATATTTTATAGTATACTGAAATAAGATATACTCCTGTCTGTTAAAGATAAACAAAATTCTTATACAAGCCATGACAACAAGATACCTTGAGAAGATTGCAAACAAACTGTTTGATGGAAAATTGCGCGTATTACTCCCTTTAACCATCAAAAACATATTATTGAAAAGCAAACGAAAGGCCTTTTAAGACTGGAATATGTCAGGTGTTTCCCTTTCTCTTTCATTCACATTTTTTCTTGTATACATCTAAGTCTCTAAAGTGTTTTGAATTACGACATACCAAGTTGTCTCCTCTAAGTAACCTTAAGTCGATTTACTGTAGTAAATCGCCTCTTTCCATTAGCTCTTACGACTTTCAGCGTGTTAGAGTCTCTCCTCGAGTATGCTACTTTATTCCACATTTTTCTCTTTATTTTACTCACTGTTTTTATTTTTCTTCATTATTTTCCGTTTTAAGAGCCTTGCTGGGAGTTCGACAACTTTATTTCCCATGCTTAGCTCTTAACCCAGTTCTCCTAAGTTGTTTTGTAACTTATTAAAAGGGTATTGTGTTAGTTTTACCTTAGCTGCTTTGTTCACATGTTTCTTTTGCGTATTAATATGAAACTCCTAAACTCTAGCGCATATTAAATGATATTTTCCAAAATAATAATTTAAGTTAATTTCTTTTATTTTTTAATGAAATATTTGCACTAATTTATGAAAATAATGTTTTAAAAAATGAAAAAAATATTGAGTGTGTATTATATATAACAGTCAACAATCATTTCGAAAAAATAACTGAAAAAATGTAATTTTTTTTCAAATTTAAAATTTATAAATAATTGACTCGTATTGTTTCACATTCTCTCTCATAATGTTATAAAAACCTCTATATAAATTTCATAAATGTGGTTACAAAGAAAATATTTTCGTAAAATTTATTAAGCATTTGACAGTTATAACTTGAAATCATATAATCGGATATTTTTGAAGCTTGAGTCATTGTAGTTATACATTTAAAATTTTAAGTAAATCAAAAGCAGAAAAGTTTAGAATTTTAATCATTTAAGTGATATTAAAAATATGTGAGAGATTATACCTTCAAAATTATTTTGTTGCATATTTATTATTTTCAACATGTAATCTAAAACTGAAAGTTTTTTTGTAAAATAATAAAAACTAAATTCATGGATTTTATCTAAAATTTTTGCTTAAGAGCAGTTTTCCATACATATCACATATAAATTAATGCAATTAACATTTTATCGGTGTATTCGTATTTTTATTAACACCGTAAATGACTGTAATATTGGATTATATGCAATATTCTATTCCTATAATTATATTTATTTCCATATTTTAATTGTTTTTTCTCTTAAGAAGCTTTGACACGAACTGATTTAAAAAAAGTTTTATTCAATAATTCCTACGACTGTTATTGATTTTCCTTCAAATATATATTATATATATATGTATATATATATATATATATATATATATATATATATATATATATATATATATATATATATATATATATATATATATATATATATATATATATATTCTCAAACTAAGAAACACAATAGCAAAATTTCAGTTAAAATAAAAAAATTAAAATACAAAATTTCAGTAAAAATTAATTGAACAGGATTTTAGACATTTCAATCCATAAAAATTGTTAGCTATGTAACATTGTACACACAAATAATTATGTAACGCATCAGAGATTAATGTAGATTATTTATGATGTAAATCACGCAGAACTTATATAATGTTTGGAAACAGATTCCCGATAATATTAAAGGTAAAATCACATTAAATTTTATCGTGAAAAATTTTATTAAGCATCACATTAGAAATTTAGAATTATTTACTTTTAATAAATCATATACTATATATATATATATATATAATATATATATATATATATATATATATATATATATATATATATATATATATATATATATATATATATATATATATATATATATTGAAATAGGATAGGAAAGACTTTACATACAATAAACCGACAGGACATAAAACTAATAGACAAAGAAAACTTATATATAAAGTTTATGGTTTGAATAATTTAAATAAACATATAGAATAAAATAAAAATGAAAAAAAAATCAAACGAAGTACCGACATGCCCAGCTTCGTGAGGGAGTGTTGACTACATTGCTACAAAATATTGGTTTTCTGCAACGGTCTAAGACTAATGACTAAATGAAAGCATTTACACTATGAAGTCATACCATTGTTAAAAATTGAAGGTAATAAATAATACAGGAATAAATGTAATGAAAAAAAAATCATTGCCAAAATAAAATATCAAACTCGAAGAGTATGACCTGAGATTAAATATAATTATAAAATTCAAAATTTAAAAATAAAATATCATATTAATTTTTGCCAAAATGAAATTTTAATTTGCCCACATCAAAATTGAAAATAAATAGAAAAAGTAAAGAATAAATTAAATACATAAACTGAAAAACTAAGATTGAGCAGTATTGTCTTCTTATAAGACCTTCAAAGGAAGCTTAATTGACTCTTCTGTAGTTTATAACTACGACTTACTTCACTCCTATGAGCCATGTTCTATTAGCCCAATAGGTTTTAATGAAATGAATTAGAATATTATTATCACTTAAAATGTTTACAATTTTTTTTTCTGAGTGATTGTATTGAAATTATTACAAATAACATAAATTCTATTTTACTTAATAAAAATAAATTTTTTATAAAGTTTATAAAAATACTGAAATTATGAAAAATTAATTGATTTATATTGAAATTAAAATCATTATATATATATATATATATATATATATATATATATATAGTTTCATCGTTAATGTCAGTAATATACATTTTTCTTTTAGAACAATAAAAATTTGCAAGAAATCAGTTTTCAAATTATATTTAGTTGTTCTAATTAATTTTAATTTTTAAAGATATATGTCTTTGTAATATTTTTTTCAAATTTCTAAAAGATTAAAAATTATAAAGTCATCAATTTATTTGTAAGCAAAAAGCATAAAAATAATAATAAAAATAATAAAATATTTTTCTTAAAAATGTAGAAATATATTTGCTAAAATACTTAATAATTTTGAATATTGAGGGATATAACTAACCTGTTAATAAATATTTACCATGAGAAATATAATTATTGTAAACGCAAAATGCATAAGGAACCCTTAAATAATTTTAATTGATGTTTAATAACAAACCCAATTCATAAAAATAAAACATTATGACGGCAAATAGTTTGTAAAGTGTAATGCTATTGAATAGATCTTTGAAGTCGTATCATAAAATATTGTTACTTTTATAAGAAACAAATTCAACAACTTGTTTATTATTTTTGATTGTCCATGTATTCTGATAATTAATATTAAAATTTTTTTTGAATAATATGAAAATTAATTGGCAAATTTATATGTATATATAATGCATCTAAAAGTTACATACCGAAATTTAATTGGGTTTGGTGGAATTTAGGCCAAATATTAAAGTAAGAAATATTAAAATTGATATTTTTAACTTTAATCTTCTTAGAAAAGAAGATTTTTATAAATATAGTTGTTTTGATTCAGTTAATACTTTTTTAGCTTATTGAATTAGGATTTTCTTCACATAATAATTGATGATAGAATTTTTTTACAAAATAAGACAAAGTTATTTGACACTTTATCTTCTCGAGTTATAATAAAAAGTTTCTCTTTTATAGAATCTTTTATACTTTGTAATCTTTTATAAAAAATAGAAGCTCTTTTATAGACTTTCTAAAATATTTTTTATAAATTCTCTTACTCTAATCTTTTTTTTTTAATGTTTTCTTCAAATTTATTTAAAAAATTCCACGACTACTGAGAGTAAACGTCTATTGGAATTGAGTAAGCTACAGATACCTTAAAAATAAATGTATGAATATCACTAGGAAAAATGTTTTAGGATTTGTTTATAGTTATAATACAGGATAGGGCTAAATTTATTATCTTTATTCAAATTATTTTCTAAAGCAATATTTAATACAATATCAGTTTTTACATAAAGAAAATGTACAAAAGGAGAATTTAAAAATCTATATTATTTATATTCATTACAGAAACGATCAGTATTTTTTTACTTATAATATTTATATTATTATACAAATTTACATTTATTATATCAACATATCTGTCAAAAAGGCAAATCATAATTACAAATATAAATTATGACACTAATGTTTATATATATGTATATATATATATATATATATATATATATATATATATATATATATATATATATATATATATATATATATATATATATATATATATATATATATATAAGCATACCTCACAAGACGTATTGTGAAAGACATATTTTAAACTGCTCTGCCACTTTAAGATCTTAGGCTCAGGTTGAGAAATTCAACCTGCTCAATATCAAAAGGAGTCTATACTCCAAAAATATCAGGGAGATGGTTAATTGTGTTCTGATTACTCACTGTCATCCTTAGTTCTCCTTATGGGCACGACACCAACCAAACAATTCACCAGAAAAAATCATTTCTCACATTTCTTAAAGAAATATATTCAATTTTAAAAATTACAATTTGTTCATGTTTAATGATTGTTCAACGTAAGTAAATTTATTGTCCTTTAATAAATGTAATTTTAATGCTTTTGGGGGGGATTATAACATTATGCCACTATTAATGATTATTTTAGGTAGTAAGCATGAAGGTTACTAATTAGTTTATCAAATGTATATTTTATAAAGTAAATTACAAAAATAAAAACTGATTTCTCTCTTTCAGTGAAGCAAAGTGAACATTTATAAATAATATTATTTTTAAAATAATATTCTATAAAAATAATTTATTTTAATATCTGAAAAAAACAAATATTGGAAGGCTTTTTATTTAAATTTGGAAGAAGACATTTTTATCTAAATTGGTTTAACCAAACATCAATATATTTAATTATTATATTTGTTGTCAAGATATCTCTCCTGCTTGACTTAATGATCAAACCAGGTCCATGAGCCCGAAAGACTTCAAGCAAGGGACCACACCTCAGTAATCGAGAATAGCTTCTTTTATTTAAGCCATTGCAGACCAAAATGTGGTAGGAGCAACTCAAATCATTTTTCATTTTGGACACAGGGGTTAAAATATGTGTCCCATCACTTGACGTTGCACACCAGAGTGTCTACTTTGAAATCTAGTGAGAGTTGTGCCTCTGTTGCCAACCACAATTAGAACAGCACCTGTATGATTTTCAGCATACCATTCATGCACAGTGACTCTCCTCTAAGAAGAACATATATCTTCGCCTGACCTGGGTCTTAATTTCTGAATAAGTAAGATGGCTACCATGGTCAATATCCTTCCGGCTGCCCTCTCGATTCATCATCAGCAATTTCATTTCCTTGCGCACTCACTTGCAATTGAGCCCATAGAAAGTTGACCTTAACATTGGCAACCAAGCGATTCAAAAGCCGGATAATACTCCTAACCATTAGTTGCTCATAAAGAAAGTAACAAAATTTAAATTAATTAATGTATGTATGTTTTGTAAGCAATTACACTAGTTTATAATAATTAATAATGCTTTAAAATTTTATTATTGTTGATTTTAAGATTCAATTTCCTTTTTTTTTGAAAACACCAACGAAATCTATAATCGCAAATTTTTAATTACTTAATAGTAAGATATTGAATGAATTCTCAGCAGTAAACATATTTCGTTTTATTTCCAACATTATATTTTTTCAATGATGTAATTTTTCAGTTTACAAAAAATAAAATTTATTATTTGCAATTTATAAGACGATTCACCAACAATATAGAACATTAGCTTATCGCCTCTCCATCACTTATATTTACATATAAAGAAGAACTATGTATAACAGATTGTGCTCAAATCTACACCCTTTGAAATGTACATTATAAGCTCCTAAAATACTGAGAAAAGTTCCCTTAATCATAAGACCAATGAAAAAGTTGACAATTCATGCATAGAATCATAAATATTTTAATTGATATTCTAAATTATTGTACTATGAGTAACACTTATTACATTACAAAATATTAAATATATATTGCCGATATACGTTAATTAGTTTATTAAAATGATAAGAATTTTCTAGTTCTTAAAATCAAAATTTAAGTATGTCCCTATAGCCCAAATTTTTCCCGCTAATTATTGTAAATCAGTATATAGTCTAAGTTAATAATCGTTTTAATGTTCGCATCTCGGAATATCAAAATTGAACTTAAAAGTAACATTCATGTGAAAATGCTAGTTTTAAACTGTCTACTTTATTTATACAAAAGACAATACTGTAAACAGTATTATATTTTACTTAAAATATCAAAACCAATTTGTGTAAGGAATTTTATCTTTTCTTTTCGAGTTATTAATATAGAATATTGTTTTAGTACAAACTAAGTCATTTAAGTGAAAGTAAAAATTGCATTAATGTATTTCGTTTAAATGAAAATTACTCTTAAGCATTGTAAATTATTATTTTCAATATGATACTTAAAGAGAGAATGAATTTACTGTCTAAATATGTTTTGGATAATATAGTTACTTGTCATTTTATGTGAAGAGAGAGCACATTAAAAACACATTAGGTGAAAAGTAACATATTAACCACCACTAAAATTACATTTTTCTTTAGAGAATTTAGTAGCAAATACCAGTCTAAATAATAGATTTGGTGATTTTTAGATAACAAAAAGTTATCATCAAATCAACATAATGTATATGTCAAATCACTATATGATAATTTTTTATTTGTAATTTATTGTATAAAAACAATTCCTTTTTATCAAAAAGAATGAAAGTTTATAAAATTCAGACTTTTTTTAAAATTTTTATATTTAACTTAATTTTATTGTAAATCAAATTTCAATTTAATAAACGTTAACGTTATAGATTTTATATTTAAAGTACCATAATTATGTGGATATTTATTAGAAACATTTTTCCTTCTCATAAATACAATTTAGCTTAAGTAAATTCTGCATTTCAATTAATCACTTGAATTCGTAAGCGAAAATCAGTTAGAAAATTGATAAAAGTAGTAATGATGAAAATAATTCTAGCTTCAGTAAATGTATATTTACTGAAGCAAATTTTATACTGTACTAAAGAAAGTGATACATTTTTATTATTTGAATGGCAAATTTATATTCATTACAAAGAAATTTATGTTAAAGGTACTTTAGTACCATTTTCATTCCGGAAAAATATCTCTCGTTAGATCATACAAGAACGATCAGCATTCTGGTAATCTCCAACTTTATTGTGAGCTTCCTTATTTCTTTGAAGTCACGGAAGCCCACTATCGATTTAGATTGCACTAATGCCAAACTCCCAACCAATCAGTTACTCAGCTACTTATCGAAATTTCCCAACACTCTTGGAACTTATGGCTCAGTAAGCGGTACGGACCATTAATAAGCCCGATCGAATGGTCAATTATGGCAAACATTACTGGGCTTTGAATTGCCAGCGAAAGAGCACATCATTGTTTCTTCCTTTTGGAACCAATGATATTTTCTTTTTATTCTTAAAATTGACTCAGAATAGGTGCTATTAAGAATAAAACTTGTTATCGAGTTACATTTAAAATAACGTATTAAAATATGGAAAAAGCTATAACTGATTACCGAAATATATTATTTGGATTTTATTCAATGAATTATTGATGCCTTACTTATACTTTTTTGTTTTTTCATTGATAATTATTTTTAAATATCTATATTAATACAAAATACTTAAATTTATAGGTCATCTAATATGAAATATAATAGGTTCTGTTAGTCCTCATATTTGATATTTAGTTCAGAAATGAGCTTTCCTAGTAATTTATGCATATGTGCTTATCTATATCAGACATTTTTTCTATTGCTATTTGGAACAGTGCTATTTCTTGTGTTTTGTAATATTCAAAATACAAACCTTAAATCTTCACTTAAAATGTTACTAAATATAATTTAATGTAGATGACTCAATTTGTTTTGGAACATCATTATGTTACACAAAACTACAATGAGGATCGGTTACATTTGCTATTTTATCTTAACGATATCACACACTAGATAAAAACAGCAGCCTGTTTACAGTATAAAACCTGCATAAAATAAATAAGAATAATATTGATTCAAAATGCAATATCATTTTAAATTTTGATTTTGTATAAAATCAGTATTGTAAATTTTGTGTTTGCCTCTATTTTAATTGTTAAATCAATTATTTATTTATTATTCTAATTCTGAAACAATTTAAATTCTCCGGAAATGAAAAAAGAAATTAATGAAAAAGTCCAATTTGTATAAACTGCGAGAGAAAATATCACTAAATTAGAAAATAAATATAAAACATTGTTAATAAACTCATTCGGAAAATCATTTTTAAATATTAACGTCTGAATTTTAACTTTTTTTTAACAATACAAGAATTTTATATAACTGAGAAATTTTGGTAAAAAATTGATCGCACATCCCTCTCTAAAGAGCAGATAACTATCTTCTTTGTTCGTCTGATTATTTTGCCTACTTCTATTTTTTTGTATCTTCCATTCATTTTTAAATCTAGTCATAAAATGTATTTATTCTTCAAGGTTATTTTGAATTCTTTAGAAAAGTATATTTTACATTGAATTACTCATATCCTCCCGATTAATTGGAATATAATTCCATAATTCAGATATTTGTGGTATTTATTACTAACTGTATTGAAGTTTAACAAATTCCTGAAAAAATTCATAAAACTCAATGTATTGATCGCTGAATGTAATTTTAATTTTTATAATACATATAATTTTACAAAACCCATCATAATAAACATATACCTTAAGTTTTAGACCATGAAATTTCAGACTTTAACTCAAACTATTAATTATACATTTAATTTAGTGTTTTCAGGAAATTCTCATGAATGTGTAAGTTTTTTTAATTTCGAATACAAGGGGGTATGAAATATTTTTTTATTTGTTAGAGTTTAAAAATAACATGTTTTTAAAATATACCATTTATAAAGATATTTCGGTAAACATTACTAGTTAAACTATTAATATTTTCAAGAATCTAAAGTAATATGTAAATTTTTATATTAAAATAAAAATATAAAATTTGTATAGATATTTGATATTGACATTTTTCATGTTATTTTAGTAAACTATCAAAAAGTAATTTATCATGAACTAAAGTATATTAAAATAATTTTTTATAATCAACGCAATAAAAACAATGATTTTCTCAAAGTAAATTCAGCTATACATCACATTTTATCATCTAATAAAAAAAATTCTTTTTTAAAACTTTGTTTATAAATTAAAAAAGTATTTTCTGTAAGTATTTTATAATAAAATATTTCAGTAATTTTTCGAAATATTACAAAAACGATCAAAGAACTTAAATACCTATTACACCCTCTTATTTTTATTGAAAAATATATTATCGATAATCTCTAAATCCAATATTTTTTCATTTATAAAATGGAAGCCACTGCATCGAAAAATGCGTTCTGTTAGCTCATAACAATCCATCGGTTAGAGTTTATATTGCATGCGCAATAGCAATAGCGTTCATTTGACACTAATCCTAAAATCCTGGCATTTCATATTTCTGAAAGTGACGCTCATCATGACAAACGACTTCAATTTTAAACAATAAATCCTCTTCCATTAATAACATTCCTATGTTAAAACTTCAAAGTCATGCTCATCTGTACACACCAAACCCTACTACGATATTCTTCAAAAATCTTAACGCGTAGAGAGAGATTCCTGTTAGAGAAAAGAGAATATTTCCACCCCTTCACTAACAATTCCTGTCATTCATCATTTTCTGAAATTGCTACCTTCTGCTTCAACCCTCGGGGTATTTTACCCCTTATCCATTTTACCCTAAAAATGAAGAAAATCAGTTTTTCCTCCTAACTTTATCCATTTATTTTGCTTATTTCTGGTCGAGTGTACCCTACTTATTTTTACCCGATTTTATTTTTTTCTCCAAAATGGCAGCAACTACCTCCATTATAAAATTAGCTGATTTTTTTTTTTTTTTATTAAACTAAGTTAAAAGTAAAAATTGAAGGCTATTTTACGAAATCAGAAGACCTAGTAGAAAACTCAGAGAAAAATTTAATAAAAGGGTTGAATAGTTTTCTAGAATTGCAACTGATAAATAGTTACTGATTTCAGTAGCATGAAAATTAAAAACAGTAGCTACAGCGATTTTTGAATTCAACTATCATTCGAATTATCATATTCCTTCACTTTTAAAATTAAATAAATGCAAAACTATTTTAAGATTTAAAGATAATTGAATTAATGTATTTCTTTAGTATAAATGAAATTATTACAGTCTTTTCACATAAAGCATTTTTTTCAATTTTGATTACGGTTACTGAATTGCGGTGCCACATTTTTATATTAATATGAAATAAAAAAAAATTAAAACTTTCCAGCATCAAGAATTAATGTTTTTGTAAAAACAACGATCACATCTGGCTTAAATTTGATTTTTTATAAAATTCTGATGATTTTTATTATTTTTTATTGAATTTCATTGATTTTCCAATTCTTATTAATATGAATTAACTCTTTTGTTTCAAATTCTATTATAGTTACTTACACATTATATACTGTGTTTTATAATAGTCAATGATGTATACTCTTACTGCTTACGCAGTATGCTTTTCTAACACATTTTTGCAACTCACCTACACATTTTTGAAGTTATTTAAAAATAAAAATAAAAATCATATGTGACATTTAAGCATTTTTTTATTAAAATTATATTCATGGTGGAAAACAATATGACTTTTTAAAACAAATAAATGCAAGATATCAAAAAGATTATGCATAAGCACAAATTGTTGTCATCATAAACACAAAATATGTTACATAAATAATATATTGCAATAATTTTAATTTATTTAAATAATTGTTCGTATTCTTTAAATAATTGTTTAACAAAGCTAAATGCAGTTAATATATATTTCGCATGATATAATATGTTTAAATATAAATTTTCACATTATTTTCAGTTTAGATCTTAAATTACATTAGCTGTTCAGTTAATTTTATTCTGAATTTAATTAAACATTATGCTATGAGACATTATCTTCAATTAAAATTGAAGAGAAAGTATTCTAAACAAGTAAAATTATTAGCTTCCTTCAAAAAAAAAAAAAACACACACAATATCTCGTATGATTGATGCTAGTTTACATTTTTTAAAGTTAGACATATTCCCTAATGTATACTATATATTTTCAAAAGAAACGATATGAGGAAGTAAAAGATACAGAAAGTGAACAAAATATTAACAGAGCACAACAAAAGATAATTATTGTGGGAAATTGAAGTGATTACATAAATACATACAAAACAATCATAATATCGAAATGAAAGAAAAAGAAAAATATACTTGTCAATTATAAAACATTTTCAATACTGCCATCAAATATAAATACAAATTATAGAGTAAAAATAAAAAATGTAGAAATAGGAAGTCTGTAAAATATATTAAATGTATATCCTTTATGTTAAATGAAGTAAATTAAAATTAAATATACGAATACTGTTGTCGATTAAATTTTATACTTCAGTTAAATGATGCAAATGCACAGTACTACTCAGTAGCATATTTTTAAACTTTATACTTTTCAGAAATTTAAAAGTTGCCTTGCCAACCACCCTGTCTAATGGTCAGAGTGCCTGACTGCGAATAGGGAGATCCTAGGTTCGAATCCCGGTTCGGGCATGGATGTACTTTCTCTCTCTATCTATCATGTCTTTGTCCTTTCTGAGTAGGAATGAGGTGTGAATGGTTGCCTACCCTATAACCCGTTCCTATGGCATGTGCGTACTGAGGAAGTCTGACTCCTCACCGAATATTGTTCAGTATGGAAAAGTGGAGCAGCGCACCCCATATTGTCAGCCTAAGCTAGCAAAATAGTAAAACAAAAAAATAACTGCCTTGCTTCATCATCACATGCGCTATTTTTTTTCACATTTTTTACTTTTTTCTTAATTTTTAAAATAAATTATTTTAAGAACTTCCATCAATACAAAATATAGCTCTTAAAGTATCATGAGAAATGATATATAAATATTTAAGTTATTTAGTAAAAAACAAGAAAGTATGAAAGAAAGGAAGTATTCGGTAAACTTGATAATTTAACTCTCCCATGCAAATTGCAGTACTTGATTTTGACAAGATAATTAGAAACAGTAGACTCATTAATCAAACATAATCCTTACGTTGACTTCTCAGTGAAGTTCAATTTTATATCCTTAATATGTTTGAAAATCTATATTTTCTTTTGAAGCAGTGTCGTTATGCTTTTGATAGGTATCTACAGCTGCCTATTACTAATGTTACGAAAACACTAGGGATTACAGATGATTATATGGGGCTAAAACTTTCTAAAGCTAAATGTCTCGCAAAGGTATCAAAGTGCAAGGGGTTAGTCATTAATTTATGATCCAATAATTATCATAATTTTCCTAGTTGACTGAACAAAGTTTTCTTCCATCAAGAAACAAAAATTGGTAGCATAAAATAATGGGATAACAGTAATTTATAATTGTAACTATAAGTCACGGGAAATGTCTTGTAAACTGGAATTTTCTGAATATTCTAATATTCTTGATTCTTTATTTTACGTATGTTCTGCAATAAATGGAATTAAAGTCGAATATTAAATAATTTATTTTTAACCAATAAAATATAAGCGCATAATATTTCTGATTTATAAAAGAAATTGGAACATCAGGCATATGAATAAATCTAAGCCTATTCATATTACTGATATTCCAATATTTGAAGCGGGATTTACATATTCTGCAAAAAAGTATCTGAATAATACGTCTGTATACTATTAAATGATAGTTGCATAAATAGCATCAAAATGTAGATAAATTTAAGTTTAAATCACAAAATCCAAAACTAAATTTTTTTTTTCAGTTATAGAATATTGTTACAAAAAGAAAAGAAAATCTTAGGGATAAAATGAAACAATTGAATATTTTAGTTTCTTTTTTAAATATTTGCATTGAATAAAATAAACTTCTTGGGTTTCGTATATGATATATTCATTTAACAAAATAACAACTTCCGTCAAATAATTTACCAAACTAATAAATTTATTAAAACTACTAATTTTTCATTATAATTAGGAGTCCCATACAGTTATGTATTTAGAATATTTCATAATTTTTAAACAATGTACAAAACAATAAAATTTCAGTAAAATGTAAATTTTATTGGTATGTACATAAACTGAAAGTTGTATGTTTATCATTCATTTCATCAACATGTAAAGAATTGTGATAACAATATTTCGTCTGTAAGCCATGATCAACCTATGTTCAATATATCCATTCCTTAGGCAGATTTCATTTATAATTCTATAAATATATTTTCTTCGCATTATAATGCACATTCATGTTTTATAATTTGTTTTCATTACTTAAATTTAATTTAAACTTTATTTAAAATGTTTTATATGTGCATATTTAAATTTATTCTTTTCTAACTGCGATGAAGATTAGCTTAAAATATATTTCATAAAAACCACAATAATTTAACTTTCTTAAGAAGTCATTAACTACTGTCAGAAAGGAGCACAAACTTTTATAAGCAATGTGTTAAACTTAACAATTGTTATGAACATTTGTCAGGAAAAATAACATTTTGTACACTTCGAATTGCATCTAAAAAAAACACAAGTAATAAATTCACAACATGATAGCGAATACCTTTTTTTACAAGAGCTTTTCCAAAAGTATAAGGAACTTTCTGAGCATACGGTAGATATTTGAGAAAATAATGTGAAATATTTTTGCAGCACATCACCGCATCACCTTAAGAAATTCGCGTGAGGCAACAAGAAAAATCGTTTTTCAAAACAAAGGAAGTACCTTCATGTCAAACGGTGAGAATAAATGATATTGGCTGCTTTCCAGTTTAACTTTTTTTTTTTCTTATTTTATTTTTCTTAACTTCATATGCAGTTTTGTTTTACCCAATATCCCAGCTCCGACGGTGTGACATTTCATGCGCCTCTTGAATCGATGTGTAATTTCTGCCCCGCCATGTTTTTAGATGCTTATGTAAAATATAGTTTATTTGAGTACACAGTTTTTGAATACATTATATAAAAAAATCTGTGTTGTGTTCCAGTTGGTACTGCATCCTAGCACTTATTTTACGAATACAAAGTTGATTTGAATGAATACGTGCTAAGGATTAAGAATTTCAATACATAATCAAATACATTTTGTTTTCATGATGGTTTTCATAATCATACAAATATTTAAATACCGATGCATTTAAGATTTCTCCTAAGTGTTCATAAACACCTTCAGAAATATTTTCTGGTTTATAAGTTTCAACAACACTGTACATATTTTGTCAAATTTTTTTTACAAAACAAATAATTTTGTGAAAAGAAAATATAATTACAAATAGGCACATTTGTTTCCATTACGTTTCAATATAAATGTCAATTTTAATTGACGTTTTTATAAAATGTTGGTTAATTTTTTCAATTATTTACAAATTCAAAACTTTATTTCATTAAATTTTCTCATTTTAATTACAGTAATAGCGAGTTAATGTGGTTCTAAATTATGAATTGCAGAATATTTATAGTTTAGTTGCCTTGAACTTAAAAGCATCAGCTTTGTATAAAATCATTATTGATATTTTTAAGCATGAAATATTGAATCGAAAGATTTGCCTGCAGCACAGAGAGGCTAAGAATATTCTTCTGAAGTATAAACGTAAACAACTGTTGCCACTCACAAAAACTCAATAGTAAAATAAAGTATGTTGTCAATAACAAGATTATTGTTAATGTCATAACATACATTTTAACAATGAAAAAAATAATAAGACAAAAGAAAACAAGAAATGTAAATATATTAAATGTACATCCAACAAGTTAATAATATTAAATTTGTTTGTAATGATATAAATCTGTTGGCTATTATGGAATGAATTACTTTTTTAGCAAAGGTATGAAAGTTAGATTTAATACTGTATTACGTACCAGTGTTGTTTTTGTCTTGTGCCAGATAGGCTGACAATAAATGGTGCTACTCCACTTTACCAACTCTAACGTCACTTGTCACTTTGGCAAAGAGTCCAACTACTTCACCGCACACTTTCCATAAGTACCCGTTTATAGTGTAGACAATCATTCATAACCCATTCATACAAAGGAAAGGTATTCATTCATACAAGGGAAGAACATACAAGAGAGCGAGAGAAAGTACAAACATACCCAAATTGAGTTTCGAACCCATGACCTCACTTTCTGCAGTTAGACAATACCATTTGACAGGGTAGGTGGCCTATAAAATACTGTTTTACTTTTTGTAACTATTTGCTATGCTATAAGCACAAATTATCTGTCTGCATAAATTAGAGTTAATTGAAATTTCAAAAATTAATTTTAATAATTTCTAAACTTTCATGATCTTAAATGATATTATATTTATGAGGAATACTTCAAACATTTTATAGAACATATATTTTTTGTAATTACTCTTTCTAAATATGTAATTACTCGTTTTGAGTGAAAGATAAAAATTATATATGAATATTAAGAAGAATATTAAGGAAAAAACTTTCATTTTAAAATGTTTCCATAATTTATTAATTTTAAAGCAAAAATATTTTTATCAAAACACCTGTGAGTAAAGATTTCTTTCTAAAACTAATTTTAATTTTTTTTAAAGTCAAACCAGTAATTTTTAAAAGAATAAGCAACATTTAATATTAGTATACACTTAAAATTGTGTGGTTGAACAAAATAAAATAAATAACATTTCCCCTTAAAACCCAGTATTATAAACATATCATAAAACATAACAAATAGCCAAACAAACTCAAATAAACAGTCTAATTAAAGCAATTATAAAATAAATATTATAATTAATTTTTCTCCCATATATTTTGACATTTTTATAAAATTTACTTTATTAGTTTTTCAATAATACTGATAAATTGGAAATTGTAAAAATTTGTAGGATAATTTTAAAAGAGACATATGTTTTTTCACATTTTAAATTTTTTGCATTATGTATTTTTTGCATTATGTAACAGTACAATATAAGAGGACTTTTTTAATAAAATTCTAGAAATATTTTAAAATGTAACAACAGAATTGCTTATAAAGAGAATAGAACAAAAATGTTTTAACATTTCTTCTCTATTAAAATCATTAGTCTCCTAAATGTATCCTTAAAATTTAAGAAAAATTGCTTTTTTATTGAGATTTATTTTTAAATTATCTTAAATTATTTAAATTCAATAATTTAGAATTTTTAAATAATTCTAGTTAAAAATATTCTTTTTCCTACTGTTAAATTTAATATTACAAAATAGTTGTAAATTCGTAAAAAAATCGATTTAATTATAACAAATACTGCAAAAATATCTATTTACGTGAAAATAATATATGTCATTATAATCAATTCTGTGACCAATATTTTCTAATATTTTTTTAATTTAACTTATATTCTGAACTGCACCTATACCAAGCTGCATTTGTTAACATAATTGCAACAAACATTTTTACTAAAGAAAATAAGAAAAATTAAAATGTGATGTTGTAGTTATGAATTAGTAAATGAATGTTTTATTTGTGTAATGGATATAGCAAATTGCACTTTGAAATCTTTACATTTTTTAATCTGCTTGAATATGTTATGTTGGATGGAGGGCATAACTAAGCATTTATAAAAATTAACTGGGAAAATATTTCAGGCAAAACATAGCATCTTATAATTCTAGATCCATTATTTCAAAATGAATCCTGACTGTGTATATTTATGTGAAGCTATTCTTTTGTGCGATCATACCAATTTATTAAGAATGTAGTCGGAATGGAAATGAAAAACTGCTATTAAAGAATTAAAAGCCTTTTTTCCGATAGTTTTTTTTCACTGAATATACAGTACTTCCACACACTGTTGAAAGATTTCAGTTGAAACTATTTTCATCTGTAGTTATAGTTTTGATAAATGGTATAATTTGATTGATGTGTATGATCATTGTGATATTATAATGTATTATTTATCTAGTGTTAAAATCTAAAAATATTTATTTAGTATTAATATATTTTAGCTATATATATATATATATATATATATATATATATATATATATATATATATATATAAGAAACATGCGAGAACTTCTTTTAATAATAATAATACTAATATATATATATATATATATATATATATAATATATATATATATATATATATATATATATATATATATATATATATATATATATATATATATTATTATTATTATTATTATTATAGTATTTTGATTAATTCATACTACAGTATGACAAGTGCAGCTGATATTACCAGAATTTAAAATCTCTAAATTTAGGCTTTTAGTGATTTTATCGTTATACGAAAAAATATATTGTAAATTATCATATCAAGTTATTAGAACATGTTTTAACAATAATATCATTTTGGAATGCTTAATGAAGAGCGACAGTTAAACTATAATTTCTGACGTTGAAATTAATGCAAAATCATAGTTTCTTGTGTTATATTTAAAAGGATGATTTTTAAAAATTATTAAGCTATGATGCATTCTATTTATTATATATATATATATATATATATATATATATATATATATATATATATATATATATATATATATATATATATATATATATATATATATATATATATATATATATATTAAGCACTTTTGTGTTGAATATAACAGCAGTATCGGTTACCTTTTATTGTGTTTAATTGCATTTATGCAATGGTTAGGAACTTCAGAGACGTCCATCTGGTCTAGGTACCAGCATGCCTGACAGAGAATAGGGAAGTCCAAGTATCGAATACTGGTTCGGGCATGGATGTACTTTCACTCTCTCTTTCTCCTGTCATTGTCCATTCCTTATTTGAACGAGTTATAAATGGCTGTCTACCCAATAAATGGGTACCTATAAAATGTGTGTACTGAAGTAGTCTGACTCCACACAAATTAAAGTGCAGATGAAAAAGTGGAGCAGCGCTCCACGTATTGCTAGCCTAGAGGGCAAGCGGCAACAATATCAGAAACCTAATTTCCATTTTTCTTTTTCTGAATTTTTTTTGTTTAATATTAAAGGAATTGCCAATTAGATCAATATATTTGAAATTATTCTCCAGTCATAAATAATAAGGTCCATGACGTAGTTGTGGTATCGCTTCACTCTCTAAACCCCCATGTCCACGGTTTGATCCTTAGTTGGGAAGGTTGACTTCCTCATATTTTTAGTGATTTTTAGATATTCATCCATTTAGTGGTAACCTAAAAACTGAGTATCTAACATGCTTAGGAATTAAATACTGAGGGCTTTACGTTAAGATGACCCATCTAACTGGGGATTTTTTGCCCATTCCAGGGTCCTTGGTCAACTAAACTAATATAGGTACACCAGACATTGTCACCATGATATCGGCCGTGCCATTGTATTAAATGTTTAATTAATTTTTCTCATACTATATGTACAATTTGCAAGTAAAGTGCAATTTGTAATATATATTTTACTCCTTTTTATTGAAATTTAGTCATTTTTGAAACACTAGCATATTTTTAAAACACTTTGCTTACGTTAAATTTCATTTAAAAACCATGAATTACTTGAAAGCATAAAAATTGTCGAAATATTAACTAACTATTTTAACTATCTAAGTTTTTTTTATTTCTTTATTTAATATTTAACAAATTTTTATTAAAGTACTTCTCTTTTCATATGATAAAAAGTATGTATAGCAAAGTTCGTTCAAATCAATCAGAGATACATCTTAGTTTATCGAGTCCCCCTTTTCTCCCATCAAACAAGATTTATTATTAAGTAATTTTAATACCAAATATTTGACAGCCAAACAGACTAGAACGATATAAAGATTTTTAGTATATATTGTGTATTATTGCTTCTGGGGGAAGGGGACTTTTCATGGATAATGAGCCATGTTCTCATATCAGATAGAAGTTTGTTTGCAAACGTATACTTAGCACTCATCCAGATAAATGTGTATGCAGAAAGCAGAAACACAGTATCCATTGCCATGCTGTACACAAGATGTCATCTTTGAAGAACTTTGCTATATAATTAGATCATATTGCTTTTTCAATATTGTCAGACCATTAAATTTTAATTACATTCCTAGAATTATTAAAGTCCATTCATTACCAATATATTATTAAGTGTAAATTACGATTATAAGTTCAAATATTATTGCTCTCTGAATTCTTTCTCGAAAGACTTTTATTAAAATATTCTAAGCAATTCAATTAAGCAAGAAAATAATTTTACATATTTTTTAAAATAGTTATAAATTGCGGTTTAGTAATACAATTACTGAAATTCAGTTTTTTTTTTTTGAGTTTGCAGTTCTTATGGAAATAAAATTGGAGTTTATAGTAAAGTTTAGTGTACACATATTGATAAAAGCGAAATTATGTAAAATAAATTATGTAAAACTTTTGGGAAATGTTTTCCAAAAAGATGTGTGAGAATAGAAAATATGCTGAAAAATAATTTTCAAAACATAATCAATTATAGAACTAGAATGTTAATATTGAAGCATATCCACATTGTTTTCCAAGAAACTTGAATCAACCCATTTCACCTGAGAAATTTAATTTTCCGAATAAATGAGCGTGAAAAATCAGATCAACTCCTTGAGTTAATCACGAATGATTTCTTTGAGCACCAAATTTAAGAGAGCATTTTTTATTTCTTTTATATTTTTATTGTTCGCGTAAGGAATTCTCGTTTTGGAACAGGTGGTACGTTAAAGTATTAGAGAGAAAACTATTTCAGACTGTTAAGTTCAATCTTGGAATTTCATTTGTTTAATTTGTATCTAAATTACTAATTACAAAAATGCAAGAAAGGCTAGAGAATTTTAAAACTCTTACAATATATTCTTAGTAAATGTGCTTTAAAATGTTTTATAATTTTCAATTTATTTATATCCATATATTGTTTTACATAGAAGCAATTTTAATGCAAGCCCATTAATTTAAAATATTATTAAATATTCTTTCTCATACTATAGAAAATAAAGGATATTATTAATTCTTAATTTAATTAAATGTAAAATATTATAAGGAAATATCATTAAAATGGTTTTGAATTATTCTTTTGCATAGTTTCCAAAACTTAAAATATAATGTCAGATATATTGTTAATGTGTGGTTTAGTAATAAATTAAATTATTAATTTCTACTTATTTTTAAGATCATGAATGTAAAATATTTTCAAATTTATGATGTTCAGAACTGAATTATGTGTGGATGCTTATAAAATATTAATTATTCCTCTAATCTTTTTTAATATTTTAAGTTATTTTTAAACGGTAAAATTTTGAAGCAAGAACCTCTCAAATTTCTTATTTTGGCTCATGATCATTTAACAATGGAAGAACATTAGATCTAATTGTAATATATACATTTTGAGAACGCTATCTCTCAGCAAGAAATTAACTCCATAATAAGGCATAAAAATGTATAGTTACTAAAGTAAATGCATTTTAATTAAATTTGTTTTTTAATTATAATTATCAATATAGTTTGAAAGACAGATATTATGTATTCATATTTTAAACAACCAACTATTAAATTTCTATAGAAATACATATTTTTATAAAAACCATTTTGTTAGTTTTACTCAAGTTAACATGATATTTAAAATTATCTATCTAAACAATCAGGACTTTACAATTATTTGCTGATATTTCAATAGCATATCAGTAACACAACATATTCAACTTAACATTCTTCTAAATGTGGTTTTGGTTTTTAATAATTGCAACTAATTCTTAACAATAAATATTGTAAATAAATTTTGTAAATAACAGTTCATTTTGATCTCAAAGATAATTAAATTATTGTTAAGAATCAAAATTGATTAATAATTTTTATCGAAATAGAAATACTTTACACAATAAAAAGTATTTGGCTTATAATGAAAATATAAAGATTATTTTCTCAACATTGTTCTTTCAAAAATGTAGTTTAAAATTTTTAAGAAAATGTATCCTATAAAGTAAATTTTAGAAACAGAGTAAATAAAATTAGAGCTTTCATTATTCAAGGATTTTCCCCTTTATTTTAGAAAAATTATTTTTACTGTTATTATGTATGAAAGATAAAATATTTCTGCATAACAATTATGATAAAAATTTTCTGAAAAAATTCTTACAATATCGTAAAAATCACATTTCTATAGGAGTTAATCGCAATTTGTACTTGAAAATTAGATAATTTATAATTTGAAAATATAAAAGCGGCATCAGAAAGATAGAAAAACATGTGATGGTCACAATGTTTATTATTCAATGCATCATTATATTCTTAAAAAAAATAAAATAAATTTATATTAACGTGATTTGGGATATTTGTGTTGAAAATAAGAAGTATCTTAGTGAGAAACATAATCAAGAGTTGAACAAGTGTAAAATATCTTAAAAACACTACAGCTTTCAATATGAAATGAAGATTGTACATTTTTATTAAAGTTTATTCCTAATTCTCTCTTTTAATGAGAAAAAGATATTCATTTCAATATATATCAGTCAAAAATAACTATCTTTCCATCAGTTAAATTATAGGGCATACTCCCGCTTGATTAACCAATCGTAGTGAGCTTACCTCCATTTATAGTTGTATAAATATTTTCCAAACAATAGAGAACTACATTAAATCATTGCAGTAACAATATTCAATTTCCTTCAATATCATACTAACCAAATTCATTCAAAAACATATTAAATTTTGTAGCATTTTACTTAATGAGGGAAGTTTTTTAATAACTAAAAAAATGAAATTCAATTCTTATATAAATCTTTTAGACACTTCTTTATTATGAAATATATATTAAATATTTTACAATTCCACATTTGCTTCATTAATGAAAATTTCATTCTTACTATTTCAACAACTGAATTACGTATATCTATTATATTTATGAAAAGTAAGGATATGTATTTTAATTTTTTTCAGTTTTATTCTCTGTTCGAAAACATTTTTTTTTCATCTTACTGTTATAAGTTTTTAATGTTAAATTTGATGACAAAAACTTTTATAAAAAATGTTTGGAGTTGATTGAATTCTCCGAACCGTCATCAGTATAAAGAAAAAGGTTTCGTGAGTTGTTCCTCTTGACCACGTGAACTTTGTCTCATAAGTCACATGAAAGGCCGCAGCTGCCCACTAAACAAGGACTATAACCTGTCATAGCCAGCTTCATAATTCCCTCGACATGGTGAGAAACAAGGATGAAAACATCACGCTATCAAAGTTTTCTATATATATTTTCAAAGTACAAGTTGCCTTCATATTATATTCTCTAAACTTTTGTGATTAATATATGATAAAAAGTTCAACCAGTATATATATGCATTCGAAGTATGAAAATAATCTTTAATAATCCAAATAAAAATTATTATGGTCATTAATGTGCTTATATTTTTGCTATAAAAATATGCTTCCCTAGATTAATGCTTTTATATCTGTATAACTCCTAAATTAAAATGAATTAAATACACCATTTTAATAAAAAGTTAACTATTATATATTTCCTTAAGAAAAGCATTTCTGATATTTTTTCCATAAGTTTGAAATCCCCAATTCTAGCTTATGAAATTTTGTTGAAAATTTTAACATAATTGTTTTACAGTTAATCTATGTATTTAAAGTATATTGAATTTCATCGTATTTGTGCTTTTGTTGATTTTTTTACTATATTTTATTAAGTCTTTTGCAGTAATTTTTTTGATTATTCTGCTGTTTTTATAAATATTCATCAAAATTATATTTTAGTGGCATATCAAATTCATAGAAAAAATTTCCTTAAATTTGTCTCATTATTACTTAATGTTTAAACTTTTTGGTAAGCGTAATTAAATTACAATTATAAATTTAATTGCAGTTAAAAGAGTATGAATAGTATGTTCATGTAAAAAAGGTTTCAAGTTTTCTCATAAATTTAAAACTACATTCTAAATCAAAATCCAGGCATAATAACTTTGCTTTTAAAGCCTATAAATTAGAGGGGAATTATTTAAAAAATTGTTTTTCGAATAACAATTCTTTTAATGTTTTGTGGAAATTCTACATCAATTGAGAGAGAAAAATGTTTTTATGCGTTTGAGTCGTTTTATTTTTAATGATTATATGTACTGTTTATTAAATAATAAAATTATTTTTTCCAGTCAATATAACTAACAGTGAAACAGTTTATGTGAAATAAAAAAATATGCTTAAATAATTTTGAAAGAAGTAATCAAAATTAAAAATATGTGATTTTTAAATTTTACATAAAATTCCATGATTGAAATAAAATTATACTGTTAAATACATTTAAGAAAATGATGTTATATTGAAATAAGTTTATCTTCAATGTCAGAAATATCTTTACAACATTTTTAAAAGTAGTTTTATAATGATATACACATTTTTAATTTAAATAATTGATATTTTTTAAATATTTTTGAATAAATAATCCTTCTCAAAGTTAAAATGCGATTTCTCGTAATGATAAAATGCAAAATTTTTACGTAGCACATACATTTCGCACTCGGAATAAAAATTTTGCCAATATCCTCAATGAAACACTGTACTGAAGTATAATCCATGGAATAGCATGGTATTTAACATATAAATTTACAGCCTTTAAAAAGGGTAGTGGATAATAAAGCGTCCGATTATTTAATGATAGCAGCAATCAGCTTCAAAATATCTCGTTACTAAAGTAAATTATAACTTTTATCGAAGCATCATTTATACTAACAGATATTGACTAAAAATTACTTTCTGCTTATACTAATTGTCTAATATGAATTGCAGTTTGTATTTAACTATATAACACGGAACATTTCCTTATGGGTAAAAATGAATGCAACGTAAAATAAGTATATCTTCATGAAATTTTCTCCTATCTTGGTTAAATTGTTTCTGTAATTACTAAATCATTTCTTTTTGAAGAACAATGAGAAGTACCTAATTAAAAGTTAGTTATATTTCAATTCAATCGGATTCTATTTGTTAAAACGCATTTACACTGCATTGTAAAAAATATCATTTTTCAATAAACCAGATATAGTATAGTACTTTATTTATCATATTTTTGTTAACGTATTGTCGGTGTATACGTTCAAAAAATAAAAATCATCTATGTTTGCACAGTTTCGTTTTTGGCTGTTGTTATTTGTACAGTTTATTTCTATTCGATTTTAAATTAATTTATTGCTAGAAAGACAGAAGCTAGAAATACCATTTTAACACCTTCATCATTGCATTTCCTCAGTTCTTACTTATATCAGTAGGTTTTTTTCTGGTACAATTGTTACATACATCACTTTCATAGAATTGAATTTTATTGAAACGATGCAACTCAATATATTACTGCTTCGATATTATTTTTTTACTTTATCACCATTATTAAAATAAACATTTTTTATAGTAACATTTTTTAATTTTGTTTCCCCTCTTTAATTATTTAAGTTTATAAATTGACTTACTTTGAGTGTGTAACACATTTTGATTAGTTTCAGTGTCAATTTATTAATGTCAATAAAATAAAAGTCCTTTCTAATGCAATTACTAAAATTTATTCTACGCAATTGTGGTACTGGATTTCATAATTTGAAAGCATAATTTAAAGAAAAGAAAATTACATTATCTAATAAATTTACATCATGTTGATAGTTTTATCACTAATATGTATGATCCAGAATTTTACTTGCTAAAATTATTAATAAAAAGTTTTTTTAAATATTTATTATATTCAAATACAAATATTGTACCAATCAAAATGTTTAAAAATTATCAAATAAGTTTTAAAATTTTAAACTTTCATGTTTTCATTACAAATGCACATACTTTTTATACACTATATATATATATATATATATATATATATATATATATATATATATATATATATATATATATATATATAATTATATATATAATTATATAGATTCTGTTTTAAAATTTTTAAGTCCTAAAATGTTTAATATTTTTCTTAGGAGCTTCCTTGTTTTTTACTAACTGTTTTTTATAAAATCTGATAAAAATATGCTAAAATGGCTTTGAATCACCGATATATAAAATATTTAAAATTATATATTTAATAAAGACTTTCAAAACTTAAAAAGTATTTTGAATAAGCATATTCGATGTTAAATAATAAGATTTAAAAGTGATTCTATAATATACAATACTGAGTTTCAAAATATAATTTCATTAAAATGTTGGTAATTTATGAAATTACACTATCACACAGAAAATATATTCTGAATTTACTTTTTATAGTTTAAAAGTTTAAGTATAAATATACGTGCTTTGTATAAAATCAAATATATACCTTTATTACACGAATAATATTTAATAAATTGATATTTGCTTGCTAAACATAACATATTGAAGTATTTTTCTGTTTTTATGTAATTATCATAAAATGTTTTAATTACTTTAGAAACAAATTTGCGAAATAATCCTTACTATCAATGAAAAAGAAAATGACGAATAATTTCTGAATTCAAAAAAATAATATATAACAATTGTTTCTAAACATATTTTGAAGGTTTTATTTATAGATAATGAAGTCTCCTTTTTATACACTAAATTACAGAAACTAAAAAAAATATTTACTTAGACTGTTTTTGAGTGTTGCAAAGAATATTTTCCTTTAGTGCAGAAAAAGACATTAAAAAAATATCAGAAACTAAAAAAAGCCTTTTCATTCCATACCTCATTACAAAAAATTTGAATAACTACTTTTCCTCACCTTGGCAATGTGACTCTTGTGTCTGATTTTGCAGAATTTAAATTGAAAATTTTCTTATGCTAAATAAAGATATACGCCATTACGTGGTTAAGATTTTCTAAATTTACATTTTCCCTACATTTGCACTCGAAAAAATGTTATTTTATCTGGGATTAGGCATCACTCAAGGGAGGACTTCCTATTTATTCTTACAGTTAGATAACCATGTGTAATAGAAGTGATAGAAATACAAACGCACGCTTGCGTCAATGTTAGCTTTCTACAGAAAGAGGGTTTATTTGAGTAATTGAAACTTTTGGGAATCTCACGTTGTTAAGTTTATTTATAAAACACATGAATTATGATTATTTTGCATATTAAATCTTATTAAATATTGCTTTTTAAAATGTAATAGAAGATTTATTTTGAGATATATCTTTGTAATTTACAAAATTTACATGTATTTCAAAACTTCATTCATATTATTATGTTTGGATTATTGCCCCCGAAAACTAAGTAATCCAATTAAGTTTTAGCATATAGTCAATAAATATACTAACATACTAATTATTCGTGTTCACTATGTGAACTGAACCTACTATTTTTTTGAAGCTGGATTTTCAGACATCGTTTAACTAATGTGAAATAGTGTGCTAACAATAATGAATATTGCAATTTATTAATTGCATTATTTTATATACAAATTTCCAAACTTTATAATACTTAGAAACATATACCTAACTTTCTTTATTCCTAGTTAAAAGGTTGACAACCTACCACAAATATTCATAACTGTTAAGAATTAATTGCATCATATATTATTTCATAAATATATCTTGATTCTGAACCACAACTTTATGTGATACAACATTTAAAAAAAAATTAAATTTATTATTTTATTGAAAACTCTTTGCAAGGAATTTGTATAAAATTCATTTTTACAAAATATATTTAATTAAATACAAAAACATTTGAATTTTCAAGAAATTGCTAAGATGCTTTTCCTAAACAGAAAATATCAGAAAACCTAAATATATTTTAAGAGATTATATAGTACTTTTTTCTAATTATTTAAATAAAATCCTTATAAAATATATAAGTATTATGAATTATATTATGTAAATTTGTAAATAAAATATTTATATAGTTTAGACATAAATAAAAATTTACTGATTAAGAATAACAAAATATTTTGAAACATTTTGAAATAATAAATAATTTTGAAATTGCAATTTCAGCTTCAGTTGTTGTTTGGAACTGTTATTAATATTAATTCTAAACTACTATAAAAACAAATTAATTCAGCTTAGAGATGTATTATTGAGGAACTTTGTCTTTCTGAAGGACGGATGTGTGTTCTCTCTCTATTTGAATCTACCATATCTTCTTGATTTATAGAGTAGATAGCACGAATAGTTGAGCAAATATATGTAGATATATAAATAAATATTAGACTCCTCAACCATTTTATATCCTTACATATTGAAAAAAAAACTTTAATAAACAACATAATTTACTATTTAAAAAGTAGCAAACTATTTTAGCCAACTAAAGAAATAAGCGCTGAAAAGTAGATGAAAAGTGTTTTGACTTTACTACCTCAAATAACTTTGAATAAAATTTTTCAAAAAAGAATTATCAAACACCATTTATCATAAGTGTATTTTTTTAATTGATCTAAATGTAAGATTTTATTATTTTAAACTATTTCAAGGTTTTGTATTGTGATAACATTTTAGTCACAGCTGAATAAGTAATCAATATCGTAAAAATAATAAATACCATTTAAAACAATAAATATAACTATTTTCTCAAATGTTTTTAACGTGAGCTAGTTACCTGTGTTCTATATAATTTTCTTACGTTATGTTTCAATGTAATAGAAAATGTATGCTCTGGCCAGTAAAAACTTTTAAAATAACATGATTATTTCTAACACTAAGATATATTTAAATTTTTCTTATAGGGAAATTATAAAACTATATTATAAATTTAAGTAATAATAACCATCTTTGGATCATAAAAAATCTAAGTCGTATTTCCTCAAATATAAAACTTTAAATAAGTATAAATACTTTCTTATTTAAAGATGTATTGAGGGGTAAATTATTTAATAAGCACACACAGTTGCATGAATTTAATAAGTCAAGACAGTTAATAATTAGTTTTATTCCTTTTAAAAGAGGTGTTATTGAAATATGCATTAAATATTGAAATAACTTTAATAATAACATTGAAACCTTATAGTTCTACAACATTTTAACTATATTTTTACTACAATATCGTTCTTTTTTATTGTATGAATGAAAGAATTTTTGTCCTAATAAATAATGTGTTAATCCGTATAAATTTCACATGAAAAATTTACTTTCAGGCATACTATAAATAAATGTGCCAAATTTATTAATCATTTCAAATAGTTATATTATTCTTGTATATGAAATAAATGTAAGCAGATAACATTTATTCAACAACAAAATATTTCGTGCAATACAGATTTTTGATGGTAATAAAATATAAAATATTTTGAAAAATTAATATTTTGAAAATCATTATTGTAATATTTTGAAAAAATTACAATAATGATTAAATGCTGGGATAAACTGTGTTTAATTGATAAGAGTAATTTATTAAGCTAATTTTTTTCGTTTATTTTTATTTTATTATTTTATTTTTTTGCTTTTATTCATGTCTTTTTCTCTTGTGTCAATTATTTATAGGATATTTTAAGCAACTCCTTACCAATTTTCCCTTTTTTATATTAGTGACTTTGGAAGACATTTTCTAATATTTAATTTAAGTCTTAGAAATATTTATCGCATATTCAATTTCCATGAGTATCTAATCATGATTATATGTAAAATTACTTTTGACTCAGTCAACAAAAATAAATTATTTATGTTACATTTGACATTTGTGATTCTTGTTAAATTTAAACAAATTATTCTAAAAACATATTCCAGTTAAATAACGAATTACTAAACGATAAATAAATATAAAACTGCAGTAGTAATAAAAATTCGTTAATACATTAACTATAAATTATAAATATTAGTAAAGTTTCTCATAAAAATATATATACTTTTGAATTGAATTTAATGTATGTAATAAGTACATTTAGTAAATTCAAAGTATTTGATAGTTTCAGTTTAAGGCAAAACTGTACAATTGGTAGTTAAATTTGAAAGAATCAAAAAATTATATATATTCTTTATTTCTAGATGCATTTTCATGCACACAACGCTCCTTGAATTACGAATGACATGTCAAAGTAAAAAATGAAAGTCCTACATTCCAGAAAAACTAAATTTACAAGACATTAGTTCCTTCCCTATATGGTAGGCGAAGCGTATCTTGGTGTGTCCCCCTCAAGCAGTAACACCACCTGTGTCCCCTTTCCTGCTCTCCACTTATTGATTTCGCAAACCTTTAAAATTCATTGACTTTTTACTGCTTCCAGGCAAACTCGTGCAGAATCTATGTGAGCAGAAAACTCAAGCGCTATTTTAAAATTTTTATTGTTTGAGGTGGTACCAAACAATTTTCTTTCTTTTTTTATTCGAAACACACCGATTTATTTAGCAGCTTTCTATATACATCCATTTCTCTTCTTTTTTTCTTTTATTATATTACTTCTAGAAAATTTCCCTTCAATGATACTACTGGGAAATGTTAAAGTAGGGATTTCATTTTTATATATTTTTTCAAGGAAACAGTAGGTTTTTTTTCTTTATTCCTAAAACCGACAGTGCACTATTAGACGGAAACGATTTGTGAAAGTAAGTCAAAGACTAAAAATGCTTCGAGGGGATTGTTATGGTAGTAACTTCATATATCTTCAAGACATTTCTTTCTTTGGAGTGATATTTTACTTTAAATGGTTACAGTGATGACGAGAAATATGGAAAATGCCCTTATCGGTAAACATTAGAAATTGACACAGTATAATGGTTTTACTTTCGTTTTCAATTGAAATCGAAAATTCTGTAAAAAGATTTTTTTGATGGGCTCTCATTTTTTTGTATTAATGGATGTCTTCAATGATTTAAGTTCTCACTTTTTCAAATAGACTTAAAAATTTCTTACTAATACACTTGAAAATATTTGCTCTGGAGTTAGGAACAATTTTATTCTGACTTAGTAATTTTTGCCCCAAAATATTTTTTATATATTAAAGTAAAATCGTTTTAATGTTTTAATTTGATAAATTAAAGTAATTGGAGTTTGTTATTAACTGCATATTTTGATAGTAAAATAAAATATACATTCTTTGTTTGATTTTTATAAAATAAAATAATGTAAACTTTTTTCATATTTTCATAAAATGTTAGGAAATTAAATGTATAAGACAAATTAAAGAGTAAATGGTTTTTCCAGTTCTAAAAATGTTTTAAATTTTTACAATTCCAGAAAATGCTTATTTAAATTAATCACAGCTTATAATATATATTTTTTAATTTTAACGAGTTTAGATACAAATTAACAGTTATTTTATTTTTGAAAAATTGCATCTAAAATTATTCATAAAATGTCATTTAAAAATTGTACAGCATTAAAAATTGAACATTTTAGAAAAAGACAGTATTAAATGCCCATATTCTCTTAAATTGCTTAGAAATTCTGAGTCACAATCAATCATATTTTATCATTTTAAAATAGCATTCAGTAAAAAAATAATTATCTTTTATTGTAGTTGTAACAATGTATAAGAAAGATGAGTTAAAAAATAGAGTAAAAAATATTCAACACTTGAATAACATCAATATTTGAATACTCAATTCTTTAATAATATCCATTATTTTCGAATCATTACAATGCATTTATAGTATATATATATATATATATATATATATATATATATATATATATATATATATATATATATATATATATATATATATATATATATATATATATATATATATATATATATATATATATATATATATATATATATATATATATATATTAAATATATTTCATTCTATATATCTAAAATTTTTAGAATTATATCCTTACCAGCCTTATATAATTAAGTAATGGAAGCTTTCGTTACCTTATTATATAAGGCTGATCCACTCAAGTGCATAAATTAAATTTTCACATGTAACAAATTATTTAGTGAAAACCATAATATATTTTTCCAAACTGTTTTTAAATGTACACATTTAATTTAGTTGTTTTTATTACATTTTATTTACAATTTTTGCTTAATTCATAAATTACTGTTGCATTCAAGGAAAAAAAAACTAGGGAATCTTAAGACATTTTCAGTAATTTTTTATTACTTTATGTTATTGATAGAATATCCTAATTAATTAATAATTGGTTTAATTTATACATAACACTAATAAAGATGGGGCTAATAAAAGATAGTTATTTATTTAATAACACGATTTTTGTTTTATTATTTTAAAAATAATAACATTAAATTTCTGCATATTTAAGTTTTAACGATTAGAATTCAAAATTAATATGAATTCCTTTTGTAGGAAGCAGATATTTTCATGAGTATTTTGAGATATATCAAATTAGAGTCTAATATATGAAAATGTAACTTATAAGCTAAATTTTAGTACGTTTAGTATTTTTCCTGTGCTAAAAACTGTGTTTATTTACTTTTTCCTTTCTTCGTTATGAATCCAATTGAATTCTATCAATTCTTAAGATTTTAAATATTAAAATTTTGCCCGAGTCCAAAATGGTTTTTACCTTTAATTATTCCTTTTTCTTCAGTTTTTTGGAAAGTATAACTATTCTGATTCATCATTTTTTTTCGTCCTGAGTAATTTGTGGAAATAATTTTTGGGAACCACAAATGTCGCCTTCTTTTACTTTTTTTACACTTAAAATATTTTTTAAGAATTAGTAATATTTTATACTTGCTTATTTCATTGTTCATTTGTCATTTATACCAAGCATTTTTGAAAAAAAAAATTCCATGAAAACATTTTACAAAAATGAATTACAATAAATACTTAAAAGATTAAACCGTGAGTATTAAAATAAATACATAAAATGTTTCTATAATATAAAATAACAATTTAACTTATATTTATAAATATGAAAATAGAAACAAATGATTAACTTACAGCAAGTTCCTATTTAATTTCTGAAAAAAATTAGTTCTATTTAGTTAGAGTCTCAAATATCAACGGTTACATATTTTTAAATTTCTAGTCTCAAATATCACCTCTTATATAATATATAATTGCAAAATCTATGTAAAATATTATGAATATATGCTTTTATAAATTTCAGAAGAATATGGAAAGTAAATCTTGTAATCTTGTAGTAACAAATTACTTAAGACAATATAAACTATTAAAAAATAAATAAAAATTAATGTTTGTCAGTTAAATATTGTTTTCTCATGAATAATATATATTTTACGGTAAAACTGATTAATCGATGATTAAGTATAATAACCAGTGACTTTACATAATCCCTACTCAACTCCGTAAATAATGATAAATTCTTTTCAAGCAATATTAAAAATTTCGTTCTTCAAAATTTGAAAACCGATCAAAATTTACAAAAATAAAATAAAGTATAAATTATTATTTCCATAAATACTTTCTTTTTATCCAGAAGACAGACTTTAAATTAAATACTAACAACTACTATATATATATAAATATAAATATATATATATATATATATAATATATATATATATATATATATATATATATATATATATATATATATATATATATATATATATATATATAATATATATATATATATATAAATATATATATATATATGAATATATATATATATATAATATATATATATATCTATATCTATCTATCTATATATATATATATATAAGCAATTTTTGATTTTGTTACCAGAAAGGCCTGGAAAACAAAACAGCTTAGATTATTAGACTTCATAATATGCAGTTAAAAGTCAAAGCAACCTAAACCTATCTTCTAAAAATATTTGTAATAATTTACTTGAAGATATAATTATTTAGATAAATTTTTACCTGTTACGACATTTTAAATACCAAATTTTTTCTGATTTTTTACATTTGCATTTATTAAATTTGTACTCTGCCTTGAAAACAAATAGTTTATATCATTGATTTTTAAAAAGATAATTTTATAACACATATTGAAGTGAATAAGTATTATATGGAAAAATCTTTTGGAAAAAAATAATATTTTTTCACAAGTTATGAACTGTTTTCTTTGTTTTATTTCCTAAGTTATAAATGCTGCCGTTTAAAAACACCTAATATAATCGCTCATAAAATTCTGGGTCATTTATTGATCTTTCAATAGCTCTCATCAACATCAGCTCAAATAACATATTTTACTTATATTTGTACCGTGTCATCAATATTATCAGAAGAAAATTTAAGATTTGAAATGATCATTTACTTTTTATATCAAATCCAATAGAGAGCTTTATCTATAGTTTCTTGTATTTGCCTATTTGAAATACCTACTGATTAAAATGGATCAGAAGAGTTTTAATTTTCATTTTCACTTTAACATCAGAATCTTTTCTACATTAAATATAAGGCACAAACGACCAGTTTAGGATCTATTACAAATTTTTCTCTTCTGAAATACATCGATATATCATATTTTAGGAGCATTTTTATTAATGGCTTCTTTGAGATAATATCAGCAAATATCTCAGAATTCCTTTTTTATCTTTCTAATGGAAAAGTGTCAAAAGTAATGAATTATGCGGAATCTTCTCTGCAATTCACTTTTTTGAAATAATGTGAAATAGAATGAAATATTGATGGTTTCTTTAGTTATTTTCCAAATTGTCATTGCGTAGGAAATATATGGCTAGTTTGTAACATTTACATGTAAATTTTAAGTTGATAGATTCATATTTCTTATAGAAAAGGAAAGTCTGAATGTAAAACTTTCATTTTGAAGGAATATTTTGATTTTAGTTTCATAAAAACTGTATTAAAGTTCTTTGCAACATTTTCTTAAGAAATTTTTAATGTTATTCTGAAATTAGGGTTGGTTTACTTCTCAAAGTCAGAAATTTAAGTTCCGTCATCTAAAACCTACTAGAATTTTATTTCTTAATAACACAATTCTTTATAGTTTTTTCTCCATCTAAAATTGTTCTCAAATTTTTTAATCTAATATTGATGGAATTAGGTTTTCAATATTGCCTTTCAAACTTCATATGAAACATAATATATTTCCAATATTTAGCTAAAAATAAAAAATGTCAATACCTTATGTCAATACTTTCCATTTGTACTCGTATTTTTATTACTGATAAATAATAAAAATATCAATAAGTTTAGGTATCAGACTTTGAGTACAATATTTTATTAGTTTTTGTCCAAAAGCTTAGAACTTAGTTTTTCTTTAATTTTAGGTATTTAGAAAAATTTATGAATTTCTGCCAATTTTTGGATGGACTATTAATCTTAATCATCACCGGCTTCTAACTTAATTAATATTTATGTAAAATGGTCTTGTTTTAAAAAAATGCAGAAATAATTTTTTTATAAATATATTTCTCTGTATTCTTTTGAAATCGCAATATTTTGATTATTATTTTTTCTGAATCATTATTATTTAAAAGTTAATAAATAAACTTTTTTCTATATGATATTATTATTATCCAGATAAGTATTTACAGGTCTATAATAATGTAAATGATGTTTTAATAATATGTTATATATATATAACATAAGCGATTATTAAAACATCATTTACTTCCATTATAAAACATCATATTAATATTCATATATATATATATATATATATATATATATACATATATATATATATATATATATATATATATACATATACATATATATACATATATATATATATATGTATATATATATATATATATATATATATATATATATATATATATATATATATATATATATATATATATATATATATATATATATATATATATATATATATATATATATATATATATATATATATATCTTTGTGTATGGGTGTTATAAAAATACTTCTTTTAAATAATTTGATGACTGCCATTATTTTATATTTATTTAAAATTAATTCATTTCTAATTCAAAGGTATGTTTGTAAATTAATTTTCTAACAACTTTTCTACAATACATGTTTTAATAGAGATGTTCATTATAAAAATGATAATCAAGTATTTATGTTAAGCAGTTAATTATTTATTTTTAAGTAAGCATTTAATTTAAACAATTAATTATTATTAATTAACTGTTTTATTTTATGTCAGTGCGTAAATGTTACAGTTTAAAGTTTTCGATAGACCAATATTGGAGCCACAATTTAATTCAATATTTAATTTTTGCCCTTTTAAATTTAACAAGAAAAATTAAAAAAACGTTTTTAAGAATACATATATGAGAAATATTGTAACGTATTTAAGGAAACATATTAGAAGACTTTAAGAATTAGAAAAAGGTAAACACACTGATTCCTTATAAAACAAATCTATAGTTTAATTCTGTTTCCAATGATAAATATGTTATAATTTTGTTTGATATTATAAAAATAAAATTGTTTTTGCTTTGTAAGATATACATTCAAGTTGTTATGCTACTTAGACATTATATAAAATACTTTATTAAACCAAGACTTTTTGTTTATATGCCATGAGTAAATTGTTAAATGAAAATTATTTATATAGTTATCTTATAGAAATGCTTATGTTACATTAATAATGAAAAGGGTTTTTGTCATTTTAGTTGTCATTTCTTGCACTTGCATTATTCTTGTATTAAGGCATCTGTATCATTGATTTATATTATTACTTGAAATATATAATTACTATTGAATATAATGGAATAAAATAGTGATAAAGAAAATGAATGATAAATCAATCATCCATTTATAATAAATAATATGCCTAAAAATAATTAAATTTAAATGATTTTAAGTAAGCATCTTCTACTACAATGAATTGAGACATGAAATTTTTAAAATATCTGTATCCAATTGTTGTACTTGAAAACACTTCTGCCTCGTATTAAAAAGAAAACCTAATAAATTTTATTTATCTATATAGTGTGTTTCTTAGACCAATTCTTCTCGTAGGTTTAAGATATTCTTTTAAATTTAAATAAGTTTAATAAATTATTTGAAGTTTGTAAAAGTTAAATAATCATCAAAATTGAATGCTGGCTTTAACTACAGTTAAAACAGATATCCGCTTTTTTTTTGTTCTTTTTATTATAAATTACCTTTCTATTTACTCCTCTTACTAAAATAAATACTACAAATAACTTGAAACATTAGTTAAATTAAATAAGTAAGAAGTTTCTAATTTATAAATGAACATTTTTTTAAAAGATTTAAATGCTTTATTCGCAAAAATTGTGTTATTTATAAATATTATCTATAGTCAACAATGTTAAATATATTAAAAATATTTTCTCAAATAATAAACTTTACTTTTCTGCATGAATTTTCACAAATGGGGTGTATGAAATATGTGACTCATAGTTAAGAAAATTCCTCAATATGACATGTCAGATTCAATATTCCTTTCTCGTTGTGATCTGAATTATCATGGTGACAAAAACATGTAATTGTAATCTGAAGAATTCTGTCATTACTCTGACCATGCTATGAAGGTTTTTAATATAGTGATTACGTTTTATGCGTTATGGTTAAGGTTTCGAAACCAGTAGGAACTGGTTTGTCATTTACATGTACAAAGTTGTAAGAGGTGAGCCATTGTGCTTGGACACTTGTATATTTAGAATTTCGCTGTCATGGTATTTATTGAATGTTGAATAGATGCTTTTAATAAGAAATGGTTAGGAGTGCGATATCTTTTTTAGCATTTCCTTTTTTTATATTTTAGTTTGATAGGTTTTATGTAATACAGCAAACTGTTGAGGAATGTATTTAATGAGTTTTACAAATTTACATTAGATGTTGTAATTCTATTCGATTTTTTTAAATGATACAATTATAATGGGTTGAATTCAATTAAATGAAAAAATATTAAAGTAATATTTTAACAATTTCTTAAGACAATTCGTAATGTTAAATTTTAAAATTTCTTTTTACAAATTTTCCATCGAAATAATTCAAAGTTTCTGAATACACTAGCTACGATTATTTATTACTTCACAGATTTCAGAGAACAAATTGAAATATTGGGAGAAATTTCGGTAAAAAAAAAAAAAAAAAAAAAAAAAAAAAATTGATATATCAAAAGTTAAATTTTTTTTCCCAATTTCAATATTCTGATTTCAAATTTAATAGTAAAAATAAACACATGAAATATTTGGTGTAACTGAGACTGTACAATATTTATATTGCATAGTCAGTCAATAAAACAGTTTCCCTCAACTAATTACGCAGATTTAAGAACTTGTGAAATACTTTATTTACTTAGTTGATTCTGAATATAATCGATGAGATATTTACAACTCATACAACCGATTTCATCATTGAAGAATCTGCATGTGATATCAACACATTGCGGAATGAAGCATGTTGAATTTTTAATCACTTCATTTAATAGTGTATAAGTGTGCTTTAAAATGATGAAAACAATTGAAGTTCTATAAATAAAACACATTTGAATAATAGAATATTTTATTCCGTAGAAATATTAATAGCCATTTATAATTGACGTAAACATAAAGATAATTATTACAGTTAAGTTCAGATAATATCTGTTTTTTAAATGGAATGTTTTAAATTTATTTTTTTTATCAAATATTTTTTTTTAATTTGTTTTAAAATTTATAAAATGTTTTTTGAAATATATGGTTCACTTCCTCAAAATTGGGGTTGGGCAAAACTGGAAAAATGAGATCTCAAAAATGGTGTTCATTTTTATAAGTTTTTTTATATCACAATTTTTTTAATAAATCATAATATTTTTTAATACTAAGCAAATTAATTATTGATGTTTTCCTGTGATTAGTTACACTTAGAAAGAAAATGTTGTAAATATTGATATTAATATACTTTTTCTTTCTATAGGCATATTTACCGTATAATTTCTATTGAATGATAAAAACATATTTAGATTTTGCTCAATTTTTTATTTAATTATAGTGATTGTTCAAATACTCATTTATTATTTCTTATTTAATTAGTAATCAACCCAATATATTTGCATCATTTAAGAAAATATATTGCAATTACATCTAATATGAATTTGCAGAAATCTTATTAGAAACATCCTTCAACAATTTTCTTTATTACATAAAATCGGTTAATCTGGTGTATAAAAAAAGAAATATAATAGCTTAATCCTAGAAAAATATCTCACAATTTTATCAATTTCTTAAACATTTTTATTTAATATTTAATGAAATGGCAGAATATTTGCAATTTAAATGTCAAAACTTCTAATATTTCTAAGTTTTATTTGGCACATACATTTGTGTGAAATATTTTGGTCGTTAATGCAAAAAGAAATAATTGTTATTGAAATAATTTTTAATAACCTATATTTTATCTTACATTTTCAAATGAGACGAAAATGTAGTGAAGTAATACTCCAAAACATATCATAGATTTATGATAATATTATCGTTAAATGTATTTTTAATTGCTGCAGCTTCAGCAAAATTTATTTAACAAATTTATTTTTCTGTCTCTTGATGAAAAATAGTTTTATGCAAACCTTAAGTGATATGGTCCATGTAACGTCTGTCTCTATTTTACGCATGAGATAAGAGTTTCGCTTAAGGATGACACTTAAATAATCATGATCTCCATTTCAAAATACAGTGGAATTGAAAAGTCTTTCTGAAGCATGCTAAATAAATAGCGCAGCTGAAAACTTCCTTCATCCATCCACTATCCTAAAATAATAGGCTTTCTCAAATATCTCTTAAATGAAAAAAGAAGGAAACCAGAACATATTTAAAATAACAAATATCCTGAGAGCAATAACATGCATCTCTGAGAATGAATGATTGAAAATAGAATGAAACTATGGAGCAAAATGAATGGAACTGGAAGGGTAATTCGCGTGAATCAAAAGCCGTTTGTTGTACCTCGATCTTTCACTACTTCTGAATTTATATTTTGCTTTTTTTTTCTCTCGTAGCTAAATAAAAGCAATTTCAGGCGCGCATGAGTTGAAGTGATCCTAGTAAATTGAATCTCTTCCAGTTGGTTGGATCGTGCCCCGGCTCATACACAAGACCAGCGAACATTCCAACCATGTACACGCAAAACTCGCACAAAAACACCGAAGAAAAAGAAAAAAAGAACCATCCCTATTGAATTAGGGCTCTGTAAAACCGATTCTGTTTTTTTTCCGCTTGTTTTGTTCATTATTTTCTCTGCCTTCAAGTTGTGCGATTTTAATTTGTTTTTCACCATTGAAAATAGCCCTAGCAATTGATATTCCAAGACACATCTGAAAAAATAAATGAAAAAAAATTTCCGAGGAAAATATTACTCTCTATTGATTTTGATTTTATACTAGTTTAAAAGATGCAATTTTATATAAATTCAGGAAGAAGCCAAATGTTTTGTGTAAAGAATGGATTCTTGTTAATATAAATTCAAATGTTTTTGTTCGATTGGGGTAGAAAATTCAAACTTGATATTATGTAAATATTTCAAAGAAATTTGTTGTGATTTTGGATACATAAGCATTGTGATACATATTTTCGATACATTTTTATGCTCTCATGCATGTGGATATACAAATATATATATATATATATATATATATATATATATATATATATATATATATATATATATATATATATATATATATATATATATATATATGTGTGTGTGTGTGTGTGTGTATATATATATATATGTCTGTGTGTGTGTGTGTATTTGTGATTATGTATTCATGTGTATCACATTCTATTCATTTTATAAAAAATGCGCTTACATAATTATGTTATAAATTATAAAGTTTTATCTGTTTTGCAAACTGAGATTTAAATGCTGAGCTTGATTTTCTGCAAGGACATTTATAAATATTTTTTAAATATTTCTAAATACGGTTACTTTGAAGTTTTTAGCCTCTGTTATATTAACCGCTGTGGCCGTAATTTATGTTTAAAAAATTTACACTGGAAATATGTGAATTATCCGGTACATTTCGAGCATAAATTCACATTAATATAGAAATAACGTAAATAATACGCGTGATTTTATATGTGTAGATTAATTTAAGCGTTTAAATTTGCGTATAACAGATGCTATCTGGGTTGATATTGTAAACTAAAGGTTATTATCACTTGGCTAAGAAAGGAATCCATAATGCAAAATATTTTGCATACAATGGGCACATATACATCATCGGTGCTAAAATGTCATCTTGGATTATTTTCTCAATTGAAAACGGACTTCACAATTACAGTTAATAATATGTTATACAATATATAACTATAAGCAATACATCTATTATAATAATAGGATTATCATCAATTTTTTTTTGTAAATTGCCAGTTATATGTAAATATTTATTAATAAATTTTTGCTTATGAGATAGAGAGAGAATACAGTGAAAAAATAGTTTTGTACAAAAATGATTTATTCTCTGAAAAACATTTTCATAGATTTTTGTCACATACCATTTTACCTTGATTTGTCCACAGTTATGTGATTAAATTTTCAATGAGCTTATATATTTATTAATAAATATTTTTTCTTTTGATATTTGTGAAAAAAATAATTTATAATTGAGACTAAATAAACAACTAATAGATTTTTGTGTTTCACTGTTCTGTAGAAGATTCTGATGGAAGTTTGTAAGAATCAGTTGCACTTTTTAATCACATACAATTAAAGTTAACACTAGAATTTATTTTCGAATTACTTGCAAAAGTTTTACAGATAATTTTCTTTATTCCATTTATTTAATTTTTGCTGTGTCTGTTAGATAATATCTTTTCTTTCTTTCTTTATTTTTTTTGAAAAAAAAAGAAAAAAAAAACTTTTTTCAGAATATTTTATATATTCATTTCATAACTTATTTCAATTAAAAAAAATTATCGATGATTATTATAAGTGCATATTATAATATAGGTGTCAGAAAAACAATTTTATTAAATAAACATTAAATAAACACTTAAATATGTCTAATTATTTTAATTCAATTACTTTTTACATTTTTAGTATGTGATTGTGATACATATTTATTAAATTAATAAAATGATATTTATATCAAGTATACATCAATGGTACACTATTGCTCTATTAAAGATTTAGGTAATAAAATTAGCTAGAGAATGTTTAATAAATTATAAAAATTTAAGATTCCGGCATATATCTTACTCAAAACCTTTAATGATTCTAATATTAGTAAATATATTAAACTTACTTATGCACATGTAAGAAGTTTTCAACTTAATAATTGTATCTATGCTTTCAGCTTTAAAATTTTTTCTTCAGGTTTGCAAAATTTCATAACTTTTATTTATGTGTTGTAAATAAGATGAAATTAAATAAAATCTCCTTTACAATTTTAATTGACTTAGTCAAGTAGTCAAGTAGTTCAGTCTTAGTCAAGTAGTTCAGTTTATTTTAACTCTCTCTGAATTGTCTTTAATACTATAAATCAAATATAATTTTTTGTATAATAATGAAATAAGGAGAAGATTTCGCAATCTCATTGAGGCATTTGATTAAAACATGGACGTGACCAATGAGGAATTTGATTTATCATTTCAAGATATTTCCATTTATATTTGTCTCTATCCCAAGAATGCATTTAATTATAGAGTAGATTAAGTTAGAAAGAGCATAAGGATATCTAAACCTCAGCGAACTAAGTTTTAGAGGGAAATTTGAGGTCATTGTTTTTTTCAATACTTTAATTTATATATGAATAAGATCATATTGTGATATAATCAAGTCATATCAAGAGAATATGCATTGAAATAGAGATTAGAAATTCCCGTGCTTATTCTTGCAACTTACTTATATTTTGAATTCCATACATTATCATTAAAAATTATTTTTATTTATAAAAATTTCCTTCCTCCTTGTTGTTATTAAATTGATATATTTAAATTTTATAAGAAACATTTTAAAAATATATTCAATATAAGAAAAGTATTTATTTAAAAGCAAATAATTTAGTACATATTTATGAGATATTTATCACTTCATTTTATTTCTGAAGTTAAAATAGTGTTTTATAAAATGACTTCTCTCTAATTCTAAATATTTTCTTTCTTTGAAGCCTCTTTTTTATACTATACTTTTCCATACAAGTCTTCCATATATACTACGTTAAAAATGTACAAAACATTTTATAAAAAATAGACAATAAAAGCATTAATGTAAAATATAGTTTACTGAAATTCTTCGAAATTTTGTAAAAAAATCAAGAAATCGTTGATAAAATTAATGAAACATACACTGAAAATATATTGCTTAAAAATACTAATATGATTAGAAAAAGTCATTCCTAGTATTATAAAATTTTAATGAAAGCTACACATTTTTTTTTTAAACTTGTAACAGATTGGATCATTAAATGTGTTTACTTTTTTTATGTTTTAGCTCCGAATCTTTCCAATACATATGAACGACATTGCAATTTTTTTTACAAATAAATACATTTATTTTGCAAGCATGTACGATAACTAATTTGTATTTAACGAGATATATTTTTAAAACATTTAGTTTGCTTACAAAATCTAATTTACATTAAATGAGAAAAATCATTATTAAGCAAAATTTCCGAACGAAAATTTTCATTGCTTATTTTTAATATTTTAAAGATATTTAAAGCTAATAAATATATACTTAAAATACTGATATATTTCCAAAAATTAAATCTGTGATTTAAATGAAACAGATATTTAAATACAACTGACTACCCAAGCCGATAATATTTAAATTATCGATAGTTATAACATTACTCGTTAGTATTGACAACTTGATATTACTTGATCGATATTACTTGATAGTATCGATATTATTGACAATAACTTGAGTTTATGATGGCAAATAATTTATAATTTTTTTCGCTGTTGCCGCTCATCCATTACTCGTAAAATTTTAATTTTTACTCTTAACTATCTTATGCGAAATATCATTTAATAAGCATGCGTATGAATTTTCATATTTTTGACTCTGTGAAAATTTACGTTTAATTATAAATACTTCCTGCAAAATTATATATATATATATATATATATATATATATATATATATATATATATATATATATATATATATATATATATATATATATATATATATATATATATATATATATATATATATATATATATATATATATATATATATATATATATATATATATATATATATATATATATATATATATATATATATATATATAAACTCAATTTTAATGAATCATTGATTTTCTGTCTTTATATATAATGTGAATAAATTATTTAATAACATTATATTTATTCTATTAAAAATATATTTCCTATATATTTACAATTTGAGAAACAACACTTATACTTTAAAAATTTCGTTCATTATTAATGTAGAAAATATATTACTTTTTTAATATAAAGAGACTAAAAGAAATTGAAATTTTATTTATGTTTACTTGTTTTAAAATAAAATATGTTGTATTTAAAGATGCTCATTTTTAATATTCTTTTACGCACTTTATAATTGAAGCATAGCGGTGGAAAAATATAGATTATTACTTAATTTAAAAAGAGCAAATAATTACCTTAAATCAGCATGAATACAAAAAATTATATCGCCTACAAGACTCTCGATAAATCGACAGTGTGTATGATATAATATCACATAATTAAATTGATTTAAGTGAAATCCTTATGTTTCGAAGCATAAATTTAGTATTTAAATTGCACTCCTTGAAGTACAGTAGCTATAACCTTCTATTGATGCTTTCCTAACACTTTGGGCTCCCATTTTGACCACAATAATCATCAAAACGTGAGTTTCATGTTGGTATGTCCTCATTCAAGTTATCCCATTGCAACTCATTCCAAGGAGAAATTATCATTCGAAACTGTCTTTCGAGCATGAATGTCTGCTTTATTTGGCGTACTCGTCACGTTTCGCTGGATATCTCCTTTTTCCACGTTTACCTGATGAAGTGACCACTTCACATGTTTCCGGGTAGAATTGAACTCACATATTTTCGCTCATCGTTGTCTACGGTGAAATACTTGAGCACAAAACTGGATATTATCATTAATTGAAAGTTATTGATATGTACTAAGTATGTATGAAAAGAGACATGCATAGTTTTGTTGATTTCATTGGCTTTGAAATTAATTCACATAAAATATTTGATGAAAATGGTTTACATCCATTAATTGCCTTTATCAATGTATTTATTTATTTATATGCTAAAACCATCATAATGTATTACGTAATGACGTATCAAATATCAAATGTTAATAGAGAGAAGTAACACACACAGATATATATATATATATATATATATATATATATATATATATATATATATATATATATATATATATATATATATATATATATATGTATATGTATATATATATATATATATATATATATATATATATATATATATATATATATATATATATATATATATATTTTAAATTAAATTCTTTAAAATTCAATTAAATTTTTTCATTTACTAATATTCAGTTGTTATTATTAAAATGAAATGATTTATCATTTCATATTTTTAAGTTATTTCATATTTATTAATGATAAACTTTTAATTATACTATATATATATATATATATATATATATATATATATATATATATATATATATATATATATATATATATATATATATATATATATATATATATATTGGAGGTTTATCCTCTTTCAGGAAATGCAATTTCTTGGTTTCTTGGTTAATCAAGAACTAAGCTCTTATCTACATATTATTTGTATCCCATTTCAAAAGGGAAATGTTTATCTTAAAAAAGACATTGAAATATTTCCTTAATATACCTCTCTGAAAAGGTAAAAAAAATTAAACAAATTTATGAGTTCCATATCATTAGAGTTTTAAAGTTCCCAAAAATATTAAAAATTTGAAGTGTTGAGAGAAAACAAACAAAATATCAAGAATAAGTCAAAGTGATTTCAAACAATTCTATTAATGTTAAGTGTTTGCGTACATTGAATATTTCTAGTTAAACATATCAACTTTAGTATAAATTAATGCATTACTAAAATAAAAAACGGGTTATTGTTTGAATAAGCAAATGGGCAATTTAACTGTGCAAATACTAATTGCACGTAAAGAGTAGATGAAAGTAATTACTGATAAAACTGAGATGCTTATACATGATTTATATTTGTTAATTTAAATATTACCACAAAGTTAAAATGTTCTTATAAGCAAATTTTATATACTTTCTTACTTATATTCGTCATATATCATGAAATAATTTTCCCTGGAATCTATCAATTTCCTATGTAAACTCTTAGTTAAATGAAAACATAATTTTTTCAGCGTAAATGGAACATTTATTTAAATGTTCTACATGTTCTATGAACAAATGTAATAAATAAATATTGATACGAGTCTGCTTGAATATAATAAAATCAAACTGTTGCAGATAAGAATGAAAAATTATTTATTTACCATATATATAATTGTATAGTTTACAGGAATTTTCCCGAAGCTTTGAAATTAGAAACTTTTTATTTCAGAAAATTATTAATTAACTTCAATCTCATAAAAAAGAGTAATACTTAAAAATAAAGCATTCGAAACATTTAATTGTAACTTTTAAAAAATCGATAAAATTGTAGTAAATTTTTCCTTCTATTGTTTAGTAAAAAAAGTATATTTGATTAAAAAACTTAATATCTTAAAATTCAGTCTCAAATTTCTTATTCAAATATTTCAAAAATATGCTTTCAAATATTTACTTGTGATATCATTTCTTTAAAATAAAAAAATATTGTTTTCATTCTGTTTTCAAACACAAGTACAATTTCAAAATCATTTACTTAAGGTAACTCTCTCTTGTGGGTTTAAAATATGACTCGAGTAAAATAATATCATTGAAAGTTGTATTTGTCAAATAACTCTTTGGAGATATAACAAATTAAATTCAATCAAGTAAATACTAATAAAATAAATTAAGCATTAGTAGAGGAAAATGTCTTTTTCCATAACATTTATACGCATATTCTTTATTTCAAACAAATATTTCAAGCCGCGTATAATTCCAATACTGATTTAGCTAAGCAAAAATAAGAATTTTTAAAAAAGGACTATAATAATTTAAATTCTAACAATTCATTTAAATTATTCGCTTAAAGAAAAGTTCCTAATAGGTTCTTATTAAGTTGCTATTCATTTAACAAATTAGTAATTTTCACCCTTGATCAAGCAAAAGCATAAAATTAGCTTTTTCTCAGGATCAAAGCAATCGTAACGTAATAATAGTAGATGAAAGAAAATTGGAAAATTAGTTTACGACATTTTCATCAACGAGCTTTTTCGCTAACCAGTTTTTTTTCCTCATTCCCATTAAGATAAGCAATACAGATTAAATCTCGCAACGAATAGGATTATTACTATAGTAATTGGAATAACTTTTATCATGAGACTAATTTTCTTAAGCTGAAACTTTGTTAATTTAGCAATATTTATTTACCAGATTATTTTCCTGATTAAGTATTAAAATGTAAATCTTATGCGAGTATGTGTTTACACAATCAACAAAAATATTAATTTGAAATATATTTTCAGAGAGACTCTGATTTTTTTTTAACAAACTGAGAAACTTTGAATTACATATATTAAGCATAATTAAGACATATTTTTATTTAAATGTTTTCTATATTTATTTATTAACATAATATATATTCTTTGTTAATGATAATGATTTATAATTAAAGATTATTATATTGAAAAAATTTATGCGAAAATAAATTATAACTTCTGTAATTCTAATGCATTATAGTAAGAATGTATCTATTTCTTGACTGATAAGAGAAATCTGAGTTTAAGGGACATTATAAAATACTTCCATTTGAATTTGAATACCAAATCTTTTTTTTTTAATAAAATATAGGATTCCCTCAAAATCTTGAATAGACTTCGACATAAAATAATTCATAACACAATGAAGAGTAGTTTAAATTAATAACACTAATGAATAAATAAACTTAAAAAAATCTTATAGCCATTTGTAAAAAGCACTTATACTTGAAATCAATGGTCTTATTCGCTCCAAGTACTATGAAAAATGTTAGCAACCACATAGATGAAATCCTACCCTTTAAATCCTCAATATTTAACATAATCCTCCTGTAAAGATAACATTCAAGAATATGTAAAAAATGATGTCACGACTACCACATACACACACACACAAAATTACTGGCTATCTCTGTAGTCATGAAATAGGATCATCGCCTCACACAATCCATCTTTCTCGGACGTAGTTATTCTAAGAATTACAAATGGTACTACGTAAATGAGGTGGTGAATCATCTTGATGCAAAAATAGGCATATCCATATAGACCTATGAGTTGTGGAATATGAAAGTTTCCAACAAGTTTAACTAAAAGAGTCCGTGAATTTCGTTGCAGGTAAAAACAAAAATATGTTGCGGTTGTATATGCTATACATAAACACTTGAGATACATTTTTGTATCTCATGGTGTTTATGGAGTATTTAAGATCCCTTAATGGCAACATTTATAATGCCAAAATAGCTGAAAACAAGCTTCGTAGGAGAACATTACGTGATTAGAAATTATACATCACCCACATTATTATTCTTAGATTATTCGTTACAGTATTTTTCTAGTACTATCATACGGTGTCAAGACTTGAATGATTTGATATGTGCTAACATACAATCTTGGTATTTCTCTAAAAACTTTTCTGGGTTTAAGAACATTAAGTTAATGGAAATTGTTATATTCAATCATCTTCTTATTAATTTCACAGCTCTGGACTGACTTTATTTATTTTGTTTCACACTCGATATGAGTATCACTTGTGCATTATTTTATCTAAAATTAAACATAGATTTGCATCCAACATTTTATTAATTTTATGTACTATCTTTAAATAAGTATATTATCTATATTTTATATCGAATTTTAAAAGAAAATTATTTTTCGACTTTGGAATCTGAAAATATATATTTTAAACATATACTGATGATTAATAAAAATCAGTTTTTAAAAGTAAGCAAACGTGTAATATTAGTTTTTTTTTATATAGTTTTATCTTTAAGGAAATAAATTATTAAATAATTTGTAGTTGTTTTCAATTTCGCTTAAATAAATCTTTAGTATTAATATTTTTTATAAAATTGTATAGTAATAACTTTGAATTTTTAATTAATACTTTAAATTGTCATAGAATGAAAAATAATCATTGAATTAGAAAATTTTCAGAACTTATATTTTGTTTTTAAATTTGATTTTTAACAGAAATATTTGCGACAAATTAATTTATACAAAAATTTTTTGAATGTATATCTTAATCTAATAAACATATAATTTACAATAATATTTTACTTAACAACAATTATTAATATAAGAAATTCATTATTCATATTGCAAAACAATGCTGTGGACTATGATTATGAAAATGGTATCATGTGGATACAAAATAGAATTATTAAATTTCTGAAAAAAATATAATACGGAACTGTGTACATTAAAATCATAATCAAAATAACATATGGCATAAAGTATAATACCAAATATTATCGAGTTTTGTACTAGCTCTCTAAATAACATATATGGATAAAAGTAAGAAAAGTATTCCTTTTCTTCTAAAATTTTATACTCAGTTTAGAAATGTTATGTAAATTTAGCAATATATGATATATTTTTATATTTCAAACTAAATTTATAGATATTCTGTTGTTTTAAATTGCTGTGTAACAAGGAGAAATGCAAATAGCATTGCATTTTTTGGTTACGTATTATATTCTGAGAAAAGTTTAAATATTTCCATGGATTATTTAAGAAAACATTATATATTTTATGAAAAACAAGTACACAGAACAACCACTTCTGGAAACAACAGTAGGTAAACTTCAATGTTGAGTTAAATGGAAATGCTGATTCAATAAGATCATTGGTTTTTCAAATCTTTCATCGACAGAAAACACATGATCAGTAGCTGTCATCTGTGACAGACGACAACTATTGATCGAGTGTTTTGCTTCGGGGAAAGAATTAAAGAACCTGATGACAAGGATTGCAACCGAAAATTTTCTTTATCAAGGGAGAAACATTTAGTTATATAAAAATTCAATCAGGAATTAGAAGCATCTTAATCATTTTTAAATTACAATTATCAGGGACAAAGTTAACTTATAAACCTAGTTAATATCATAGTGTAATTCCTCATAGTGTAATTACTCATAGTGTAATTCCTTGTATTTAACCAATAAGATTTCAAAATCACATTGGCGAATGCAAATGTTGCATCTTGGTACCAAATTTAGAATCCAGTTTTACAGAAAACATGACATAACATCGTTGTCACTTTCTTCTACGTCACAGATTATTGAAGAGGCTTTAGTCTGTAATTTAATGTCGAGAGTATCTGAAACACAATGGTTATCGATTTGCTCGTTGCTGCTGTTGAAAATGCTGTCGGATAATTCATGGGCATTCTTTAACACGATGCTATATCAACCCAAACAACCCATGGCTGATATATATCTTTTCGATGTTCCCTTAGTAAGTTGCCTACGAGAGCACTTTTTTTACAAACAGTAGTGGACCATATTTACGTACCGAAAGAGAGAAAACATGGATAATTTCCAAGCATTTAAATTGATATACGTTTTTCAAGAAAGAAGAAACATGACATGCACTTTTTTGCAATTCAACGATTCCTGGAATCAAGCCAGAACTTTTTCCTTAGAAAAGCAGTTTACTACCACTTTACCTTGGTAAGTAGACATTGTATAGGCCTTATGGCTTTCAAATTGTATTATTTCTTAATACATGACCCATAATGAATATGTGGGATCCTTTGAATTTATGTCATTAGCATTTCTATATTCTAACTTCTTAGTGATAGAAGTTCAGTAAAATCGAAAATAGAATTCCATGACTACAGTTCATCTATTGATTATGAATTCTGCAGACAGTCATGGGATCTCAATCATTAGGAAAAGCAATAGATAATATGATAAACTGAATCTGGAAAAATTTCAAAATAAATTCAATGAATGAATGACTATGAAATAATATGAAAGACGATAATTGTCGATAAATGACGATAAATGTCGATAATTATGTAAGAAATAACTGATGATAAGAATTTTTTGTGTGAGGTTTGACAATTTTGAAATTACTTCCATTGACTATTTTACATAAATATTTGCTACAGCCATTCATTTTCGATGTCAGATCATTTTGTTTATGATATGTATTAATTACGTATCTATTGTGCTTGTTTTGCTGTAGAAATTTTAAAGGTCAGCCATGCATTTAACCCCTTAACCATCTGAGGTTTTGCGAACAATCTTGATAAAAATTTGCTTGTGGTGGCAACATAGATTGTTCTTTCATTACAAAGTTCTTCTGTCACTCCTAAGCACTTATCAAAAGAACAAATGACTCTAATTTCAAATGAGTCATGTATGCTCATCTCCCCTTACTACCTCAGAGTAGTTGTCATCTCGATGATTGAGTTACAGTGGGGATACCCATTGCCTCATTAATCTCAAGAAACCAACACGTTTGTAATTTACTCCGTGAATGTTCTTTCTACCCAAAAGTTTTTCTAATATTGAATGCAAATTTTTACCATAATCAAAACGAAAATGAAATTATTTTTAAATGCCTATTTCAGTATTTTGTGCATATATATATATAGATAGATAGATAGATTATTGAAAACTTACAATATTTCCTCATTTGAGACCAGCAAGCAGAATTTACATTTCTTATAATAGAAATAAATGTAATAACACTTATACATATATGCCAACAAAAATGAAAAAACAAATATACTTTCGAACATTGCTCCTGAAATAGATTTATTGAAAATCACATTTCTCCTTTTTTATGGATGGAAAATTTAGAATATCTCATTGGTAACTGTTTTTCATATGGAATCAAATCGATTGTAATACTGTTATATACATTATCAACTTAACATTCACAATTTTTTCAGTAAACTTGTACTGATGTACAAATGTACAATATTCATTAGTTGCAGATTTGTAATCTAAATCAATCCTTTTGTTAACTAAATATAATCAATAAAAAAAATCGATCATTTTATTTTATTTTGATACTGGGGTTGTTAGCAATTTCAACTTAAAAATACGAGGGTTATTCTGAACTTTTTGAGGTACGCGCAGACAAGGATTTACAAAATAAAAATAACGGTTTAATTTTAAAATACAAAGTATTTTAACTCAGAAGACTATTTTTTACTGACTTACTTCAACTTGTTTTGCCTAGAATAAATTTTAAATAGAAGAAAAAATGGAGTTTACGTGAGAACATTTTCGCGCTATGATTTTCTACGATTTTAAAGCAGGATTCAATCAAGAAGAATGCGTTCAACGGTTGCAAATAGTATTTGGTGATGTATCTCCAGCTCGTTCTACTGTATTCAGATGGTTTAGAGAATTTAGAAGAGGTCGAAATTTTCTTCAGGATGAAGAAAACACAGAAAAGCAGCCGTCGGCAATAATCCCGGATAATGTGTCTGCCATACAAGAAATGTTAATAAATGATAATCGCTGTACCTATCAAATGATACAGAAGGAACTTAACATTAGGTCCGCAGCCATACACAAAATCATTCATGAAGAATTACTTATGAAAAAAGTATTTTGCATTTGGGTTCCCCATAATCTAATTGAGCACCGAAAAGAGGAGCGTGTCAGAATCAGTAAAGAAACTCTTAAATTGCTAAATGATGGTGGTCACCGCATCATTTCTAAAATTGTAACAGGTGATGAAATATACATACAGTTTTTTGACGTCCCAACACATTAAGAAAGCAAAGTATGTGTCTTTGAAGATGATCCCATGTCGACAATGGTGAAAGAACAACGTGCACTGAAAAAAGTGATGTATGCAGTTTTCTTCAGAAATACGGGATTGGTCAAAGGCATCAAGTTGGAAGGACAGAAAACAGTAACAGCAAACTGGTATACCACTAAATATCTTCCAGAAGTTCTACAAGAACTGAATGTTTGGGGACTAATGCTTCACAATGACAATGCATCTTCACATACAGCCGGATTAACAGTTGAGTTTCTTAAAGAAAAATAAATTAAAGTGATCGAGCATCCGCCGTATTCACCTGATTTAGCTATGTGTGAATTTTGGTTATTCTGTTATCTAAAAAACAGCTTATGTGGATGTCGTTTTCACTCAGAAGAAGAGATTGATGTGGCTATAAATGCATGTTTTTCATCTATTCCAAGAAGTGAATGGCTTGAAGCATTTAATCTGTGAAAAATTCGCCTACAAAAGTACATTGATGCTGGAAAAGACTACTTTGAACACATCTAAAATTTTGTAAGTATAACTTTAAAATCCTACTTATATCTCAAAACTTTTAGTGTGACTCTCGTATATGCATCAACTTTACTGTTTACTCTAGTGAGCTTAGATAAATATTTCTTAAATATTCCAACATTGATTTCTCAAATTCTTAATCAATTTGCACTATTGTTAAAGTATATGGTGGCACTTTTATAAAAAATGTATGATAAATAAATGCAATGAAATAATTTCTTTATCTAATGATTTTTTTCATCTTGATGTCTATTTTTCAAAACAAGATTTTCAAAAATAGACGTCAAGTTAAGAATTTAAATTTTTATGATTATTTTATAACTTCAGTCAATTTTATTAAAAAATTTGATTTAGGAAACTAAAATTAGATAGATATTTTTATTTTGTAATGATTAAATATTGAAACAAATTTAAATTACATATTTATTTTTTTTGAAAATTATTTCATTAAATTAAATATTTCTAATCCTTTATAATACAAAATTTCCTTGAAGGAAGATTAGATATTAAAAAACTTAAATGTAGGGATAAATAAAAATATTAAATTTTCCGTGTAAATATTTAAGTATTAGAATTAACAATATGTAAATTATTTTTTCAGAATTTTTCTATTTTAGAAAGACATTTTCACGTGGGAGATTATACCTCCATTTCAATATTTGTACTAAACAATTGAAACAACACTTAACCATATAGAGTCAAAAACATATGTATTCTTCTTCCACGAAAATTTGTGCACAATCAGTAATGGATATCATACTATTTAAAATATTTATTACAAAAATATTTATTGATTTAGCATTCTGAGCACAAAAGTGTCAAATGTACTCTACAGCTTATACCCTTATTTCTTGGTTAGTTTAATTAATTTTTTTTTTAAGTTAAGAAAATAGGAATTGATAGCATACTTAAGAAAAAATGGTTTTCTACTTATACGAGTATGTGTTGTGGCAAAAATAAAAACCAGATTATTCATTCTGCTGTTTTACTAATTTTGGAAATTATTTCAAAATTTTAGAAATGTTTTCTTGTATGTAAAAAATGACTACAATAGTGCAAATTAATCAACATTTTAATAAACTTACGAAATTTTTAGCTGATTAATATAACTACTTGAAATCTTTAAGTTTTTATTTATTCAGAAAATCACAAAGAGTTCTTCAGTTTTTTACATTAGAAATGATAAAAGGAACTGTATTCGAACAATGATTAAAGTAACGCTTTTTTATAGTTCAAGCACTTTATTTTTATTTATTTTTTTTACTTTTAAGATTATTAAAATGAAATTATTTACTGAACTATCCTCAAAAAGGGTAAATATAATATTTTTCTACCATCCCGCAAATTTCAATATATATATATATATATATATATATATATATATATATATATATATATATATATATATATATATATATATATATATATATATATATATATATATTAAATTTATATATATATATATATATATATATATATATATATATATATATTAAATTTTAAATTTATGGATGGTATATATATATATATATATATATATATATATATATGGGAAATTTGCGGGCTGGTATATCTATATATATATATATATATATATATATATATATATATATATAATATATATAAAAAATATATATATATTTGTGTGTGTGTACACAACTAAAACCATAGATAATTGAACCTTCCCTTGAAGCAGGCTTGAAACCATTTCAGAAGAAACGCTCGCATTAGTTAAATGAATCGTGACTATTCAGTCATCGAATTCTCAACACTTATCTATCAAAATTAAGGATTGAACGGGAAGATTTGCAGTGAAGCTTGTTATCCCTTCCAAGGGGCTCAGGATAGCCGTTTAAAGGGTTAAAATGTCAGCTATTTTATATATTTAGCAAATTAAAACTATTATACACATAACTATTATGTCTAAACTATGTTTATCTATACCGATATACATTTTGTTCTTGATTTTTCTTACAGACATGTTAATACCAGGATATAATTAACGCAAATCCCAAAAATGTTCCATAAAAATCACATTACAATTTCTCTCAAACATACAAATGTAAATGAGTTTCGTGAATTGTATTCGCAGACAGAGGCATGGCATCAGATATCTTGAAATCTATCACTGATAAAATTATTTTGAAAATATGCTCTTCAATTATTTCTGTTATCTGATATTTTTATAAAGCAGGATGTGGTTCCTTCAATTTAATTTTATATTTTTAAATTTCTGGATGATAAAAAAAATCCTTATTCTTATGAAAATTTAAACAATAAATACTTTGACCTAAGAAATAAAGACGCATATGGAGATAAAATATGAGATTTAATTTTTTTTTTTTTTTTTTTTTTGAAAAAATTAATTTTTTGAAAAATTGCCTTTGTTTCTTCACCTAATGCTTTTCATATATTTCTTTTATATAAATATATATAACTTTTATATAACTTTTTCTTTTTCATTCTTTTACATAAATATTTTCCTTTTTAAATTTATTGTTTTAATAATAAATTGCAAAAATATCAAAAAATTCCTTCAACTTAATTTTATAAATAGAAATATTTAAGCTTCATATTATAAAATCATAAATGAAGTAAAATTTTAAGCAAATAATACTTTTTTTTAAATTAAATCTAACAACTTATCTTAATATTTCATTTTATTCATTTTAATAAAGATTTCTTTTCGAAATTAGCTAAAATGCCCCTTAAAAATGTAACTCTGCTTTTAATCCTCTACCTTTTTCAAGTTATAATTTTCAATTTTGCGCAATCTGTAAGATGTTTCATTAATTTATTATTTTTTTTTAGAAAAGGAATAATTAAAAGAAAGCTCACTTAATCCTTCATATATTTTTTACGTACATTTTGTGTTAATTGAAATTTGAATATTTAATTATTTTCTATCTTTTTTTATTTGTTTTAAGTACGTTAATCTTAAAACGAAATTTAAAAAAAGCGATTGAAATCACGAAGGAAAAAAATCATAATGTTATAATTTTGAAAGAAATTAAGAGCGTATGTTTTCTAACTGCTTAAGGTAATATCAATTGAGAAAACAGTTCCGTTCTCTGTTTAATAGTTAGTAAATAAGCATAAATTAATGGTTTTTGGGGAAATAATTCCCTAACTTAATTTACCTTTTTATATGGCTAAGTTTGCTTTTGTATAAAAGTGCTTATAACTCCTTTTCTAAACAACAATATTTTTGTTTTTATGAAACTCATGAATACTTGCAACAAATATGAATTTACGTATCAAATACGAAGGTAAATCTGAAATATTTGAGATACAACTAGGTTTTGAAAGTTATACTTAGAAAATTTTAGTGTGTTCAAAGTAGTCTACTCCAGCATCAATGCACTTTTGTAGATGAATTTTCCACAGATTAAATGCCTCAGGCCATTCATTTCATGGAGTAGATGAAAAAAATTCATTTATAGCCACATCAATCTCTTCTCCTGAATGAAAACGATGTCCACGTAAGTTCTTTTTTAGATTAAAAAATAACCAAAAGTCGCACATAGCTAGATCAGGTGAATACGGCAGATGCTCGATCATTATAATATGTTTTTGATTAAGAAACTGAACTGTTAATCTGGCTGTATGTGAAGATGTATTGTCATTGTGAAGCATTAGTCCCCAAACATTCAGTTCTTGTAGAATTTCTGGAAGCCATTGAGTAGTATATCAGTTTGCTGTTACTGTCTTCTGTCCTTCCAACTTGATAGCTTTGACCAATCCCGTACTTCTGAAGAATACGGCATACATCACTTTTTTCAGTGCACGTTGTTTTTTCACCATTGTCGGCGTGGGATCATCTTCAAAGACCCATACTTTGCTTTTTTGACGTGTTGGGACGTCAAAAAAAAAATCTGTAACTAACGTAAAATTAACGTTTCATCACCTGATACAATTTTAGAAACAATGCGATGGCCACAACCATTTAGCAATTTAAGAGTTTCTTTACTGATTCTGATACGCTCCTCCTTTTGGTGCTCAGTTAGATTATGGGAAAACCAACGGCAAACCACATTTTCATAAGTAATTCATAATGAATGATTTTGTGTATTGCTGCGGATCCAATTTATTTTCCTTCTGTATCCTTTGATAGGTACAGCGATTATCATCCATTAACATTTTTCGTACGGCAAACACATTATTCGGGATTACTGTCGACGGCGGCCTTCCTGTGTGCTCTTCATCCTGAAGAAAATGGCGACCTCTTCTAAATTCTCTAAACCATCTGAATACAGTAGCACGAGATCGAGATTCATCACCAAATGCTAATTGTAACCGTTGAACTCATTCTTCTTCACTTAATCCTGCTTTAAAATCGTATAAAATCATAGAACGAAAATGTTCTCGCGTCAACTCCATTTTCTCTTCTGTTTAAAATTTCTTCTACGCTAAACAAGTTGAAGTAGGTCAGTAAAAATCGTCTTCTGTGTTAAAATGCTTTGCATTTTATAATTAAACCATTATTTTTATTTTTTAACTTCTCGTCTGCGAGTATCTCAAAATTTTCAGAGTAACCCTCGTACTGATTCTGCATAGAAAACTCTTTGTACGCTGTTGTTAATCCAAACGACGGTAAATAATCATATGTATATACGTATGATTGCTCTCAAAACCACATTTAGATTAACGGTTTTTCATTTTCACATGTCACCAAATGCAAATTATTAACCACAGTCAAGTGACGCAGCCACACCATAGTTGACATCTTCCATTCCATATCTATTTTACACCAGTAGATGGGCTTTGCACATTCCAGATTCTGGACCTCGAAAACTAAAGAGCTATGCTTTATTATATTGATAATACACGAAGTGTTTCTGAATAATTAGTCATAGTGTACTTGTGCTGTTGTTTTTTCCATAGTAAGGTTTTTCACTTTGTTTGGTTCCACTTTGATAGTTTTTTTCTATTTATTTGATTTCTTTAATTGGAAAATCCAATCTTTCACATGTTGATGATGTTGCTTGTTCTTGCTTCCCCAATTAGTTTCCTTTACAAATGAGTCATACATTAAAATAAATAATATTTCATAATAAAAATGATTAACATATTTAATAATGAAATATAATTATATTAATCAAAAACACATTTTAATATTTAAACAGGTTATTAATATTAAACTTAATATTAGATTTTTAATATTAAACTTTTTAATATTAACATTTATTATACATTCACATTCAAAAATGAGAATTACATATTTGTGTCAAATGTTACGAATAGATATACATTTCTCGTGAACATAAGAATCATGATTTTTACAAATAAATTTACATCTTCTTGCGCAAGAAATTGTAGTTTTATACCCTTGTTCATTGCTTCTTTGGTTATCTTTGTTACAATTGCATTGCTTTTTTAATATTTTTCATTAGATTTTGATAGACTCCTTTAGCAAGCATGTCCATAGTTCTTGTCTTTTTATGTGTGTCTAAGAGCAATAATGGCACGCTTTTGTTGTTTAAATAATCTTCGATTTGCTTATTGCTTAGGGGCTGTGTTTTCATTAAAACAATTTTGTCATTTTTCAATGCGACATTCAACGCGTAATAGAAAGAATAACAAAATTCAATTAGTTGGTTTTTCAACTATAGTAAAATATCATACATACATTTTATTCACAGTAACTAAACCAGCTTTACTTTCCTTATATAAGAGAATAATTTATAATTTTATTGTTTCAGTTTCGTTAATGACGTCATATGATTCATTGTAAAAAATTTTTTATACATTTCAATTTCTTTGGAAAAAACAATACCAAAATAATATTCTTACGAAATTTAAAAAAAATAAAAAATAAAAATAAAGAAAAAATAAATAAAAATAAAAATTTCAAAATTTTGCTGTGCACGAGTTTGGAGCTTCAACTTCATTTTTCTCAATGTTCAACCAAAGGTTTGTTTCTTAGATAATATTTATGTAAAAGATTCTATATTAATTATAGAATATAATTTTTCTTTTATATCCATATAGGAAATAAAAGGATTATTGTAATTTACAACGCAGATTTTTCTTTTATTTTGAAATAACTTCCGTCTTTTAACCAGCATATAACCCAATGTTATAGATATAAAAATCTCTAGAATTTGCGAAAAATATATTTTAATTTCATAAATTTGAGTTTTTACGTTAATACTATCAATAAAAGAAAATTGCCCATGAAGTTTTTTTCAATTCCTCAACAGGTGTTACATATTTCTTAATTTTACAAATGTAAGGAATTTTCTTTGAAATCATAAAAAACTCCTCCACAATGCTCCTCGCTGCTAGTTTTTTTACTTTTTTCGATATCCAAAATTGATCAAGATATTTAAATATAGATATATAAGAAAGTAAATATTTTATATGACTTAATATTTCTTAAAATAACAAAATGTTCCATTAAAAGATCACAAGTGATGCGTTAAGTAGAAAGTTGAAAGACACTTTTGTTGAAAATTTCATAAGGAAATTCAATATTGCCTTTCTGCCGGCCAACTTGTCTAGTGGTCAGCGTGTCTGACTAACGATAGGAAGGTTCTGGGTTCGAATCCCGGTTCAGGCATGGATGTACTTTCTCTCTCTCTATCCTGTCTTTGTCTTTTCCTTGTGTGTGTGAATGAAGTATGAATGGTGCCCACCCTATAAACGGCTCCCTATGGCATGTGTGAGGGTGCGATGGTGGCCCACGACCTGTGGTGCACCCGGGGCAACACCTCGGCTGCTAAGAGGTCGCTGTGTCTAGCCGGTTCCTTGGTATCAGGAAACAATTGATTAATAGACTCTGTTACAATTGTAACTGTCTAAAGTCTGCCCCATTGGAAAAAAATATTCCCTTTCTTTGCATTCTTGGCATTCCAATATATATTACAATTTTTCAATTTTTTAATATAATTATTTTTACTCTCTACTTTATATCATTGAAGATTAAAAAGTATTTCTAATTTCCCATAGATTTTGAAATTTTACGTACAACTCTTTTCCTACCAGATAAATGAATTATCAAGTTTTCAAGAAAAAAAATGATATCACTTTCTCTTCTTTTGGAGCATTTTCTAAACTGTTTGATTTCTTCTCCCAATTTTTGTTTCGTCATTTATTTCAACCTGATTGGACTAATTCATATATTCCTTTTCAGAAGAACTTTTTTTGATATAACTTTTAAATAATCCTCTTCTTTTTCATTCTTTGTTAATATATATTTGTACGCCATTGCTTAGAAAAAAACCAGGAAGCTTAATTAAGTATTTAATAAAACCAAATGGGTAGCTTAATTTTAAAGCAATAGTGGTCTCTCGGATTACAGTGAAATACAATTGCCGTATGAATTCCTAGAAACGTTTACTTAAAGCAAAGAAAAAAATCTAGGTAAAAAATGCAATGCACATTCCAAGAGGAGTGTTAAACAAGTGGATACTGAAAGGTTGATTGATTACAGATAAATATTTTCCCCAGGCTTGTTGATTTCCTAGGCATGGGATGATTTTTTGCTCCCTACATAACGAATTAAATACTAATAAAGTAATTTCTTGAATTTTATATTTGTAAATAATTTCAATTCTCTGTACCTGTTTTCATGGAAGTTTTTCTAGAAAGGATTTTCATCGTAATTTAGAGTCTGTTTTAAAATTGTACATTCATATCCAATCATTGAACGGAAAAATTACTTGTTGTAGAACTAGAAAAGCCGCAGCTACTTCAATATTGTTAAACCTGCTTTTAAAAAGGAATACTTATATTCTGTGAGATATGCATGACTTCTAAAAATATTGGGCATTTTGTGCAAGTTGCTAATGTTAAATTTTAGTATTATATTGGTATTGTTATTATTAAATATATTAATTTTAATTATTATTAAATATATTAATTATATCACAGTCAGATTTTAATGAATAAAATTGAATTGCACATATTTTACTCTTTTAAAATTATGATGGGAATAAAAGTCTTTATTGTCAGAAGTTATGAGTGTAATATTTATGTGATTTGCTTCCGAAATCAAAACAATTATGATAAAATTAGTATGACCGTTAATCAACAAAAATTCATGTAAAACTAATAAATTCAGGTAAAGTTAAATTATCATTCATCATTTAGTTTAATACTAGAAGTATCTCACAAAATGTAAACTTCTCTAAATGGATAAAAGTATTTATTGATTTCTTATCCAATTTACTTTCAACACATCCAGTTTACTGATAAATGCTTTTGACTGCAATTGCATAACTTCTATAATTCTGTATATATGTTTGCAGTGATGTATAGTTAATATAAAATTATCTACTTCCTTGAAAGTTTTATATCCCATTCACAAATTTATATTAATTGCAAAAAGGGAATTTTACTTTGAAGAAACTATGTTATTAAATTATACAGAAAATAATGCTTTAAATGCTCCTAAATAATATAATTATAAAATTAAGTGATAGTCTGAAGAAGAATTAATTATATATATATATATATATATATATATATATATATATATATATATATATATATATATATATATATATATATATATATATTATATATATATATATTTATATATATAAGATTATTTAATCTATGGTTACTCTCAGCATATCAAAATTATTTCTTTGAGATTCTGCCTCTCTAACTAGATTCATAAAACTAAAAACATATACTTTTAAATTTTATTTGAAATCAATAAATTTTAAATATGTTGTTGTAACTATTTCTTATCTCTGGTGTTTATCAACACAAAATCAGTTCTATGAAATTTAACACTTGAAGAAAATCGTACACCAAAATTGGACTTGCGAAAAGATCAATTCAAGAAAGCTCCAGAGAATCCAGAATATGTTCAGGATTGTCCTGAAATTCAGCACCTTTCAAAAAAGTTTTGAAAATCTTTTTCCCATAAGCAAAGAACATAAGCTATCTTGTGCATCTTGATTGATAATAATGCATCCCTGGGCACTTTCTCTAGTACCAAAAGTAAACAGGTGGGATTATCCTATTATAAACAGCTTTTTTTTGCTCCTGAGAACAGCTTCAAATGTGCCAATGGCTCAGGTATGTCTAAAGGCTCAAAATTACCAGCTTTAGCCAAAATATCTACTGTTTTATACCTTCGTATATCAACGTGAGGAGGTAACCTTTGAAAGTGCATCTCACGAGAGGATGAAAGATACTCTATTGTGTTATTAAATAATGGTATGAACAGATGTTTGCAGACAGTTAGTTATACGACGTTTTAAGAAGAATATTGAAGTCAATATAGTCAAGTATTGATATTATATAAACATAATATAAAAATACTGATTTGAAATCCTCAGGACGTAGCATTTAAAAAAATGGCTACACTTTTGCATTTTACACTTTGCTGGTAAATTCAAAGTGCAATGGAAACTCATTTCACATTAGTGTTACATTGTGTGTAACATATTTCCAATTATTATAAGTTTAACATTCCGTAACATAATCTTAGTTAGTATTGCTATTCAATGAATGTGGTGTAACTCTATACATTTGATTAAACAACGTATGTTTTAAAGAAACATATTTAAAATTTAATATGAAACTAAATTTTTTCATTAATTCCATCATCATAAAATCTAATTTAAATTGATTTATAATTTGCTGTCATATGTAGTAAACTTATATATTTCCTAGGAACGCGGTATATAATTTTTTCAATACAGCTTTCATTATTAACGCTTCAAAAATACCTTTTAAGTTATAATAATCAGGCGGCTTGTTAATACACCTAATTGATTCGATTGTAAAACAGATGTGTGTTAACTTTAATTTATATTAATGTGATAAATTTTTAAGTAATAATGAAATAATTTTAGAGACACTTTCGAAAATTTATCGATACATTTTGTTCAATACTCTGACTGAATTAAACAGTTATGTGAATAATATGGGTATTACTATATTTTTATGTATATATAAATATTAAAAATAAAATCTCCATTGTGTAGCCAATCAATCATTTCTTGATGGTAAAGATTAATACGAGAATCTTAAATATAATGCAGTTCCAGCTTCAAAATAAACGTAAAATACATCATTTTCCCCAGCATTAAACTATTTTAGTGATTTCCTTTTATACTCTAGGTAATTATATCGATTCTAAATCCCCATCCCGCATTGGATAAGAGATCTTAAATAAAATCATAGTCTTAACTAACACTGTAGAAAATTCAGTCGTTGATAGGAAGATGCGGGTGCCACGAACATGTTTGCATTAGGAATTCCACAGAAGAAAGCGTAAAACAGTTCTCAATTTCACATTTTATAGGATCAAATTAACGACTTTTAGATTTACTCAGAACATTTATTTTTTCATGTTTTATATGAGGGTTCTATTTAATCAAATTTAACGAGTGAAAAAAAAACATAAATAGTTTTATTTTATAATTTTTAAACAATTTGATTAAAACTGTATTTTATATTACCCCCAGTTTTATAAAACTATAACATTTTACTATATTACTTCCTATTTCATGCGTTTTCTTTTATTCTCCCAAAATTGTTATCAGAAATAAATTAAAATTGAATTTAGAAACTGAACTATTTATTTTCAAATGTAACAATAACATTCTATTGAAAGTTGTAAAAGTAATAACACATTCATCGATTAAAATTTGTGTATAAAATATTAATTTTCATTCGAAATACTTGAATCTTTAAAAATAAAGCTTCAAAGGAAACTAAAACAATTATAATTGTATTATTTAAAAGCTCAAAAGTATACTCAAAATAAAATATTTGAAAGCCATTGGAGATTGTTTGTTAGTCATAAAATTATCAATAATTTTTTCTAATGAATAATTTAATTTTTTAGTTCAAATACATTCATAAAGCTAACAAAATTTATAATATATTTTGTAAAATTTGATTTACAGAATAACTTTTCTGTGTGTGTGTGTCCAAATTAAAATTATAAATTGCAATTAATGTCAACCCTTGGCATTTACTTCATATAATAGTGTTATTGAATTTATTGTACAAAAACATTTGTTAAATGAAATAACCAATTTTTACTGTCAAATCGCTGAATTACGAGAGTTTTGTGAAGAAGTTAACTTTAGATTGAACTAAGTTTTCAATACTTCACAAATTTCGCAAGTATTATTTTTTAAATTATAGAATTTTAGTAGTTACATTATCATGATGGGTAATTTAGAAAGTTTATTTATTGATCCTTTTTAAAGCAACTTTTCTAAACTATTTTAAATTTTTATTAATCTTATTAAAAAAACTTCAAAGAAATAGAAAATAAGGTTAAATTTCTTTTACTAACTTAATTTATTTACATTTTGAATTAAAATTTCATTTGCAATTCGTAGCATACATGATAACTATAAATTATCTTTATCTATTAAAAATTTTAAATGTTTTGGACTTATATTTGTGAAGATATTTTTTAATTCTAAATACAAATAAATACTTTACGGTTTAACGTACAACACATGAAAAATGATTTTTAAGTTGTGTATATCAGGTGAAAACAATTTTTGTGTCTATAGAATGTTCACTTTTTAATTAAGTGGATTATATAAAGTATTAATAGAATTAATTACATTCTGTAAGTGTGTAAATATATGTATGTATGCAATTATTTTAAAGTTTTATTTTTAACGTGCCTTTATAAAAAATGAAAAGAAATAAAAAACGCAAAATGTAATGCTTTCCAAACGTAAAGTATATAGTAGTGGCATATAAAAATGAGTAGTTTTATTACATGTTTTGCTTCAAGATAAATTTATGCACATTTAGAGCAATTAATATTTATTTTATTAAAATGAAATTAATTTAGTCATTTCTTCAAATCACTTAAGAACTTTAGAAGCACTTCACAGAGCAAAGAAAATGTAAAGACAATTTATAAAATGAATATTAATATTCTCCTAGCTTTGTTTATTTATTAAATTTGAAATTTACTTAAAACGAGATTAATTAAATTCAATATGATGAATGTTAGAAAATACAAGGTAATTTAAAATTGCTGTGATAGAGAATGTTACTGAAAAAATAAACATCAGTGCTTTTACAATTTCAATTTTATTTTGAAATTTTAAAGGTTATTTATTTGAATAATTAAAAATAGTTTTTGTTATATTCTCAAAAGAAATAATAACTTAAAAGTAAATACAATTTATAATGGAATTTCTTAAGCTAAATCACCAATATTTGCAATGTGATACAAAAATAAATAATTGGCACTTTTTACAACAAATACGTCAAATACATATCTTTTTAATTATTAAAAATAATATTAGGAAATATTTTCACTAGTAAAATTTGACTCCTGTTTTGAAAACTATGCTCTAATTGACATATTCACAATTTTTTTACAGGAAAGAGGAAAATCACTTCTTAAGTTTTATACTTGTGGAAAATTTATTTTTAAGTAAGATAATAATTTTAAGAATAAAAATTAAACTTCAAGATTTTAACTAAGTAGTCATTTTATCTCGATTTATTCTTGAATAAATTGTGCAAATGGAGGGCTAAATTATTTTTATTTTGTTACACTGTCTTGAAATGTTGCTTCCAGAGAAACTTCCTCTTTTTTTAGGGATCAGATAAGGAGAGAATGAAATAAATAAAATTAAATGAACATTAAAGCTATTGAACAAAGTCACGATGCGTTTCATTTATTTTGATTTCAAAGATCATCCTCATTTAAAGCACTTTAATGTTTTTATTCAAAGTCAATTTCTTTAATGAGATAATTTCCGCAACTGCATTAATATGAATATACAATTACTTGAAAGCTTTTTAAGAACCAGCATTTTAAGAGATCAAAGTAATTTTTAAGATTTTAACGGAAATATATGGATGAGAGGAAATGATCATTTGTTATAAAAGAATTAATATACACTGTCTGTACTTTAGTTTTTAAAATTGTAGATAATACAATATTTTAAAGAAGGAATCAGAGCACATGTATTATGAAACTGATATTTATATATATATATTTTGTTACATTTACATGGAAATGAAAATATTTTTGTTCCATGCAAGTCCACAGAAACGAATGTGCTTGTATATAATTCATCAACAAAAATAATTTTTCTAATTTTAAAATGTTTAAATTAGCTCGTACTTGCTTATTACGTTTCAACTTTGGAAAAACAAATAATAAAGTAGATTAAATCGTAGGCTAAAAATTCTATATAAAGTAAAATTTTATACTTAACGGAGATAAATGTTCATGAAGCCTGTACATATTTATGTACAGGTTTTATGTTATATACTTTATCTAATGAATTATAATTATTTTTATACATTTGAATGCAACTTAACTTTTGAAATAAAATTCATAAATATACCAAAAATATTTAATATAATATATAATTTTACATGTCATATGTAATTCATATTTTTATGTAATAATTAAAATAATATATTATTTTTACTTACTATTTAGCAGCTAAAAATTTATAATTATAAAAATTAACTATCTCATTTTTTCTTATTAAATATGAAAAAAAAATTACATAATAAATCAAATTTTGTAACAGTACAATTGCATCAAAAACGGCACAATTTGTTTTACAGTATGTTAATTGACTTTAATGCATTTACCCATTTAAGTTTATGCAGTTTTCCTGTTTTGACATTTTTTTAAGCATCTCAAATATTTATTGCATATTTTAAATTGAAAGAAAAAGAGAAATCACTGAATTTATTTTGCATTTTAGTTGTTAATCAAAAATATGAGATTCATCTTTTTGATGAGTTTGTGTTACGAGGGAATATGGCTGTTTTAAGATGCCCTATACCAAGCTTTGTTAAGGACCATGTCAAAGTAACTTCATGGGAACGAGTAGATGGATTCCTAATTACACCAGGAATAATTAGTGGTAAGTCAAATCAAATTAAATATTTTATATTGTATATAATAAATATAGGTTAATGTTTTTAAACTTATTTTATAATATTCAAATTAACAGCTAGAATAATATTATATATTGAAAGAAATAGCTTGCATAAAGTAATAATATACATCATTTCGCGGATATTACAGGGAAATACATTTTTATAATGATAAAAATTTAAAAGGATCTGATTGAAGAGCACTTAAAAATAATTTTAAAACTTCATTAAAATTACTTTAACTATTTCACACATATTTTACGCATTATATTATAAACATATTTAAATGTACGATGTATTAAACCACAATATATGTTTCTATAATGATATTTTTCTGTAAGATCTATGACTGGTTAATTATTTTATTTTTGCTAAGTAAAACATAGCTTTAAAATTATTAAAAACATAAATTAATCATTTATTTAATAAGTTTATAGAAATCAAAGTGTTTGCTCTCTGCTCTTCAATTAAGCAACTCATTGAATCAATACCCACCTTAGTTGTGAATATTTCTAGTAGTTCAAAATAAACTTTAAACTGTTTGTGCGTTTAATTAGCTCTTATGTGCAAAAAATTGACCATAAAGTACAAAACATTTCTATGAACTGAGATATTACGGAATGCTTTTAATGAAGGAAATGTTCTATTCCAGTGATTTTCAACCTGTGAGGTGCGAGCATATCCAGGAGAAAATGTTATTTAAAAAAACTGATAAAGTGACTGAAAGGAAAGAGCACACACACAAATACAAAACAGAATATATATTTCGACATATTTAATAATTAACTTATTAAATTAAAACGATTTACTAAATTAAAAACAAATTTAATAATTATTAGTGACTTCCTTGGGGATGTCTTTCAGAGGAAAGATTTTCGAAGGAGGATTTAATGTTAAAAATAGACACACTCAGTCCTTTTTCTATATTTAGCTGAGATCTATATTTTGTTTTCAACGAAGCCACCGCAAAAAATCCAGTTTCACAAAGGTAAGATATTGAAAATGGAAGTAGAATGCGAAATGCCCTTGTTTTAGACAGAAAACTCATCATCCACTTCTGCACGAAATTCATAGAGTGATTTATTACTCAATTGTCTTTTGGTTTCGACGCTTGCCGTGAAGTCTATGAAGGGTTCTTCCTCTTCAATTGAGAGTCCTTCGGAAATATTTTTAAATGGATCTCTCACCCACTTGTAACTTGATATCAGTTTGTCGTCAGCAAGAAAGTACTTCTTAAAATTCTTTGCTAACATTGCTGAATAGTTTTCAATTATTACAAAAGCCACTTTTACATGTTGTTCTTTAGCCTTGTAAGTTTTAATTCAATCATTCAAATTTGCAAACATTGCTAAAGCTTCTTGCTTTAAATTTCTGCTCCACAATTCCAATTCCCTACAAAAAGCATTAACTTTATCACTCGTATCCAATACATGTGTATTTGTTCCCTGCAGTAGAAGATTCAAGTTATTTAGTTTCTCGAATGTGTCAACCACACACATGTAGCTCAATTTCATCACAAATAAACAATAGCGAAGCTTCTCAGCTTCCGGTCTGTTTTCCTCTTCTAGGAAAATGGCGATTTCTTCTCTTAATTCATAAACACGCTGCAAAAATTTCCCCGTGATAATCATTTTGCCTCGCAATAAAATTTTAACGCTGAATGTACAGCACCCATGTCTTTACAAAGTGCGGAAAATTTTCTTGATTTCAGGGGTATCTATTTTATATAATTTGCTATGGTTACAACTGTAGTTAACATAATATTCAAACCAAGACTTATTTCTTAAAAGCCAAAGCTTCTCTGTGGATCATGCAATGTGTCCAGACTCACTGAGGCAATTTTTGTTTCACAAGTATTTGAATACTTTGGAAGCTTATGGTGAAGAGAACAATAAAAATGCATAGGATTCTTGTTTTTTCAATGCTGAGGATCGGTGTTAAAAGGTCAATAAGTTTAAGTATTATTGGCAATTTGTAAAGTTTAAAATTAAGGTTGTAGTGTAGGTTTAACATCAAAATACTCAAAATACATTATTATTGTATACATTTTATTGTATGTGGTGGGAAAGGGGGGCGATGAAAATTACGACTGAAAATTGGGCTGTGAATACTAAAAGATTGAGAAACACTGGACTATTCAATGCAAATAAATTGTAATTATTTCTTATTACCTTGATATTAAACTTAAATTTTAATTAAGCATGTTGTACTCTTTAGTATGAATTTATATAAACAGGCTTGAATGTAACGCTTACATACGTTAGTTATATAGTCAATGAAATGTGTTTAATTACTTAATAATCATGTGTGACGAAATGGGGCTATATAAAAGATGGAGTATTCAAAAGATAACCTTATTGCATTGAGAGTCTAAGATTTCTATTGTTTGTTAAACTTTCAGCCATATGGTAACATTTTGCCAAATTAATTCATTTTTGCTCATTTCATATTAATGATCAAGATCTTCAATTTGAAACAACTTCAAAATTATTTACTGCTTTTGGTTCTTAAGTTTTTTATAAAATTATAGTCATTTCATTTATATTATAAATTTCACGGAATTTTTATAATAGTCTACTATATAATAAAGCTTCTTGCTCAATCAGAAAAGCGAAATATTAAATGATAGAAAATACTAAAAATGCTAGTAAAGAAAAATATTCACATTTTGCTTAGACAAATATATGTTTCTTTTATAAAAAAGATTTTTTAATCTATTTATATTTCATTATTGGAAAGGACACAAATGTTAAAATTTTATTTTAGTCATAAATATAAAAGAAATATGTTAATGATTTATAAAATAATTTGTTAACAAAAATATACGAAAGTTTAATTGTTTAAATTAAATTTTAAATTGTACCCACAATTCTTCTGAATTTCTCTTTCTATATTGATTTAATATTATCATTAATATAAAGCATAATAACCTCAATATAATATAATATAATATAATATTGGAAAATACAGAGCAAATGAAGATCTAATTTAATTCAGAATATTTAAAAAAATGGAAAGGATAATATATAGGAGAAAGTAAAGAACTTACACTTTATGTAAATCTACTAGAAATATATGTATTAATGCCAACCTTTGCCACAGAATAAAAGAAAAAGTATGTATTTTGATTTATATTATAACAGTATTCATGATTAAATATACACATTCGCACAAAGAAAATTCGTATTTATGTTACTTGGTGCGATTTTAACATTCTAGTGAAGAATTTTAATTGAAAATTGCTTCTTACCAATAAAATAACCCAAAGGACTCATGATTTAATCAAATAATATTTTTGAATATAAGTTTCCATATTTATTATTTTTAATCAATCGAATTCTGTAAGCGCAAATTTTCATTTATGAATAAAAAGGATAGTAAGGAGGAAATATTTATCAGTATCCCAATGAAACAGTTACGACTATATTGTCTGAAGAACAGGAAATAATGTTAATGCCATCCTTTTTAAATTACATGTTTTTAAAAATCAAGAGAAATGTAACTCTTCAGAATTTTTTTAATCTTTGTAAAATTTATTTTTCTTTCTTTTTTTAAAAAAAAAAAAAAAAAAAAAAAAAAAAAAAAAATAAAACACTGAGGAAAGCAGATAAAAGCAACTGTTAATTATGATGTTGAAAAACACCAGACGCAAAATTTGAATAAACACAATAGAGAGATTGTAACCAAATAAAAAATATACTATTGGACTGTTGATGGGAAAATGAATATACATAATCGAAACACATTCGTACTGTAAAATATTTTGCCTTTAAATTAGCTCAGAAATACATCATTGATTAATATAATTCAAGTAAATACAATAATTAAATTAATTGTTTTTGTTTGCTTATAGGAAAATATGGTTTATTAGATGATGGCAATCTCTACTTTCGTGATGTTACAGACAGAGACACAACATTCAGCTTTAGGTGTCACACTGAAAATGTGGTTACAAGAGAAAAGAAAGTCAGCACAAATTATTCAAAAATACTTGTAACAGGTTGGTACATTATTTTGCAAGAAGCATTCATAGAATTATATTTTTGTAATAATGCATTTAATTTGTGTAAATTATGAAATACTATAACCATTTAAAATTATTTAAGTAAAATTGGATTAAAAGATAATCTAATTTTAAACACAATGGATAAATAAAATTTAAGGAAAGATGAACTTTAATCAATTTCTGTTAAAAATGATGATATTTTACATTTAGCATTTGTCAGAATCAAAATGCTTTATTAAATTAAGTATTTTTTACCTATTGTTATATTTTGTAAAATTTGAAAAAAAAATGTAATTTATATTATGTTAAAAGTTAACAAAATAACAGATATAATAAAATAATGTTAAAAAATGTATATAAATTAAAATCTGTTTATTATTTTTTAAAAAAAAAAAAAACAACTACAAAGTTACAAATGAGTAAAAAATATTTTTTTATTTACATTTTAATTCAGAACCTCACCACACACAGCCGCCAAGGGTGATACATCGTTCCACTAGAGTAAAATCTGTTGCTGGTCAACGAAGTACATTATCATGTATTGCACAGGGACATCCTGTACCAATATACAGGTGGCATCGGATAATGTCTGGTCAGCGAATAATGTCAGACGTGGATCCTTCCGTTAGACAAGAAGGAGGTGTTCTCGTGTTCAACAAAGTGAAACGATCTGATACGGGTAGGTACACATGCCACGTCAGCAATTCTGTGGGAGAGGATAGAGTTGAAATGGAATTAATTGTGGAAGGTACGAATTTTTCCTCATTATTTAAAGTTTGTAACAGTAATTCAAATCTTAAAATATCTATGAAATGTAACCATAAGTTTATAAATAAAACCGAGTTTTAATTTAATTGAAATTCATAATGCTTTTTGTTAAGTTAAACAATATTTATTTAAATCTAGCTAGTGACAAATGATATTTAAAGATATTGAAAAGAAAGGATTTACGATTTAGATTGAGTTTCAGTATTAGAAGAAGGAAATGGGAGATAACTTCTTCATTGATTTTGAGATATTCAAATTTAGTGGCTACTTAAAAGTAAGTTATTTGAAAAGAACCAGATTACAAATAATACTGAATTTTATTTATGAAAAAAATATGATGGAAAATATTCATTTATAAATTCTTTTATCTTTTATAACTATTTTTAGTGTATTTTCATTAAATTTCGTAGATTTTATATACACTTGATAAATGTATGGACATTTTTCATATAATTAAATAAATTTTATTTGATAAAACATTCAAGTCTTTTCAGCATACTTTAATTTTTCTTCTAGAAACAATAACCAACAACATTCTGATCGAAATTTTAAAATATTGAGCACATAAATAGAAACCAAAAAAAAAAAAAAATATTATTAGTTTCGTATTGCATATTGACAGAGCTTTCTCTCTGAAATAAATCCAAATAAATGTCTTATAAATGGTATGAAAAATAAATATTATGGAAAACATAAAATATTGCTTTTAAATAAAGAAATAGTTAATAATAAACTCCAACGTAAAAAAATAAGAATCAATGCATAGTTTACATCCTGTTCAAAATATTCTGACAAGAAGAACGAGAAACAAGAGGGAAATGCTTTAAGAATACAATCCTTATATATATATATATATATATATATATATATATATATATATATATATATATATATATATATATATATATATATATATATATATATATATATATATATATATATATATAGATATATATATATATTTATATATATATATATATATATATATATATATATATATGTAAGTGTGTATGTATACTGGGAGAAATAGTTTTCAAGGAAATTAAGAAATTAATAATTTGAAAGCAAATATACATTAAGTCTTAACCTATTGATTTAATTATAAAATATGAATAAACATGAATTATAAATATTTGTGACTACTCTTGCATGAATGTAGAATATAAGTATAGCATTAGTTTTACAGTGTGAATAAATATAAGATAGATTTTTTTTTATATAATAATATAAGTCCTTACAAAAATTTTTATATCCAAAATAACATTTAAAAATATAAGCTATTTTCTTTAAATTTAAAAGTGCATTAATCGTTAAAAATATATATATATATATAAACAACAAATAGGTTAAATAAAAATTTTTAATGTATAGTTTTTTTTTTTTTTTTGGTTTCCTACGTCATTCATAATGAAATTGTAAATCCTTTATAAAAGTAATTGATTTATTTAATTAGTATTTCATATTTAAGTATTAGTAATTAGTATTTCATATTTAAGTATAAATTATGAAATACTATAAACATTTAAAATTATTTAAGTAAAATTGGATTAAAAGATAATCTAATTTTAAACACAAAGGCTAAATAAAATTTAAGGAAAGATGAACTTTAATCAATTTCTGTTAAAAATGATGATATTTTACATTTAGCATTTGTCAGAAACAAATTGCTTTATTAAGTTAAGTATTTTTTTATTATTGCCCTATTTTATTATTGAATATTGCCCTGACAATATTTTCCATTCCTTGAAATAGAAAAACTAGGAATTGAAAATTTGAAATTAGAACTTTGGCACCGGTAATATGAAATCAACTATTCTGAATATGGGATAGTTCATAATTTTTAAAATTACATTACTATCAAGACTTCATGATAGTTAATATCTTATCTCATCTCATTCAAATAATTATTGTATTGTTAGAGACAAACAATACACACACACACACACACACACACACACACACACACACACACACACACACACACACATATATATATATATATATATATATATATATATATCCCAGGACAGGGTCAAAGTCATTATAGTAGGTTTTCGCTATCTTTCCTTATTAGATGTTATTGTTCTCTATATTCCAGCACCGATCATTTGCAGGTTTCTTTCCAACGCTGTTAAGCCATCTAATGAGGTGTATACGAATTAATTGGGACAAAAAATGCTTTTTTTCTGGTCTGGGGGTGTTTTTACTATTGTTCCTCTTAACAGCTTCAAACCCCCTAATATCTGTTTAGAAATAAAATAATGGATCGATTTAAAATACATTTATTTGTGCGCCTAGTTCAATGTGTGAATAGTTCAGTTGTGTTTGTGCAAACGGATAACTATCATAAAAACTAATAAAGTTATTTTAAAAGTTGTACAATAAATCCAAGAAAGTCAAGTAAAGTCCTTTAAAATGTAATTACAAAATTATTATTTTGAAAGGAGTTTCTCAATTGTGCACAAAATGGGTTCTGGTTGATAAACATACAGGAACAAAAATGAGGAAAATAAATAATTCCTAATTAAAATGATAAAAATGAACTTCTAGTATCGGATAAAAAATGCCAATAATGTTTTTTAAACATATTAATAACGACACTGAAATATATTTTCGAATGCATAATAAGAATCAAACGCATTTAGAAAAAATGGACATCTAATTCTGAAGTCACATAGTAGCCTAGACTGCAAAATAAATTTTAAACATGTTTCGATAATTTTCCTACAAATAATAGAAAAAAATTAGTTCTTCTTAAAAATAGTATATTTTGTGTATAATGTTTTTTTATGCATAAAGTTCGTTTCATTCATGGAAAAGAAATATTGCGGCATGATTTGTCTATTCATCAAAATTCAAAGTTGATTATGAGAGAAAAAAATGTTTGATTTGCCTGGTAACTCATTAAAACTAAATCCCATTTAGAATATATGGCATATTCTCAAAAATATTTAGCTTAAATGCATTGCATGACAATAGAGTACATGATAAAAACTGCTATTCAAGTGTAGCTTCACAACAGTGAATTCAATAATATGTACGCTACATATGTGGAGTCAATGACAAGATTGTTTATGAGGTACCACACTAAGGGAATTTATTTCCACGTTCAAATTTTGATACACTAATATTACATTTGGAAGTTTCTTGTCCATTTATAAAAAACACATGCAGTAGCAACAAAAAGCACGATCAATATACAAATGCATTTATGATATCCATGGATATATAGATTCTAATATTTACTTGTTAGGAGGCATTCATTTGGTGAATCTCTTTGATCTAAGCTCCGATACAGTTTTAAATGCAAATACATTATTTACCTCCAATTATTTTACTTAAGCATGTGTTTATACTGCAGCAAGAAACTGATGTAATATTTAAGTAAATTTCAAAAGAGTTTAGTTTTCCTTTTAAGAGCATAAGAGTAATAATATTAATGAAAGGTATCCTTAAATGGTATTTTGACCCCCAGAAAACTGTCTTAGTTGCTTGTCAAATATTTTATGAAGGGAGTGTGGTGTCTCTAATCCTACCTTTTTTATTTCATTATAGCGGGATATTAATGCTATGTATACTATATTTAAATTAACAAAAAGTGTCTTAGTGAGGAAAATGTTGATTTTATTATCATTCGATGATTAAGGCTTTGTATTTCCCAAATTCAAATGTTAGCTATGCTTTTCATGCTTTTTAAAATTAAATGTAATTTTAAAAAAACTCTTAAGTATTTTTAATGATATTGCTTTACTTAGAACTTAAATCTCTAAACTGTAGTTCCAAAAACTTTTTTAAATGCAGTAATTTAAATACAAATTACACTAGTAATGTATTATAACTGAACTCAAAAAAATTACTTGTAAACATAAAACATTCTTTTTGGTTAAAGCTGGAAGAAGAATAACACATTACAAACATCTTTCGAGTATAAATAGAAGATGAAACGTAATTCAATTCTATTCTTTATTTTGAAGCCTATACATTATTTTTTTCTTTCAACTAAGATCTGAACCCAATTTAATCTAAGTAGTGAAAGATATGTGCTGTTTCTTTTAACATGTTTCTAAAATAAAACTCAAATTAGTTGATTAAAAGTTCTCTCATAATTGGAAAATTATTTTATACACTAATTAATGTATATAATTTCTAAAAGTAAATTTTGGGGTTAAATAATTTCGATTGTTAATGATTCTGTAACATCTTTTTTTTAAAAAAAAATTTAAGAAATTTTCAAAAAATATATTAAATTTTATTTTATTGACATATATTAATTTATTATATTTGTTGATCATATTACAGTAAATAATTTAAGAGAATAGTTTCTATAATTTAAAAAGGGATAGTTATTAAATATTTATTTCATTATAAACAAATCCGAACTTATTTGCAAATGACCAAATAAAATTTTTAAATGCAATAAAAATTTATATCACTAAAAATTAGGTAACTATTTTTTTTATAAATTAAAATTAATGTTATTAAATAATAAATTATAGTTATATAATAATTAATAGAAGACTGAAAAAGCAAATCAGAATACATTAAATTATTTACGATGGTAAAGTGGCTTCAAAATTTAAAATGTTAACTGTCGCTTTAACTATTTTTGATATTAGATTTGTGAAAATCGGTAGTGTGCCATCATATTTTTCATGAATTATTTGGTAAAATTAAAAAAAAAGTTTAAGAATAGAATAGTTTAAGAATAAGTGTTTAAACAGCGTTTATTAAAATTGAGATTAATTTTTTTTACAGATTAACTAACATACTTTTTGTAAAAGGTGAAGATTTTAATGATTATGTTTATAGTTTTATTTTAAATGAATGGTAAAATCCTAATTGTTAGTTTTCTGGCTAGAGTTGGTGTTGGTTTGAACTTTTGCATCAGACAAATGGCTATATTCATATTAATCAGCGGTTTTGTATACATATTAAATTTTAAGTTGTAGTCAAATTAAATTTTTGAGGCAAGATATACATGGAAATCGACAAGCGTAACAGAATACTAAACAAATACATGCATTTTTTCTAGAATCTGTAGTAAATAGGTAATCGTATTACTTTTATTGAATCTTCAAAGTACGAAAACAACTTGAAATTACACATATAAAAGCAACTTAATTTGAATTTAATGCTACACACACAAATCCTGAACTTTTAAAGAAAATCCAAAATAAAATACTTATTTAAATTCAATCCAAACTAAGAATTTTAAACAGTTATATTCACTTTGTTATACTGTTCAAAATAAATTTACAAATCTCTGTTTTCAAACGCAATTCATCATAATATTAATTGCACAATGTAAAATTTATTATTATACATATTAAAGTTAGTAAATTATATTTTAATATGGAAAGTTTGTGATATGTTTGATAATAAATCACACTATATTAGAGATAGATATTTGTGATAATGATAATAATAAAATTTATTTTTACTTTGACATTTTGAAAAGTTTTTCATTTCAAAACTGTCTTTTCAGTTTATATTAATTTTATTTTCAGTGCATTTAAAATAAGCATATTGGAAATACTATTTGGGTATCTTTTGTTATTATTCTGCGTGTTTTTTAATTCTATATCCTACATTATATAAATCGCATGCCTAATGAGTAACTGCTAAAACATAATAAATAAGTTAATGTTTTTTAAATGAAAGTACAGATAGCTTTATTAAAACATATTAAAGGAAAGAAATACAAAAGTCTTTTTTCAATGTATGTCACACACACATTAACAGTAATAAAAATTTATTAGAAAAATAAATAGTGTCATAATGAAAAACAGTAATATAATAAATCGAATTTTATGTTTCAAATTGGAAGATTTTCAGCTATGGCTAATTTGTTATCTGTCAATTTTTTTTGATAGCTCTTAAAATATTATTTTACAAAATTACAATAAATAAAAACAGTAATGTTATTAACTGCCTCCATTTTGTTCAAATATAAACGACAAGTCAAAATTATTTCCAAATCTAAATTGAAAATCTTTCAGGTATTATTAATATCTCTGCTTTTTTTTTTATCTAAAATAAATTATTACGCACATTTACGAAATAGCTAGAATTTCTCAGCAATATTTGTTTTATTTGTCAAAAAGTAAAATTTGCTATTAAAATAATCACAGTCAATTTCGTAAATTGAAAAACAATCGTAAAGTGGAATTCTATCAAGGATAATAGATTTAACATTGGAAAAGCCAACTAAAACAAAATCTTAATCAAAGACTGAGATAAAACTCAATACAAATTAATGGGCGATGGAGTCCACTCAGCTCTACGCCCAAGTTATTTTTAGTAATGCAATCATATTCGAGTAATGCTTAGAACGGAAACCAATTGTATTTATTGGATAATTCTGAAACGATGTAACATTTATATTTTTTCTGATAAATATCTGACGTAGCTTTTAAAAATAAAAATTCACCAGAGGAAGAGAAAGAACAATCTAAAAGGAATTACAGTATCCATGTACGTGAAAACACGTCCCCAATGTCTAGCGAACTTTCGATGTCACAATTATGCGGAAAGTGAAGCTTAATTTTTCGTTTAATGGCTTCATACTTATTATTGCTCAAGTAATGATGATGAGGATTTTTAGCAATTAAGCGCTAGCTAAGGAAAAGGCGATTCCTCCGCATTTCTTGAAAACTAAATGCATTTCGATTACTTCGTTTTTTAAATGCAAACAAGGCAGATAAAAATTACATTAGCTAATTTTTTTCTGTTTTCTTGTTTTTTGGAATAATAAATGAGAGCATTTCCGAGAATTTTTCATCATTTATTTTTAATATATATTTTTCGGAAGTATTAAAAAGCACTCAAATAATGTGATCAGAAGTAAGGCCCACTTAAGTGGAAAGCATTACTTACTGGAGCGGATGTTTCTAGATTGATGGTAAGGAATTAGAACTAATTATGAGTTTAGGTAAATGTGAGATCGATTTTCATATTAAAATATAGTATAATTCCATTTTAAGTGGGTTCTGCAGAATTTCATAGCAATAGAGAATTCATACATATTCATAAACTTCAACATCTATGAATTTTATCAAAATATAGTATTAACTACTTTTACATTGATGTAAATCTGAAACATTTACATTGGTGCTGAAATATATATTTACAATGCAATTTGTGAGGAAAGCATGATATAACTACTATTATGTAATTTTATAAATATTTTTATTCATCAAATGCATTAAAAATAATAAATATTTAGAAAAAATATTTAATTTATTCCTTTTTTATAATTAAATACCTGAATTTCGAAATAAGTTTTGTAATCAATTCGTAAATCAAAATTTCACATAAATAAGAAGTAAACTTTAAAATTTTAATTTAAAAGATTGATTGTTTTCCTTAATATTACTCAGTAAAATTTCAAAAATGTAGTGCTCTAAATCTACAATTGCATTAAAAATTATTTTTGATTTAAATTTTTGGACAGGTTGCCATATAAAAATTGAGAATTATTATTTAGCGTTAACAAGCTAAAAAGAGTAAGATAAAGTTTTTATATTGCTTAATTATAAAAAAAACTTGCAGTTTATTTTATATATGCGTTTGATAAAGAAAATGTCATTTGTCTTTTTTAAGAATTTAGGGAATTTTGATCTTGTTCCACCAAAAGAAAAAAATAAAATAATTTTCAAAATATAATATTTGTTTTCAAAATCATTAACGATATTAAGAAAAAACTCTCACTGATTTAGTCTAACATAACAATTCCATTTTTTTTTATTTTTATTAAGTTTTTTCTTGTATGTCATATTACCAATTAAATTCTATTCATTGTATTTTTCCTTTCAAAATATAGTAGAACCACATTAGAATTATGAAAAATATGTTTTTTATTGATAATATATTTTCAACTGCTTACAATTTTATACCTTTTTCTGCTTACGAAAAAAAAAATTAAAAAATTAATGAAAAAAAAATTATTTTTCAATGTTTATTCAAAAAGCGAAAAAAGCATTTTTACTGTCAAGCATTGTTACTTAGTTAAATAATTGGAATTGTATTAAAATACATTTTAAATCGACTAATAATAGTTTGTCTTTTAAATATTTTTGTCAAATATCTAACAAAAAATAGATAAATAAACAATTTCCAATTAAAAATAAATTTGCTTTAAAACTGAATTGATATTCTTATTTTCCATTTATTAAAAGAGAATACTTCATACAATACGAATAATACTGATTATAATTAGAGTCTGAACATTGAAACGTAAAACAGATTTCTTTCATTAAGATTTCTCAATTAACTTCAAAAAATATAGTATGAATTCATAAAATTAAATAACTGTGCAATAATTCTTAGTTTACACAGTAAACTTGCCCAAAAATATTTCTCTACAGTAATAAAAAACAGGATGCATCATACAAAACGCTATTTGGATCATATCAAAAAAACAATTAAAGTTTCTGTCTTAAGCAACACGTACCATTAAAAATAAAATTTTACATTAAATAATAACTTTTCAATCTCTTGAAAAAAAGCTGTTTTAGTTTTTAAAAATAATATACCTTTATATATAGACATTTACATATGTAATAAAGGTCCATATAAGCAATTTTTTTTTTGAAATACTCCATTTTAGATGTTTTTGATGTCTGCATTACTTAAAAAATAAATCATTATTAAGAAAGATCGATTTTTCTCTTAAAATGAAAAAGTCCTAAAGCTATATTTATCTCCGTTTTAATAAGAGAAATGCTATAACTTATAATCTAAAACAGTATTGTTTTAAATGTTGTAAGGATTGTGTTTAAATTTGCATTCGCTAAACTTTTAGGTCATAAATGAATTATTTAAGTAAGATTGCTGCAGATTTTGTTAGAAAATACGCATCACAATTAATTTTTACAATAATTTAAATCGGATTTGAGTTGTGATTTTTGCACATATATTTTCTTGATGCAAGTAAAGATTTCAAGGAATATTTGACTTAATTTGCAATTAGATTCAGAAATTTTGATTACCAATAAATTTATATATTTAATTAGATCATTGAAACTGATTCATGTAAAAATAACTTAATTCCAGTAAAATATGAGAATATATGAAAAATAATATGTATCTGCATAAAAAAGAAAGAATAAATTAAGCAGAGAAATAAAGATGAAAAATTCTAATAACAGTACTTAGCATGAATCAGTTTTGGGTCTTCTGTATTTTGGAAGATTAACTTTGCAAAATGTGTTTCCTATAATTTCATGGTTTGTGCTTATACATATGGTAAAAATATAGCTATGCTTCTGGGATAACAATCTGCGTATCCAGTCCATTAGGCATTTGCATTCTAAGCTGTACCACTTGTCATATAACATTATGTGTCCATTAATTAATCTGACATAGAATCATTTATTTATATATATATATATATATATATATATATATATATATATATATATATATATATATATATATATATATATATATATATAGATGGCACAGTTGTCGTATAATACTTGCGGCATACTCTGAGATTGGCGATTTTTTTGCGGATTTTCTTATGTATCTGGCAACCATGTTTATGTTACGTATACAAAAAGAGACCTACAAGAATTATGCAGAAATTTCTATTTTGGTAACCCTAGTATTTACGGCATCGCGCACGTCACGATACGTCATCTTGGCAACCTTTCTTCATCGCCAAAAAAAATACGGCACTTGTGCCATATATATATATAAGTAATCTCAGCACTTAAATTTTATGTTGAAATTGGTGTACTAGTAATCAATTTGATATGGAGTTTTAATAACCCATTTTCGTAAAATTTAACAAATACAATCAAGGAAATAAAGAGTTATAATTGTTAATAAATCGATTCAAGCCGGAAGATAAATTTTGATGTTGGAAGCATGGTTACATTCTCAGAGATATATATAAACAGACACTGGCTGGTTTTAATTATTGTAATATACTGTACTCGCATTTCACATTAATAATTACAGATTTAACACTGTATAATTTTTTCATTTATTACGAAGAGTACAATGTCTATATATAGACAAATTGATAATTTTATTTCTTTCTCTAAAAATGACTTCTTTCTTTTTGCATTCATATGAAATATAAGAGTAATGCAATCATTATAATCAATAGATTTTCTTTACATAAATTGATACAAAATTGCTAGACCAGAAAACTTTAAATTAATTCTCATATTCTTAAAGTAACATAAATTTATTATGCTTAATTTTTTTTCATAATTGACGAGGAAATAATTTTTATGTCAGGAAGTTCTAAGCGATTTTTAATATTATATGGTTTAAAGTAATTTAGTATGAAAAAGCCGCCACTTCCTCAGAAATACATCCTTAATTAAATTAATATTTTAATCTCAAAGTTCTGTACGTTTTCATAAATATGCAATTGGAGAGTGTACCTCAGTAATTATCACGAAACTAAACAGTAGCTGAAAATGGTTTTCAAATATTACACAATTTAGAAAAATGAGTTTCAAGTCCTACTAATTTAGCTCAAATTTCAAATTATCCAATCAAGAAAAAATCAATAAAACGATATGAAATTAGTATCTATCTATCTAGGTATGTATGTATATATATATATATATATATATATATATATATATATATATATATATATTATATATATATTATATATATATATATATATATATATATATATATATTATATATATATATATATATATATATATATATATATATATATATATATATATATATATATATATATATATATATATATATATATATATATTTCAATAAAAAATATTAATTTAAACGAAACTAATATACATATATAGCCTTTGGCCTTTGTGTAACTTTATTTCATCTTTATAAATATATCATAATATGAATAAATTAAAGCTATGCACGCCTTTTAAATAAATATTTATAATATTAGAGTAATTAATAAAGGAGAGAATATTACAAATAAATGTTCATTTATATTTAAAAATAATGAAATGTAATGTAATATGAAAAGTTTTATTAAAAAATCTAAGAAATGCCAATCTATTTTGAAATATATAACTACAATTTTTTATTAAATTGAATAACTAAACAGATTTCTAACAGTTATTTATTTTGCAATTAAATGATTTATGAAAGTTTTTATTGTGAACATAATATAAATTCATATTGCCAAACATACATAGCATTTTCTTTTCACTGCGAAATCTCGTTTTCTTTTCGTAATTCTACCTTGACAATTTTTCTTTTGGACTGAAAGCGCAACAGAAGAATAACAAAATCCGAAAACTTCGGCGCTTTTCTTGAACACTTTGTCACAATCTCTCCCCATTTAATAGCCTATTTACTTTAATGATTCTTTGCGTCTTCCTTTTTTCTTGTAGAACCACTGAGGGTCAATCTCTCTCCTCAAGAGTTGCAGCTGGACGTGGGCAAGACTGCCCTCTTCAACTGTTCTGTGGAGGGTCAACCAATTGGCAGCGTCGTTTGGAAGAAGGACACGAGATTTATCACCGCCAATTCTCGAGTCCAGTTCCCCTCCCCCACAACCTTACAGCTAAGACAACTGAAGAGACAAGACTCGGGAATGTACCAATGCTTCGTCTACAGGGACGCCTACTCGTCCCAGGCGGCAGCAAGGCTCGTTATTGGAGGTGAGGTCTATTCTTTATTCTTTCTCCAAATGGCCTACCGTAATAGTGGCTCGATTTCTTTAAGGTGAATAGGAACAATTTTACTTTTATTTTTGGTTAAAAAGACAATTCAAGAAGCAGAATGTAACATCATTAGTCATTTCAAACTAATTGCTATACGAAATCAATTATATATATATATATATATATATATATATATATATATATATATATATATATATATATAAAGCTCAAACCATACTGTTTTTGAATTTTTTTATTATACTTTTGCCTCACAATGGGATTTATAAGGCATATTTCTTTAAGCAATTTAATGTATTTAATGTTAGCTAAAATATGTAAATGTATCTTTTGATATATATCTGTTTAAATTACAAGCATGCGTATAGTTTCTTTCAAAACATATCATTTCACTGTATTTTCATTTTATCTACATTTATTAATTTTTTTAATTCATAGTAAAAATGTATAAGACATGATATGGAACAATTTAAAAAACATGAATATTAATAAACAAGCATTATTTTTTTCATTTATCTTAAGATAGTATAAAAATGTTAAAAGAGAATGTTTTTGATGTTTTGTACAGTTAATATACGAATACAGTTGAAGTGAACGTATTATATATTGCTAAGACCACATATTTGAAGTTTATTTTCATATTTGAAAAATAGGATATAGTGTTACTATACTTTATCGTATTACAAGTAGTAAATTTATTACAGCGCTGTAAACATAATAATATTTGTACTGATACTATTAATTCAAATTTAAAAAAATTAAAGGTAAAAATAATTTTACTGAATTATAAATCCGAACTGTTCATTTAATGAAATAAAAAATATGATGTAAAAATTTATATTTATCATTACATCTTTTGTGTGTCTTCAAATTTTGTTTTTTCTTAAAGATATAAAATAACTTAACTGTACATTACACTAATTGTACATATTATTTCTATATAACATTATAAGCTCTCAAAAATAGGTTAACTTCATATATTTATCAATTTCTTGAAACAAACTGGTAAAAAAGTCGTTTTTATAATTATTTTCAATATTTTGCTTTATGTGAAACTTTTGCCTTAATTAACAATTATAGAAGTGTTTTTAAATTATGGCCGGAAAAATGCTACTGAAATTTTTCTTTGTTGTGATTAAGCAGAAGCTCCCAAAAGGAAAATTTTAAAGTATCTTGTTTCAAAAATTAAATATTTTCAAATGAACATAATTAATTTATCTACTTTGAAAAGAAATAAAAGTTTACAGTAGATGATCGAAATTCTATAATACATATATTAATCAACAAAATTCATCAGTTTTTTAAGCAAGTTTGAAAATTCTATGAGAAAATTTTAGTCAATAACAGTAAATATTCTAAATGCATCAAGAAATTGAATAAGTTTCTTCTTCTAATCTAAATGTATCTTCATATAACACGCAAATGAAACAATTCCTCTCATAGGAAGAATTAAGTATACATTATATATTTCTCATCTTCTCATTTCCTAGCATAAAATGAATCTAAGAATTAATTTCCGGTGTGTATGCCTGACACACGCTAAGAATATTGGCAGACGAACACTGTTGTTCCTGGAAGAAATATATATAGATCTTGCTTTGCTGGATATGTTAGTAACACTTACTACAAAAATATGTCATAATATCTATATCTGATTTCAATGTACAAATCCAATTATTTCATAGCACTTGATAATTCTGTCGTGATGAATGTGTACGATATTTCTTTCTGTGAATATCTGTTGTAATTCTTGTCAAACCTTTAATCATGTATCAGATGAATTTATTCTCTTATTTATTTAATTATATATATATGCATATATATATATATATATATATATATATATATATATATATATATTATATATATTATATATATATATATAATATTATATATATATATATATATATATATATATATATATATATATATATATATATATATATATATATATATATATATATATATACCAAATATTTTATATTTTAGCATGTAGGTACCTTTCTTTAATAACCTAGATTATTGGTGCATGCAACTATTGGTACATAACAGTTATTGGTGCATAACATAATTTTAGACAATTAATTTTTTTATTGAAAAATAATGACGCAAGAGGATAAAATATAGAATTTTGAAAATTCAACAATTAAGAAATGAAGACCAATTCAAACATTGTGTGGCACAAATTTTACACTTACAAATTAATTTGATTAACACATTTGGAACACAAAAATACAAGACAACTAAGAGTTTTATGTAGTAATTAACAATTTTTGTCAATAAGTTGTATTACAACAATAACATTGTTAAATCTTTAAGTGATTATAAATGTGCAATAAGCGAAGTCTCATGATTATTTACAGCAAAATCCATATATTTTCAACAAATTACCTTTAAATTATAAACATTAATGCTTGAAAAGTTAACTCCTTTCACGAGTGCTAGTAAAACATATATTTTCAATAGTAATAAAAAATCTCAAAATTGTGATTTCAAAAGAAAAATATACTCCCTATGTTTGTAATCCAATTTTTAATATCTATACCAGTAACAACTCTAAATACCTTTCATAAGAATAATCATGTTCTTTTTAAATTTAATGATTCAACTAATTTTCACTGACTTTAAATGATATTTAAGAATCCAGATCAAAAATATTTTTATCATAATTTTTTTTAAAAAAATAGGCACTTCTATATAGTTTAGAGCAAAATCTTTGAAATATAAATTTCAAAGAAATTTTCCTCTTATCGAAATGTTCTGCCATCAAAAGAAAAGAAAGAGAGAATTTATCTACTTTACTCTAAGAAGATAAAAAGAGATCTGAATCATATAGATTGCTCATCCGTAAGGAAAATACTAAAATTCTCTGGGGAAGATACCTTTGGCTCGTTTCTTGAACCTACCCAACCCAGTCAGTATATTCTTTTAGAAATGAATCAGAACAACTCCTGATCCCAAGTGCCTTTCCCATGTTGCCAATCGTAACTAATAAGAAAAGTAAGATTTTCTTCTTATCTACTGCTTTGATGTGTTAAGGGATTATATAGAGCAACATTGTTTCTTAAATCTGTTTTGTAGATACGAAATCATTTGCGATTGTTTGCAATTATATATCCCAAAGATTTAAATGAGAGTCTTGATATAGCTTTTGAAGTTAATTGTAAGCAATTCTGATATTAGCAATTTATAAATAAATTGAACTGTAAATGTTATTATGAATGAAATATCATAATAACAAATATTTAAAGTTAATTTCGACAAATTTAAAATTTCTAAATATTTTAAAGTCCAGTAAAAAATCTGAATTGAATTAATATTTTTAAAGTATTTTCTAGTTAAAAACGTTTAAGAAATTTATTAAAAATTTAAATCAATCTGGGAAAATATATTATGTAAAAGAATATATTTTGATTATCTGTGCCATTTTATTTTCTTGCATAAAAATATGTTTGTTAATAACACATAAGACACGCTCAATTGCGGACCTCAATTGGGAGGCCAGGGGTTTTTTAGACTATTGTTACAGCTGTTTTATTTTTTTTATTTTTTTGGTTATTTGTATTTTTTCTGTAATTGTATTTTATCTGTGCCATTGGAAATAAAAAAAATAACACATAATACGCACTTGATTTGTGATTAAATATTCTAAATTATGCAAATGTTTGAAAATTGAATTAAAAAATAAGACGCAAGATGCATTTCATATAGATTTTATTTCAGTTTAAAATCACATAAAAAATGCAGATAAACAAAATTGGTGTTCTTGAAAAATATTTAAATATTATAATTTTTTTAAGAGAAACAGTATTGAGTATATTTGATTATAGTTTATAGTTATGAAAACACTTTTGTCATTTTAATACCATCAAAATTAGGATTGATCATGCGCATTTTTTTCATAAAGACACGATAGCCAATTCTATTGAGATATTGCTGTCACGGCGGAACGATTTCAGGTTTAAAACCTAGGCAAATAAGTCTGCCAAGTTCACTTATTGTTACTAGTCCCGTAAAAGAAAAATCGTAATATTCATATTGTACTTTGTAAGGTTGACAGACAATTGAGAAAAAAAAAGAAAAGAAAACACTCCAATTCATTCATATTTTCCCCTATGGGAACAACACAAATACCATTTTTCCACCGAAAGAAGCTCCACAAAAGCTTTAACTTTTAATTGTTTAACATTCTTTGAATGATACATTTTGTTACCATAAATATCTCAAATTCATAACACTCTTAATCCAAGTTAAAATAGAAAATGGATATTTCCGGTTGTTATAGAAACGATTACGAACGATACTTCTTGGCGGGAGAAATTCTTATAGTAGATGGAGAAGAGTTGCAAAATTCTCTTTTAAAAAAAATTCTAGGTGTTTTAACACAAATATGAATTTTTTTATCACTTCATTCTTACTTTTAAACTAAGCTCGCCCTTTTTCTGGGCAAAATCATTCTAATATATAAGGATGTCCTATGTCTTATCATAAAAGAAATCTGTATTTTTTTACCTTCCGTACGAAGATTATTATTTCATGAATTCGATGCAATCAAAGAGCAATTAATAGGGATAGGAAAAAAATATATCTATCATATTTTTGTTGAATAAATATAGAATATATGTGTACGATGATTGATAAGATTTACTAAAAATGCTTTGTAATTTTTATACAAAATTCAAATATGAATAATTTACAATATAAACACTTTGTAAGGAGAAAGTGAAGCAAACATTTTAAACCTAAACAAAATTTTATTTCATAATCCATCAATAGAAAACCTTTGCAAAATTAGCAAATGAAAATGATAAATAAAAATAAAAACAGTTTAATCATGGTAAAATCAAAGTTATTTATAATTGATCAAGAGAACTATCATTTTGAATATCATATATAATAATTTGTGTATAAGAGTAATTTAAAAAAAAGTAAATATTAACTAATTGTGGCTCATATAAAATTAAAAGTACCATAACTAATTCATACATCTAAAATAAACTAATGTATATGATTCTAATTCAAAATATCTGTTTATCAATCAATTTCGAAAAATCTATAATTTAAATAAATGTTATAGGTGCTAAAAATGAATATAGCAGTTTGCTTTGCACAATATATTTTTTTAAATTTTAATTTATATTTAGGAATATTTATTTATTTTAGATGTTTTACTTACTTATTTTATGACATTTAGACTGTTGAAAAACTTTCTTACAGTTTTTATTTTTGTATTGCGCGATTTGCTTAGAAATATCATTATTTCACTGAAGTGTTCGAAACTTATTGAAATTCAAAAAATTTCAAAACTTTATATAGCTTATAATTCTTAAAACTACTCCCCATTTCACAGTTTTAGAGTTTTGGGAAATACTAATTTAAACTAAGAAAAACATTTATATATTTGACTACACAAACTTTAGAAACACAAAAATAATAATAATCATTATCAAGCTGAAAGACTTCAGGATTTTGATAATGGGTTAGAATGTTAATAAAGAGGTTAATTAAATGAGGTGATTAAAAACTTTTAACAAATTAATATTTAAACTAATTGATAACGTATAAAGAGTTGTTAATAAGTACGGCAATCACAAAGAAACCTAAATTATATAAGTTTATATTAACTCTGACATGAAACTGAATTTTGTTTTCATTTTCTGTTTACTACTAATCACATATAGAAACAATTTTTGTCTGTAATATTATATGCAAAAGATATTAATCATATTAATATTAATCAACTAATATTAATCATATTAATATTTTTATAATTTAATTTTTTTCAATAGTTTTAACAAAATTATTATATAAGATTAATTTCAAAAGTAAAGATTTTTTTTAAAAAGAAGTATTAAAATTAATTTTCTGATTATGTAAAAATCCAAAATTAAATATCATTAATATTTTGAATTTACTTTTCTATAAAAGTTTTAAATTAAATTCATATTTAAATAATGCATAAGACATTATTATGCATTCAAATGAATATTCACTACTGATCCCTTCATTAAAAACCACTACTGAAAAAGAAATAAAAAATATAATCACAAATATTTACTTTCTTTTCTGTAGCATTTAACTTAACTAATGGTATTTAATGAAATTACTTAATGGAATAATGAGTAATGGATTAAAAAAAGTTAAGTGCAATCAGAGACATGAGTTGATTTAAAACTTTATGGAAATTAATTCTTTCTTTTTACGTTTTGGGGAAACTATAAATTACATTTCAATAATAAGAAAAGGAAGTTTAAGATGAAATGTATGGAATTTGAAAATTAATCATTTTCAGTACTTTAAAAGCATAAATATACAATTATGTTGTAAAAAGGCTTACGAGAATTAAGAAATATGCGAAATTTTAATGATTTTTCAAACCTTCACTAAAATTTACTGAAAAATTACTTTTTTTTCCAGACTGTTTAAAACTCATTAAGCCTCACAAACTAGAGCTATTGGCAGAAATTAATTAAATTATTTTCGTAGAATTCCAATACTTATTTTAAAATTATTTGTAAACTATGTTTTGATGTTTATTAACTTATGTTATTAATAAATGTTTTTTTTTTTCAAAAAATAAGTATTTGTAAAACTTTGGGGGTATTTAAGTATAAATATGAGCTCAATATCTTCATTTAAAAATATGTTTTAGGCTTTATTAGATTATAAAATTAGTTTTCATTATTTTCCCAAGGCAAATCTCACTTATATGACACCAAAAGTTAAAACTACATTTTAAAAATTTCTGAATTCACAATGAACTGAAATTAGATAATTTTCTATTTAAAAATACAAAATATACAGTAAAAAAAAATATTTTTTTTATTTAAAAATGCCCAATAAACTTTGAAAAAATTTAAAAAAATAACATGGCAAAAATTTGCAAACTTTATCAAGCATTCTTTTAAAATATAATAAAAAAATAAAACCATTTTTTCAATATATTTTTTTTAAACTAACTACATGTTCTTGAATTTATTTGTGTTTTTAAACAAATTGAAGTTGAAATTTTTACGTAAATCAGATTAATTTATTATGAAATATGGGATATATTTTATTTCTTACCTATATGTGAAAGCAGAATAATTTTAATACATTATGTAAAATTAAAAATAATATTTATTTTAATGTATCAACAATTACAACTTTTGATTGGGATGACAAAGATAAGAACAAAGATATGAACTTAGATGGTGGAAATTTAATTTCTTTAAAATAATAATACATCAATAAATTTGAAAGCCAAGGACAAATTAAATGAAATCATATTCATTAAATATTTTTCATAAAACTTAAGGATGTAAAAAAGAATTTAAATCAGCTTTATTTAATTTGCAAGTAGAGTTACTTATGAAAATGTTGTTTGCATTAAGACTAATAATTAATTTGGAATTTGCTGTAATTGAAAATGATTATACAAGTAGTGAATTAAAAAGTTTGAGAAATTAAGGAATGATTATATTAAATCAAAATTAGTAAAAAAAGTTACTATAGAGAAGCAGAAAATTTGACTCTCACATTGTCAATTGCTGTTGTTTAGAAAATATAAGAGACATCCCAAATTCAACTATTTTTTTTATTTTTTTTATCTACGTGAGAATATAAAAATATCTTTCACATTCAAGTTATCATGGATTTTCTTGATGCTTATTAAACAAAATAAAAGTAAAATTAATTTTCTAAAAATAAAATATAATCCAAATCGAAAATTTAATGATTTATTTTTTTCTATAATTTATTTTATAAAAAATATTACTTGAATTAAAAAGTATTTAAAGATAGTAATCTATTAACACATAACCATTATGTTTATTTAATATTACGAAAATCAATATTCATGTAATTTTTGGTACCTTTTCTCAAATCTTTGAATATTATTCCATTAATATGTCAATTGCTATTAATATGGGAAATATAATAGCAATTGACATATTAATGGATTATTTCACAATTGCTATAAATTGTGAAATATAAATAATTGCTTATGCATTATTTATCTTTAATACTTTTAGATTGATTGATTGATTAACAATCAGTGTCTGGTAGTTAAAAGGAATATTTGTATATATATACATATAATATATATATATATATATATATATCTATATATATATATATATATACATATAATATATATATATATATATATATATCTATATATAATAAACATAATTATTCAGTAATGGATGCCAACTATATGTTAAGCAATATTCGATTCAACAAGGTTATCAAAAAATAATTAAGTACATTTCCTTTGGAAAGTCTTATGATTGAAAATGTTTTGCAGCTAAAATTAACACTAATAGGAGTGTAAAGAGACGGTTGGAATAATTTAAAATATCTCACTAAATACAACGACTTCCATATGCTTCCATACCATTCCTACTACTGCTTATGAACTATATCGTGACTCCGAGTCTCTCGAATCTGTGAACACTGTACATAAATGTTCTCTTAATTTTCGTATTGCTTAAGTTAAAATAGAAGTTTTGACTAAGATCGAAAGAAAGCAGATAATAGAGGAACCTGTCTGATCAGTTCATCTGTAATAATTGTGCCATTGAGGTTATAAATGGGTACCTTGTCCAAAGTAATGAAAGCATCAAACGGTCAGGCCAAAATAAAATTTTAGAAACATATACATTAAAGAAAATTTTGACCACTGGAATGAAGAACAAGATGCTAAAGTTACTACGGAGTTGAATGAACACCAACATATTTATGGAAGTGTTGCAATTACAAAATTACTTGTGGCAGATTTAAATCGCGTTGAATGCCGTACAGAAATATGATAATACCTCAATAAAAATATGTATTTCTTACTGTGAAGTCGAATTATTTTTATTCCTCCTCGTGAGATGGACTTATGTGTGGGAAACTTTCTCAAAAGTTTGCAAGATAACTAAATTCTTTCTAAAGTGAACCATGGGGATGCTTTTTAATAGTTATGGGTCTCATCTCATGGTTTTGAATTGGACTCTGTCATACTACACCTACATATAACTAATAGCAACAATACTGTTAGCCTACTAACTACATTCTAAGATTTCAAGATTCTAAATCATATCAAAATAATAATTTCCCGATACTCTATAACAGAAATATTTATTACAATTTCTGGTAAAAGGTTAAGTAGCATATCTCCTGAAGTCTGAACAATCGCGGAGCTTAAATATCACGGAACCCTGTAATCCTATTTCGAAGAAAGTTTGGAATCATTTTATGCTCTTCTTTATATTCAAGCGAAATTCAAGTAACTTTAACTCTCTCAGGTGCTCCTATTTAGTATGTGGTTGTTGTGCCATGTTGTGTTGCCTATCCCCAATGGCTAAGATAAACCAAAAAAAATCCAAAAGACCATGTCTCTTACCAATTAGATCAAAAGCAACATACCCCTTATTTAACAGTTGAATCTCAGAGGAACCAATACAATGTAAGATATGCGATGGAGAAATGGCTGACGTTACGTCCACATACTTCCCTGTAAATAACCCAGTGTTAGATTCAACCATTTAGTGGTTAGGAGTCTCCATAATTTAGAAACATTTATCTAACAGAAGACACCTCTAACACTTCCTCCTCCATCCCAAAAGTAATATTTAACTTGGAGGGTATTGTGACCACAACCTATTTAAGTGCTCAAGCAATTTTTAGTGAACACGATAGTTCTTTATTTCTTTTCTATAATGGGAACGAATTATTTACCTTTCTATAATGGGAACGAATCCTTAAATAGATAGGCTAACGTGACCTTACACAATATGTGGGGCAACACAATTCATGTAGAGTAGTTTTCAAAATATTGCGTACAATTCTTGTTTTCATTATGCCTCCTCAGATTAACGAGAAAATCATAAAAGAAATATGAGTTTGAATAATAGGATGTATTTTTTTTATCCGGATATATTTTCAGCAAAAATAAGTTTTTATAATTTGTACCATTATAATGTCTGTTATGTGACATTCCAAAACATTATGGGATTGCATTAACTCATGTATATTGAATTGAATAACGTTCTTAATTTTGCTAAATGACTAGAAAATAAATGTAACTAAACTTAAAAATAATATCTCTTGTGCAATTATCTCATATAAAATATTAAAAAGTGTTATTTCTTGAGAAATTATCTTGTGTTGTTTTCTGTCAGGATAAATTTTTAAATTAGAGATATTTATTCCATATTTTTTATGTTAATTTTAAAAGCACATTTACTCTAATTCTACAACCGCATTAGAAATAAAAAATGCTATAAATAATTATAATAATGAATAACTAATAGTAAATACAATTTATAGTAAGTAAAACTTATATTGAAAAGTTCATATTCTTCTTCATTTAGATAAGTTTTATCAAGTATTTATGTCAAATTTGATGCAGCTTTATAAGATTGTTAAAATTTCATATTGATGAAATCCCAACACACCAGTTTCTAATAAAGAATTAAAATTTAACTGATAATTTTTATTTAAAAATCCCACATTATTAATATTTAGATGAACTGCTCCTCAATATACAGAATATAAATCACATTTTTTAAATTGATTTTTAATATATTGCATGAATTTTCGATTAAATAATCATAAATCCATATAAGCTGATTTTATTTCACATCTTTCATACGCATGTACTCCGACTGGAAGTTGGAAAATGTATCCTATGAATTCCTAATATTTTGAGAATTTTCAAATCCTACAAAAAAGGGAATTATGTTTCAAAATAATGAAATATGCATACAAAAGGGTTGAAAGAGCACGAAATATAATTATAATTACTATTTTATATTTTACGTTGCCACAAATGTTTCAGTTGCAAAATTCTAAGAATATTGAAGGATAAAATGGTATAAATACTATATATACATACATATGTATATATACTATATATATATATATATATATATATATATATATATATATATATATATATATATATATATATATATATATATATATATATATATATATATATATATATATATATATATATATATATATATATATATATATATATATATATATATATATATATATGTATATATATATATATATATATATACACAAAAACATTCAGAATTACCTCAAACGAAATAAAGTGTAGTTTGTATAATTATTATAAACTAATGCACTAATTCATTTGCATTTTATACAGTATAAGGAAAAATTTGGATAATTTTTTTTTTTATATTTCTGTGTTATAGATCTAGCGCCTCTTTTTAAGTTGGCATTTCCAGAGAAGACAGTAAGACCAGGAAGCTTTGTTTCTCTGCTTTGCATTACAAATGGGAATCCAGCTCCTCAAGTAAAGTGGACATTAGATGGAATATGGACAGTGTCGACGCGACCTGGGGTCATGGTCAGCAACTACTTAAGCGGTGGAGGGGATGTTGTTAGTTATGTTAACATTACCTCCACAGATGTGATGGACAGTGGTGTTTATACTTGCACAGCTTTCAATGAAGCCGGAACCATTTCTCACTCAAGGCGACTCAATGTTTTTGGATCATTATTTATTAGACCTTTAAATAACCTGACTGCCCTTGCAGGCGGAACTTTTCGAGTAACTTGCCCTTTTGGTGGCTATCCGTTTGACAGCATAGTGTGGAAAAGAGGTAGGATTTAATTTCAGTAGAATATCGTAATTATGTTTCCATAATATTACTATAAATGCATATTGATCATTGAAATATGTTTAATTAAAAATTGAAAAAAAATTCTTATATATATATAAGTATATAAATATATACTCTTTAATGAAATTTTAAGCCTATAATAATTTTCTCAAATCTACTAAGCATATTTTCACCTCTCCTTCTGAAATCAGTATTCAGTAATCAAAATGTATTATTTCATAATTTTTTAAATTGTATTTTAGCAAGCATTTGCTTAGAAGATATTTTTCATCAATATTGTCTATACATTTTTACGCGTATATCATTATTTTCGATGGTCGTAATATTTGCTAACAATATTTGTTTTACTTTGCTTAAATTTAGATCATGATATTTAATTTTATATTGATGTTTTCCTTATTTTTTTCAACTTTATATGAATTTTATTAATAACTACTACTGTTTTCTCCTAAAATAAGTTCGCAAATTGTAAGGTACGCGCAAAAATAAAACAAAACAAAATTGTTTAACTTTATACTAAGATCAATTAAAACTATTTTGGGCACACAAGATGAATTTTATTTTAAGGAGTAGAACAACTTTGGAAATATAATATTTCAAATCTATTCAATTGATATTGTTGTATGTGATTTCTAGAAAAAAGGCTTTAGAAGGATGACTACTTCATGAATTTTAACTATTAAACTCCTTTTAATAATGCATAAATTAATTTATAATTGAATAATTGGCAGAGAAACAACAAACAACAGATTTCATAAAGTAAAAAAATACTATATTCTTAATGTACAATCATTTAAATTGTAGATCATGTGTTGGTTTTAGTTGAATTAAGACGAATGTGTGAATATTAAGAAATTTCAATTATTTTCCTCTACCATTCACTACCATATGATGGATTTAATTTGAAAATGGTATTTGTAGAATTCATCTGCTTCCATCATTCAAATTGTGTTATTGTCTCAAATAATAAAAAAATAAAAAATCAATGAATTTTTGCTTTTGTATTTTGCAGAAAATTATATAATTAAAGGGATTTGTCAATAAATTAAAACACTGATAGACATGTCGATAATACAAGGTAGTAATTATCATACGATTATTAAAAATTATGTTTCCTTATTTTTAGAAAAATTTTGAAAACTCCTATGACTTTACTTGTTCACGGGCGTACCAGATACCAATAATTAATTATGTCATTGTTTATTAAATGGAAATATTCGTATTTTTACATAAAGTGTAAAATATCCTATTAATATTCTGAATATTTAGTTTAAGCTATTTTGCGATTTATTCTACACTTGCTTTAAATATTTTAATTGTTATGATTTAACTAAAATGTCTTATCTGGTGCAATATAAACTAAACATACTTGCTTTATAAACAGTTATTTGTAAAACATTGAGCAAAAAAAACCCAATTAAATATGCCTAGAATTAAGATTTTTTTTACATTTATTTATAATTTTTGAGTCCTTTATTTATAATTTTTAATGCGATTAATTCTTTATGAATCATCCAATTTGATTATGAAAATATGCATTGGATATTAAATATTAAAATATATTTACAGTGTTAGTTAGAAAAATCTTGTAGGGACGAAACAACTCAGTAAGCTAGAATAATTCTTTCGAAATAAGACTTCAGAAAACTGAAGACCCCAATACCCAACAAGGACAGTTCGAGCACAGAAAAAGAAAAATTGCTTGCTAATTTCATATGACTTGATACCTATCTTTTGTATTTATCTACTTTTTTAACAACTCGCACTCTTAATCGACATGCAAATTGAATTAATTATTTTAATATTCATATCAAATTTCTTAGAAAAATAGAAAAGAAAATATATTTAAAATTATTTTAATTAATAATTTTATTTAACTATTTTTTAATATTAATAGTAATTATAATCAGTTTTACATTAATGAATATTATTTTTTTAAATTATCATATAAAATAATTTATCAAATTATTATTAATGGTATTTTGATTTTAAAATTAATGAAAATATGTTTTATTTATTTAATTAATTTTTTCATGGTTATTTAATTTAATATTAATCCATGTGAGCAGTTAATTCGTACTGAAGAATTACTCTAAGGAACTTTTAATTTTTATTTTCTTTCATAAATATATTCTTTTGCTTTATTATTCTAAGTTTAAGTAATAATATCATTTTAAAATTTGCAAATTAAAAACTTCCTAAAATAAACTTAAATTTGTTTTTCATGTTATAATTAAGATAAATGAAAAATAATGTTTTACTCTGATCGATAAAAATATGACAATTTAGGATACATAATATTATGTCAATATATTACAAAATATATTTTTCTTGATTGATTCTGAATCGATTATAATTTGAATTGTAAGAATAAGGATTGCTAAAATGTTGAGGGTAGAGCAACGTTACAAAATATTGTATTATAAAAATTGCATTTTAAATAATTAAAGATAGAATAGGCAGCAACATTAATCATGAATATTCAAAAATATATGTAAAATTTACCTGTCCTCTAGAAATTAACGTGTCATAAAACATTTACTCAATATGTATAATTTTATTTCAACTGTTATTACAAATACTATTTGTTTTTATATTATTGCAGCCAAATCCTAAACTGTTATATTAAAATAATTTAATAAAAGTAAAATCTTTTTATTCGATATAAACTATTTCCTTTATTGCTTTTTACAAAATTTATTCAATTAATTAATTACAAAACCTATTAACATCATTGAAACATTTAGAAAATACAATTAATTTAAATGCAAAGCTATTTTATAATTTAAAATGCATAATTATTTTCATTAAAAAGACAAAATGTTAATAGATATAATTATGTTTTGAGAACATTTTAAGTTTATGAATGCTCTTAAGAATTCATTCTTACTTTAAGAATTCAAGCAAGTAAAGAGCTTTTTAGTTAGCAAATATTTCAAGAAATTAATTAAAAATTGAATTGATTTAGGAAAACACATTTACATTCACTATGTGCTTAAGAAATACTTTGTTTATGAAATTGGTTTTTATATATTTAAATCTTCCGAAATGCTTGAAACTTATAATTCCAATTTATGTAAATTTAGTGTTCCCAACTAAACATTATTTGTTTGTTTTAAAAAACAATTAATAAGCTATTTTGCAAATATGAAACACTATGTCAAAATATATCTTTTTAAGAAAAAATTGAGCAGAAACTTATCTGCCTTATACAAATTTGTAATTGCAATTAACTTGGTATCACAATATAAATTGGTAATTAAAATGATGCTTATATTTTACGTATTGTTTTATAGTTATCTTGTAGCAGTGCCATTATCAAGATAAATAATTACTTATATTATACAAATATAATTCCTTAATTAATGTTTAGAAATACTCCAGCTATTGTAGACGATAATTTAATGCATACATTGTTACTTATTTAGTCCATAATGATCACGTGAAGCATAAATAGATGACATGCTGATAACTCTGATAAAGTAAAACGCGGAAATTCAACGCTGCAAAAAGATGCAATGCCTTGAAAAAAAAATAACTTCCTCTATATATTTTTGTAGGGGTTTGAATTTTTCCTTCGCAACATACTGTGCTTCAATTCATTAAAAATTATAAACATCATTCTAAATTATTGAAAATCAATATAATTTAATGTATCATAAATTAGGGAGCATACCTTCATTTTTTTCCTTTGCTGCTCATTTCAAACTATTAAATAATAATTCTTCAGTTATATTTCAGATAACAGATTTTTCCATTAGTGATGTTTCTGATAAATTTTCTGCTATAGCGATAATGAAATAAGTAACTAAGAAAAAACAAATTATTATTTAATGGAAGAAAGCACGCTTCATTAAATGCATAAAGTTTCATTTTCAGAAGATATTCATATATTTTCACATTTCCAATACTTTCAATTTATTTAAATTTCAAAGAAAATTGAAAAAATTTAATTAACTTTGCGTTCGCAATGATTTCTTATTTAGTTAAATCTGTAAATCATCCTCCTGTGTGATTAAAGATCAGTATTTCAAGTTTTTTATCAAGATAATTAAATTAGTTCAGATATTTATTTCATAAGTAAATAATGAAGAAAATATTTTTGGAGACCTTATTCTCTTTTATTACTATATTTATGCATGATGATGTTTAATGAATCAAAATTACATAGTTTAATGTATAAAAAACTTTTTTATTTACTTATAATATATATATATATATATATATATATATATATATATATATATATATATATATATATATATATATATATATATATATATATATATATATATATATATATATATATATATATATATATATATATATATATATATATATATATATATATATATATATATATATATATATATATATATATATATATATATATATATATATATATATATATATATATATATATATATATATATATATATATATATATATATATATATATATATATATATATATATATATATATATATATATATATATATATATATACAGATAGGTAGATAGAAAAATAGATAAATAGATTGATATTAGTTTGCAAATTGAAACATTTAATAAAACATCATTTTTTAAATTGAGATTTAAGAATAATAAAATTGGGAAATAGGGTATATTTTATTTTTATTACATTTCTAATTAATCTGCTGCAAAGATTTGTAGTAAATAACACATTTGATGTACTAGTTTCTTTATAATTTACTAATTTACTTTTAAATCGATATATTCTATCAATTTCCCATAAAATAAATGTAGGTTTATATAATTGACTTTAAAATCGATGATTTTAGTGAGAGGTTTGAGAAATATTTAACTAAATGTAAACTAAAATATAACTTTAGGGTTTGCTTTCGATAGTTTTGTATGTCTTTAAAGGATATATGAACGTAAAATTCAAATAATCAATCAAATATCAAATAGATCTTTGATATTTGAGGTAAGATTTATCTTAAATGATGTAAATTTTAATCCATACGTTATGAGGAATTAGAATAATATAAAATTATTTAAAACATAAATATTTCTTACTATGCATCAGATACATTTACTTTTAAATAAGAAATAGGGAATTTCTTCAAAATTTTATGTTAAGAGAGAATTTTTAATTTATAATAAATCAATCAATATTAACTTTTAGGACGAATAAGAATGATGGACTAAAAATACTTTTCTTCTATATTACAATACTAGGAATTTTTCATTCTTACAATACTAGAAATTCTTTATATACTCATGATTAAGTAAAAAAATTATAACATACTAATTTAAATTTCTGATGAAAATTTATTAGAATACTTTAACTGTCAAACAAATTAACTATGTTTTCAGTAAACTGATTGTTATTTTGAAATCACAGTAATGACTTTCCACAAAGTCATGTTTTCATTTTAAATATTTCAAAAATTCAAAAATGTTGTTACCTTATAGTTAGTATCAATGTGATTCTAAAAACTGTTCATTTATAAAATAGTAGATATTCAAAGTAAATCAATCTGTCATATTGAAAAATGGATAAAGGTACCTCCACTGAAGTGTTTATGAGCAAATATGTGTATTATTCATATATAGCATGACAAAAAATAGTTGTTTAAATCACTCATTTTTAACAAATTCTCAATTTAAATTTATAAAATTTTTGAAGTTAGGTATTTTTTGTCATCGATTAATTTTGATTTTTAATTCAGTCATGAAATAAGATAATCTAAAAAACCAAAATATATTGTATTCAAAAACATTAAATATTTTACAATAGGAAAAGCAAACAAATAATGGTCTTAATTTTTACTATGCAAAAAATATTTTTTAATGCGAAAAAATTCCCTTTTCTATAATGTGTAAATATACTTAACTGATTTAAATACATACATACATACATATATATATATATATATATATATTATAAATATACATATATATATATATATATATATATATATATATATATATATATTATAAATATACATATATATATATATATATATATATATCAGTTCAAGTATAAATTGTCTTAATCTTTAAAAGTAATTTCCCATATATTTCCCCACATAAATTTATAAATTTAAATATAATAGTTCACAAAGCATTGTGAAAAAAGCTATCCAATCTATTTGGATAATAATTTAAATAGATATCTGCATTCATGAAGGAGACATTATTGCGATAAATGTTAATAAAATGTATAAATTATAAAAACTAAATTTATGAGATATTTCTCCTAATTTTTATTTGAATAAAATTAAGAATGCAAATTTATATGAATTCTGAGTCAACTACAAATTAAAATCTGTCAGTAAAACTAGATTTAATACACTTATTTACTTACGAATTTATAAGAGAAAATGATTGAAATAGATTTTTATTATATTAATTTTCATATGTATGGAAAGAGATTTTTACATCTATAAGGCAAACTTAGATGGATTAAAAGAGTACTTATAGAATTCCTTTTTACATATATGGGAAAGCGGATTTTCACTTTTTTTATTTTCTGATGACGGTAATTGTTTGTATATCAGTAGATATGTGTGTGAGCATATAATTTAAAATTAAACTTATGTAAATGTAGAGCATCTTTTTTTACATAAGTTTAATTTTAAATACATAAATTTAATGATATAATTTCGGTAGTGAGATGACTACAGAGCTTTTACAGTTTAATTATTTGCTCGGTAAATTATTCCCACGCAGTCATTCGTAAGGTAACTGATAGTTATTTTCCACTAATTTTAAGTTTTAAACTTTTTTTCGAAGTGAATATATGATTCTCATTCGTATTATTTATTATTTCTGGTTTTCACCACACATTTATAACTGCTATTTTACTAATATAATAAGTAACAATGGAATGCATTTGTAAATTACATTATGGTTCATAAATAATTTTATGTTTCAAAATATTATTGAATATGCGCTTAGTAAACTTTTATACTTAACATTATTCTTTTACTCTAAAGAACAACACATAGCTTCTTACCTCCATCAATTATTACACAAGATGGATAATTCTATTTTTTAACTTTTATATATCAAAAAAACAAAAGTAAATACACATTTACTTTTAACAAAAGTAAATACTTTTTTTTTAACAAAAGTAAATACACATTTACTTTTTACTATATTACTAATGTATAACTAATTAATCAACAAATATTAGTAAGAAAGTACATGGTGTATTTACTTTTCAGACCATTTTGTTTATGAATGTTAGTGTTATTTGTCATAAGTAACTACTGATAATTGTTTTCTTAATCATTACTTATTTAAATAATTAATACAAATATTTATTTAAATAAGTAATGATTAACAAAACAAGCAAGCAATTTGGTTTATTATTTGTATGTGCTTTATTAATTAAATGTGTTATTAATTATATGTGCATAGAATTTAAAATTCAAATGTTACATTTGTATCAAAACCATTCATCATTTACCAAGTAATTAGTAAGTTAATTTGCAGAAACCTTTGATTCTTAAAACTTACCTCCATTACTGAAATTTCTGCCATTTAACACGAGAAAATGGAAAAATAATGTAACTACTAAATTTTGCTCTTACAAATTACCCTTTATCTATGCATCTAAAATAGAATGAGACCTCACCATTACCTAAGGTTTCGGTTTCCTATTTAAACTCTACCTCCTAAACTCTAAAGTCGTTCTCGAAAACATTCAAATGCTAGCCATTTGCTAAGTAAATGCACTTAATCACGTCTAAGGCAGTCGATAGAAAGTTCCACTTTGACTTCGACCCCTAAAAGTCAAGCTTGGATTTTCATTAGTGACGATGCAGAATATGTACATCATTAAAATTGCCTTGATGTAGAGGCCGGAGGGTTTAGTCCTGGAAAAGAGGCAAAAGCTCCAAGTAAGTTGACAGCGCCAACGACGGTAGAGTTTGTCTCTAATAAGTGAGGTTTGAAAGGGGTCGTCCTGGGGGGTTCTTAGTGTCTGCTGGAGTCATTAGGAACCTCGGTGTTATGTCGGGGAAAGATTTCTGCGGTCAGATCGCGCGCATGAATAATTAATTGTATTTGTTCGGTTTGATGGAATGAAGAGCTGAGCTAAGTTAATGGAGTACGCATAAATTATAATTGCAAAATTTTCAATTATCAAGACTTCTGGAGAAAGTTGATGACATTATTAGGAATCAATAAAAGGGGCGACAAAATTCGTTTAGTCAGAATATTTTACAAGGATACTCTATAGCTTCTATTTGATCCCTCTTAAAAACTAATGTTATTTATTTTGCAATATTGAGCGTTACTGGACATTATAAAATCGTATAATTTTGTTATATATAAGCTAGTAAAAATGTTTGCTTATAATAATGAGTGTGATTCATATTTTAGACAATTTATAGTAAATTTTAATAAAAAAATTTAATGTTAATAAAATTTCTAAGAGATAATTAAACGTAAGTTCAAATTAAACCCGTGTTATTAAACGAAATTACAACTTTCATTATAAAAACAATGATTTAATATTCTTTTTATTAAAAATTAATACATTTTTATATTGCATATACTAACCAGAATAAATGATTTTTTTTTTTATTTTTCATTTATTTACTCCAGTAAGAAGTTAATTTAATTTTTACTAATTAACAGTCATTTATAATGTCAAATTATAATATAATTTATCTACATTTCACTATGCCCATGAAGCACTGAAACAATTTTATCTAATTCTATTCATAATGAAAGAAATTATTTCAATTTTTTAAATAATGTTGTTATTAAATTTCCATTCTGATAAAAATATATAAGCTCTTATGAAAAATGTATTACAATAATTAATGACTTTGTTTGTTTAGATTTTAGTATGATAAAAGTAAATATATTATGTAAGCTGATTATTGAATAGAAGAAAAATTTCTTTTGTAAAAATGTCAAAACATTTCATTGCATTAATATTAAAATATATATATTTGCATTTTTAGCAGTCCTTATATATAATTGATAAGATATAACATTATGCTTAACTTCCTATCTCAATAATAACACTTTAGAAAAATAGTAAACATACATAATAACTCTATATAAATTCTTATTTTCAAATGAGAGTAATAATGAAAACTGTAATTTAATTTTTATATGCCAATTTTATTTTATAATTTCGCTCTGAAAGATTAAAGATCTTTACCACATATATAAATCATGGTTATTTTACAGAATTACAATTAATATTTTAAATAAGTTTATAAATATTTAAATATTTCTCTATGCGTAGATTTTTTTGAATGATTATTACTACCAATGAAAAATTTAGTTTAGATTTACAATTAATGAAAACATTGAAATGCAAATCATACAAAATTTTAAAAGTAAATATATTGCCAGCCAAAAGAATACATCAAAACTGCTTTTAAAAATAAACAGTTGGATATTTACTCTTTTTCATAAGAAACATTTTAATTTCCTTTGACATTCCATAGTTTATTTCATATTTATGTAACTCCATAAATTGAAATTCAAAACAAGAGAATATTCAGGGCAGATTTATTTTTAAAATTTATTTCATTAAGTAGTTAATTAAATATACAGGCATGCCGGCCAACTTACTTGTCTAGTGGTCATCGTGCCTGACACGGTCCTGGGTGTGAATCCCGGTTCAGGCATGGATCTACTTCCTCACTCTCTATCCTGTCTTTGTCCTTTCCTTGTGTGTGAATGTGGTATGAAAGGTGCCTACCCTATAATTGGGTAACTATGACATGGGTGAAGGTGCGATGGTGGCCCACCCTTTGTGGTGCACCCGGAGCCACGCTTCGGCGGCAAAGAGTTCTCTGCTTCTGGTTGGTTCCTTGGGTATAAGGGGAAAATACATCCCGATATACCCCAACCATTGAAAAGAAAACAAACATGCGTTAAATTATTTTAACTTTCAAGGAAATGAGTTTTAATTATTTGTAATTTTTATTAATAAAATTGTAATAAAATTTAGTAACATTTTGATCTTAATGAATTGTATTATTTATAATATATCAAATCTCAAGAAGTAGTTTAAGATAAATGCATATTTCTTTTATCTGTTACAAAATTATTAATTAACTAAGATTAAATAGTTACTAAAATTTTTATTTCAAAATCAATAACGCTTAAATCTGCTTTATATATATATATATATATATATATATATATATATATATATATATATATTAGAATATATATATATATATATATATATATAATATATATATATAAATTAGAATATATTATATATTATATTTATATATATAAATTAGAATATATTATATATTATATTTATATATATATATATATATATATATATATATATATATATATATATATATATATAATAGAATATTGAATTAGTAAAATAGTAAATAAATGTTTACTTACGGGTAACCCTTGATTTCTTGGTGCTTTTTTTACACTAAAACAGTTTAACAGTTTATAAACTGGGAATAATGATACAGCAATGGCAAAAACCACGTTTGTTAAAGCATTAAAATGCCAGTATTACCAGAAAGTAAATTTTATCACACTTATATTTATCTCCTAATTTTTTTGTGGACAAAAGGTTACCACAATCTACATTAAATTCAAGTATTAAAAAAAAAGTTATTTTTTCTAGAAAAACTATAAAATAGTTAACGATTTTTAACAATGCGTTAAGAATGAAAATCGAAATTAGGGAATTACAATTATATTTATAAATACGTAAAATATATTACTATCATAAAAATATATTAGATTTTTTAATTTAAATTCCGAGCAAATATTAGATTTTAATCTTTATCGTTAGTAGGACTTTTGTGTTTTTAGCTGAATTTTCTTAAATGATTGTGTTTATTTTCATGATTATTATGCAGCAATGCACTAATAATTTTTGTACAAAATAACATATTATAGTCAGAGTAATTACATTTGGAAGTCATTTTCCATCTGAGAATAATGTCAGTAAGGGAGTTGGTAAACAATCGCAATAGCATCAGTTGCCTTTTCTTAAGGGGTAATAATCCTATAAAAATCAGAATAAATGACGATATTTTTAAATCACTAAAGAGACGTATAATTGTACAATAATTGTATTAAAACTGATATTTTAAAAATATCTTAAGTAAAATTGAATGACACAGGTTTAAAGACAAGAAATGAAATGGAGAAAATTATGTCACATATTTATAAGAAATTAAATTTAGTAAAACTTAAACTTTAATTACATTTTAGTTTAACCCAAATAATTTAATTATGGAACTTTAAAATGTATAAGATTTTTTATTTAGATATATACTTAAAAATCATTTATTGAAGAAATTGATTTTAAATATAATTTTGCAAATTATTACAACTAATAATATTTTTAGATTCCTTATAACAGTTAAATAATTAAAAGATACATAAGTGTATATATCTGAATAAGTATGTTTTTAATTGAAACAATTTAATGCCCCATAATTTATGTTCATCACAACACATGATATTCTGTAAGTTTAAATTTTATAAACAGAATATTTTCAGCATTCAATTTAAAAGTAACGTTACGAATACCACGAACTGAAATTATAAATCTCGTTTAATTAACTTTCTTTACTTATTTCTTGTGAATACAAAATAAAATGACATGTGTATGTGATTCCTGTATAAAAATTGGTTTATACGTTTAAAAAGCCATATATATATATATATAATATTAATCATATTTAATAAATATTTATTGATATAAAATATATATTTAAAAAATATTTATTTTTGAATCTGACCATGTAAAATACTATATATAATTAAATTTTGCAGAACTATAAAACTGAAATATGAATACACAAATGTATAATGTAAAAAATGTAAATAACAAAAAAATGATATGCAATGTATTGAAGTAGTGATTGATTGATTTCATTAATGTTGATTTGACTCCATTAAGTTAAGAGGCTTTTGGTTAATTTATTTGGGCACCAGTAGAAAGACCTCTAACTTACCACATTTGGCATCATTTTGCTTTTGGCGAGCTATGACCATAATATTCATTTTAGTCATAATTTATTTTAACTTTTAAGCAGTTTTTCTTTATATAAAGAAATATGAATTAGAAATAAAATTATTATTAAAAGTTAAATTGTTATTTCTGTTAAATTTCGCAAATTTAATTAAAAACATTTGGTTTAAAATGTAATATTATATTTCATAACTTTTTCGCTCTTAAATGTTTATTTAAAGCTCTCAATTTTTGACAGTAAATAGAAATACATATGATTTTAAAATATAACAATTGTGTTGTTACTATTAATAATTAACTACACTTCAATGTGAGAAATTATGAACTACAATAATATTATTCAGAAATGCATGCAGGTATAATAATACATGCAAGCATAATGCTCTGTTGTTTTCAATTAAGAAAATAAGCACATTTGAATAGAAAAATATTACTGACATAGCCAAAATAATTATAAGTCGCTTTTTTTAGAGTATATTTTCTTTTGAACTGCTAAATGATGATTTGGTTACATACATATTTTATAAGTAACGACACATTTTTTTTAAAATAACGTATTCATTTTTGAAATTTACAATACCAACATAAATGTGAAAATAATACTGATTTTTTAAAATTCAATTTCCTAAAATTAATTATTTTGAAGTCTGAATGAAATAACTACATTGGGTTTTGCAACTTTGATGAATCATCTAAATAACATTTAATTTTTGTTGTGAATGAGAAAAAACAACTAATTTTAGAATTAAATTCAGTCATGCTAATTCTTTAATAAATTTATTTTAAGAGGTTTGAAAATTAAACCAAAATTTAATGCCACCTATTTATATTTAATAACTTCAAGGAATATTTTATGATTTAATATACACATGAATTTATAAAGAAAATCAAATTTAAAGTGTTAATCGTAAGAAAAGTAGTATTTGAGAGCATTAAGAAATATTTTTTCTGCCAAGTTAAATGTGTGTATCAATCATGTTGAATGTCCTATCTTTCCCTAAGGACTAGATTTCTGAAAAAAAGTTTTTACCACGAAATCCTGGTTTCCGGTTTCACCATTGAATCGAGACATTTCTAGAAGAAGTGCACATAGATTGTCAAAAGTCACTTGATAAATAATCCCCTTGCTACTCCGAACTTCTACAATAGCTTACTCACTTCCTGATCTAACAGAGGAAGTTATGTACTTGTGGATGGAAGAAATCAAGGGAGCATATATAAAATTAAATGCGTAACAAAGCATTCATTTTATATTAATTCCCAGAAAGTTATCATAAAATATCAGAACCTTACTTGAAATGTATCATGCTAATTAGTGATGATGTATTAAATTTAAATCATAAATTTGTTTGTAATGATCAGATTTTTGCTGATTATGCTATTAATTTACCAATTTTTATAAAATATTTTAAAATGCCATTTTCAAAAAACTCTAAATTTTTAATTATTTTATGCAATTTGATTTTTGAATTTGAAAAATAACGTTTGATTTCCTGATAGAATATATATATATATATATATATATATATATATATATATATATATATATATATATATATATATATATATATATATATATATATATATATATATATATATATATATATATATATATATATATATATATATATATATATATATATATATATATATAGGAGGAAAACATGAATGTCGTTTACATTTTTTTGATATTACTTTTTACTCACCAAACTTTTATTTTAATTAAAGTACTAATTGGATTTATATTCTTGAATAGTCTCTTAAAATTTGGAATATATTCTAGAAATCCACTCTACCAAGTGCTAATTTTTATAATATTTTCTACTTTTCTTTCAAATGTTATAATTTTTCCAAATTCATAATATGTACATTTTTGTAAAGTCAATAAATTTGCTATTTTATACAATTCTTATGTACTGCCATTTTCTTTCCCATTAATATACTTTTAAATGAAAAAATAATTAATAAGATTACAAGTTGGGATATTTTTCTATATATATAATAAACAATCTATTAGTGTAGTCTAATTTACAAAATTTGCAGTTACTGTTATAATGTAGTAAAATAAGGCCAAGGCAGCCTAAATAAATATATTTTTGTGAACTGGAAGTACATATTGATTATATTTATAGTTTAAATTATTCTAACCTTAAAATTTTATTATGGGCGGCTAAGTAAATATAGCTTCGTGAAAAGATGATTTGTTTGGCAGTGATTCAAAATTAAGATCCATTTTTAGTGCTATTAATGCGATTAAACTTATAACCTATTTTTTACAGGACTTATTTTTTGACTGAACTAATTTAGACTGGAATTTCATATTTCATAAATATTTTAAAATATTGACCTAATTTATCAACATTTGGAATGATTTTATTCAAATGTAGATTTCCATATTTATTTTACAATGCATTTAAATGCAATTCCTAAAATTGCATGGAACAATTTAATTAAAGTTTTATTATATTTTCCTTAACGTACCTATCACTCATTTTACTTGGGTGTAAAAAATCAGAAGTAGTACAATAAAACTTTTATTCCAATTGTTTTAAAAAATTAAAAAACATACTTTTCTTATTTTGTATGCAATATGATAATATAACATTTCTTATAATCAATTGAAATGCATTAAATCCATGTACTTTTTAAAAATAAAAACTATCGAAAAATAAAGAAGCTTTTTTTTGTATATGCAAAAATAATTATATTTTTACATTAAAATTCTAAGTAAAATTGGACTATTAATATTCCTAACAATTTTTGCATGTCTACAATTAACAAAAAAGGAATAAAGTAATACTAACTAATGTGCTTTTTGTTTTCCGATATATTGGGGTATTTTAGGTACATGCAAAATGTGAATGTGTTCATTTTGAACAATTTTAAAGTTAATACTCCATTTAACATGCTTCGTATGTATCAATAATTAATACTAAAAATCTTTAAAAATCTAAAGCGTATAAATAATATATTTATTATTTAAAATTTTAAGTGATGAATAAAATATTACTCGTTTATTTACTGTTGATTACTTTAAAAAATGTAGAAATAATTTCTAGATTCTAAATTATCGTTAAATGCAGCATAAAATACTTCTGGATTCAAAATATTAGAATTATATTGCAAATATCAATGTGGTGGAAAATGACGTAGATTATTTTACATTGAAGATGCATTCTTTACATTTAGCTTCCCATTTTCATCTCTGATTTTGGAAACGTAACGTTTTGTTCTTCGAAATTTTTATTAAAGTCTAAATGCCAAAAATAAATCTAAATATAATTTTATTCTGGTGGAACTCGGATGAAAAACGTTTTCTTAATGATACATTCATCACACACAAAATATATCGATTAGAGATTTTTTGACAAGGTTAGTTAATAGCTCCTCAACTTTTAATTGTTAATTTTGAATTACAAATTAAATAGATAATTTTTTTAAAAATATTTGTGTGCATTATTTACATTTTTGAAATCATCAAGTACGCAGTAAATAACTATTCTCTGCTCTTGTGTATTGTATAAGATTCCTAAATTATTTTACCATTTTTATACCAATTTTTTACGAATTATTTTACCAAAACATCTCTTTATTTTTGTAAGAATTTTAATAAAACATATTTTAAAATAATATATATGTTTTTAAAGATTTATTTTCAATGAATAATTAGTTCTTTACCCTTAAATATTGTGATTATGTTCTCTTTCCCAGTTTTGTGTATATTTATAACTCATAGCTGTATAAATACATCATTTATGTAAAATATTGCAAATCAAATTTACTTTAATAAAATAAAGAAAATTTTTAAAAATCTAAAAAAATAAAGAATGGATAATTCTTGTCAATAATATAGAAAATTAACTGGCAAGAATTATCCATTTCATATAGACCAAATAATTATAAGAAATGGATAATTCTTGTCAATTAATTTATTATATTGATACATTTCTTAATAGAAACATTTTCTCAGAAATCTGAGTCCGGCCCCTAGCGAAAACTGAAATTATCTCTTGAAGCTCTTTCAGCCTCTCACCTCGATCGGTACACAAAGCGCTTCCTGTTAAATATTGAGCCTGAAGCGGATGTATCCGGGAAACGGCCGGAAAAGAGATGGAAAAAGACAGGAGAGCTGGAAAATATTCAGAAATTGAACGGGATAAACCTCAAACAAAGAAAAAATAAGGAGAGAATTTTCGAGATCAGCAAATCAAGCTAAAGAAAAGATATAGGAGATGAAAAGTTTTGCAGAACAATTTTGCTGAACAAGGAATTTTAGGTTTCTGGATAAAGTGAGTTCACCCACGCAATTTGCAGTGCGACGTTCTTGTTATAAATTTACATATTCATTGAGACGGCATGTAAATTACATGAAAGAATGCAACTGTCTGTTGTAGTTTTGAAAACGAGGTATTCCTGGTGCGTTCTAATTTTTTTCTTCAACGAAGTAAACTCATTTTGAATTTCATTAGTTTGAATAAAGTAGCGGATGAAAGTAAACATATTGCTTTTGTAGAAGCAATATTAAAAGCTTTAAATAAGCTGAATTCATTGTACATTTCTGAATACACTTTGCCTGAAATATATTAAAATACATTATGGAATAAATTGCAATGTATTTAAAATAAGTTAACAAACCAATAATAAAAATTATAATAGAAAAGCAATGTAGCTCGTATCAAAGAACTACTTTCTTATTTGGCATTTGCAAATTTAAAAGGCTTCCTAATGTTTGTCTCTCAATAATTCACGATAATTGGGTTTCTTATTTGAATATTTCTTTACCTGAGCTATAGAAAATAATAACATACTGAATTTTCAGTTAACTAAAACAGAAGAAATTAATTCCATTAACTTGAATTTATGAAAATAATATTCTGATAGGTTATTAATTTGCAAGATGAAAATACAGTGAATTTTCAACTATTAGTGTTTTAATGATTTATAATAATTATGTTTTGTATTTGCATATTACTTTACTAACATTATAGATTAGAATAATGTACTGAATTTTAAGCTTAGTGAAACATGCAGAAAATGTAAATAAAGTTGCATTGTTTAGTTAATTATATTCATTTGGGTTTAAATTGTTCAATTGATTTTTTCCTTATAATATTTTTTTTGATATTAACCATTGACTGTTCATTACATAACGATAATATTAATACTAAGAATTACGGATAATACTCCCCATGGAAATCCAATTGAAATCTATTATTAAAGGAATGAATTATTAAGATGATATTATAAGAAAGCCTGAGTGTGAATTGGATTATCCAACACACTCTAAATGTATATAACAATTTAATGATAAAAAATCTATGTATAATATTGCACTAAAATATGAAACTATTTATTTTGGAAGATTCTAGAAAGCTTATAAATATCGAAATGTCATGCAATAAAATCGAGCCAATATGGGGAACATATCCATTGTGTATAAAATGAATGCAAATATTCATCACAGTTATAGATAAATAAAGTAGAATTTGGTAAAACTATAATCAAAAACATTTGATAAATAAATATTTGATGAGATAATGCAATCCAACATAGACACTACAAGGAGATATATCAATAAATGCATAAGAAATTCTACAGGAGATTAATCAAAATGGCAAATTCTGTTATTTCAAATTACTTCAAATTCGTATTAGTAGGATTTCCATTCCATAACTGTTTAATCTAACAATAACCACAAGCTTGACTTTGGAAATATATCCTTACTGAAGACATTGAGTATTCGGTAAAGCGATTATAATCCTATGTATTGGATACTCTGGTTAGAATTTTGTGCATGTTATTAAAATATATTAATTCAGTAAGTTATTAGAATAAGAGATTCCACCACTTGGAATTTGCTTTCGGATAAACTCTCTATTAAAATAAAATTCATTAAACGAATTTATTTCAAATGAATAACACAGAAATGCAATCTTTTTTATTTGAAATAATGAATAATTTTTGTTCACTAATAATTTATGGAATGAAATTTGAATTTTGACTTGAAAAAAAGCCTTCTCAGTTAAAGTATACTGCAAATATTAGCGCACAACTTATTATATTTTAATTATCTTTAAATATAAAATATCAAAAATCAAATCAATCAATACATTAGAAAATACCAAATCAATTCACAATTGAATAAATATTTTCTCTTAGTGGAATGTATTGAAAAAACTAAAAGTCGCAGTACATTTTTCGCATCATTAAAACCCTACAAGGAGGAAATTCTTCAATTGAATCGTATTATTTCATTGTACTCAAATAAAGGATAAACTTTTGTGTGCATATAAAGTAGAAATGTAACGATTATTGTTCATTGTGATGCTTCTGAAGAAGCTTAGACAAGTATCCAAAGTTGCTTGCATATTATCACTCTAAGTAAAAAGTTAAAATGAGGATGCCATTTCAAGCTGTCCAAGTCACAACAGTGACATTACATTTTACTTTTTTCATTGTGAAATATTTTGTGGCAATAATGACTGTCATCCAGGGGACCACACACTTAAGTTAAAGATCGTAGCTTGACCGTAAAATTTACTTAAGATATGCTAGTGACATATTTATCGTCTTCACTGTCATGCAGATACCACGTGACAATTAGGAACAAAAAAAATTCATACGCTGTTCTATTAATTCCCTAAATTATATCGCAACCGACATCAGCAGCAATATTATTGCAAGCGTTTCCAATAAACTGCAATTCCTGTAGGATACTATTTGAACTTTACCAAAGTCAGAAGTATGATTGTAACTATTATTCTTTTTTTTCAAGAATCTCTGCAAAATTTCACCCAAGTATGTTAAAATGCAAGTTGTGTATTAAATGTGCATTTGGTTTATTTAATCTAAAAACAGATGTCATTAATCCCGCCTATTTCACCTGTATGCGTTGAAATTGTATACACATCACATCGTCTTTTTTATCTATTTTATAGATATTACATAAATACCCGCTTTGTATATAAAACTTATAATGAAAAATTAAGTCATATGTTTTGAATGTTTAATGAATTTGCTTTATTCAAAAAATTATACGTTTAAAATAAATTTTAAATAAATGACTCGCTTAAATAAAACAAGTCTTTCTATAAAAATTAAATTTTTTTTGTAGATATATCTAGATGTAAAATTCAGCAAAAGAGTCTTTATTTATTATGATTTAACTGGATAGCCTTATCACAAAAGAGTGAGATTTGTTGCGTAACGAATAGAAGAAAAACTGCTCACTTTTTTGTCTTTACAATTACTTTTCCCAATCCTTATTTACAAGAGTTTGTGTACTGTCCTTGATGGTTATAACGTCCTTTCTTTCTTTAAAAGTAAAGTACTAATCCTTGTTTCTATTCAGTCTATCACTCGACCGCTTTTATTTCCGAAAATGAGGAAAAAAAACCCTAGCATTGTGCAATATACCGAAAAACAATGTTCGTGGCTACCTATTACATGAAGCACTTTTCAATTTTTGCGCTCAACCAAGAAGAAAGTTCGGAAAGTACTTTCATGTCATCCAAAGAATGCAGCAGCGATGATAAATTGCCTTCTTTTCCTAATTTCTAGACATTTCCTCCAACTTGTGTGAGTAATTATACGATGTAAAGTAGATGTTAAATTGTGCTTAAAGTCATTCCACTAAAAACTAAAGAGCAAAAACTACGCATAAAAGGATATTTTATTGTAAAAGCTTTTCAATATTATTCTTCGAAATGTGCAAAATTAAATTGAAAGTTGAGAAAAATTATGCTTGTCAAAAACATGGGTAGTTAATATGCAGATCTTAATAATTATTTTTTAGTGTCTCCCTTCATGACAAACACTTTTTAATCTATAAAGTTGGAATTTATATATTTAAATATTTAAACATGTATATATATATATATATATATATATATATATATATATATATATATATATATATATATATATATATATATATATATATATATATATATATATATATATATATATATATATATATATATATATATATATATGTATGTGTGTGTATGTATGTATAGAAGAAAATAATCATAAAATATAATAAAACGATGCTTAATACCATGGATGCCAATGCAAACTATATTATAATATGAAATATATTTGGCTTATGTAAATAAATAAAGTTATTTAGAGTAATAATTAAAAATTTATTTATTTTTCTGAATAATTTCAATTTATTTTTGAAATTTTAGTAAATAAATAATTTGATATTTTGAAACAATATTCATTTATAATATGAAATTTTAATAAAAGATGACATGAAATCATATATTGAATTAAAAACATACATATTCCATACTTTGTTCCTAAAATTTACTTTATTGAAATAAATATATGAAATACAGCACACAATATTGAAGCGAAATGTGAAGTTAATTTTTGCTGTAATTGTATATATATATATATATATATATATATATATATATATATATATATATATATATATATATATATATATATATATATATATATATATATATATATATATATATATATATATATATATATATATATATATATATATAAAATTTCTTGGATTTATTAACTTTTATGCCTTTGTAATGGAATTTCATTCGATTAAAAACTTTACGTAATGCTGCTTTAGGAAGTAAACTTTAAATTTTATGTAAACTTCATGAAAAAATTTAAATATATTTAAAATGAGTGAACGATATAAAATAACAATTTTATCATTATTTGATTAGAATATTTAACATTCACTGAAAAAAATATTAACTTACACGTAAACTTTAATCTGCAGAAAAAATTTTTAGTTTGAAATTTAAAGAAATAGGTGTGGTGTGCTAATAATATATTTGTAAAGCTATTTACATATGTAATTATTCTACTTATTGCAACATATGAGGTAGTTGCTAACTTGGTAATACTTAAACATATTCCGTTTACGAAAATGCTAAATGAAACTCTTTAAAAAGAAGTATAAAATCATTGAAAGCGTTTCTGTCACTGTGTACATCTGATTCAAAAAAGTATTTCGTGTTGTTTGAATAGAATTTCATTTCAAAACTTCATAATGTAGTTAAGATTGACAAAGGACATGACAACCAAATTAAAAAAATTTATTTTTAAAAGTTGTGTATTAATTATTTAAAAACCGAATGAACAAAACACTTTCCCGTTATGTCATGGAATAGTAAATCTGTCCACATATCATTCTCAAGGTATTCAAATAATCTTATAATTTTATTTTTTCTTCTGGAAATAGAAAACAAACTAGACCAGTAATTCTTTATCCTCATTTTTCTGTAAGTATCATTTTCTCTAATGAATATTTTCATTTTAAACAATGCGTTTTTTTAAGGTTCTGAAATCGACATGATGCTTAAACATCAGTAACATCTTTCCACTAATGTTGCTTCTGTTATAAGCAATTGAGAAAACTCATCTGTGGGCATATACCTTTTTAAAAGGCCAAATATCGGATGAATCTGTAAAAACTGATGCCGGACTTTAGAATATTCAAACTTACTTTCAATTACACTGAATCTAGTTAGAAGAAACATTACTGTCTTTAACAAAATGTATGGATCATCTGCAAGAATGTTTTAGAATATAATACGTCGCCTAAAATAACATACATTGTGCATCACTACCAACAAATAAATTTTAACAACTGAAGGCTCTGTTGCATTTGATTATAATTAATGCTCAAGTCTTGATGAGATTATTTTGACTCTAAAAAAATCCAATCCAAAAAACATCAGTAACTTTTGTAATGAATCAAAATGGTTGATAACAGACAACTAACTAATCATTTTCTGACCATTGTTTTTCACGGATTGTTTTTGGTTATCACTCTTATGATTATTTTTGAAAGCAACCTAGTAAACTTTTTTTTCTTTTATAATTTATGTAATTACTGAATCTTCTCTACGTGTTCTTACCAATATGTAGCGAATTTACATTTATGAATGCACTTTATATTTTGTAAGTACTCGCTTTTTTTAAATATTTTATTTCTTCAAAAACTATCAGCTATTAACATTATTTAATATTATTGAATTTTTTGAAAAGTTATTGGCAAATACAATATAAAAAAAATTCTGAAAGATTAATTTCATACTGGAAAAAATATATGAATTTTTTCATGCATTTTAAATTGTTAATATTAATATATAACTATTTTAAAAGTATATTAATACAGCACTTTCAAAATTTGTATAATTTATTACTTTTAAAATGTAAATTTCAGACAGTTCTACTTCAGAATTGAATGATCTTACTCTTATAATAACGAAAAAAAAAATAAATTATTTAATACATGGCTAAAAGTTATTACTATTGAAAATAGTAAATAAGAAATAATAAATTCGGAGATGTAGAGTTCAGAACCAATATTACTCCCTTACTGTTCTTAAGCAACAATAAAATATTTAAATGCCTATTAATTTATTTTTGTATTTTGTAATTTCTTTTAATTTTAGTTTGATATTTCGCATGTAAAATCTTACTATAATTATTTTAAAAACTCTGAATAAATCAACATTACAAACATTTAGAGAATTCATAAAATGTGTGTAGCATTAGTGTAACTGAGAAATGAAGCAAAACAATTTTACTTTTTCATCATTTGCTAAAGAAACTTATATAAGCTTTTAAATATATTCACCATTTATTTGAACTGATTAGCATAACATACAAGGATGATTCTAATTTGTTTGTACGAATTAAGAGGAAAGAAACTTTGCTTGTCGGGATAAGCAATAATTACTTAAAATCATAGGGTCGCAGTCCTGTCTGAGAGGCAGAAGAGAAAAAATTTAGAAATCTAATCTAAACTTACCAAGTGTTTCAAAAAACGATTGAACATTACCAAAAAATTAGAGATTCAATTTTTTATCTTTTGTGACAAACTCATGGCAACTACTCAAAACACCAAAGACACGTGTCGTTGCATATTGGACACCAAAAAGACTATTTGTGTGTCAATAAATATTTTCCTAGGCAACAAGTTCAGACAACAGGACCAGATATATACATGCGCAAACAATATTCAACAGTCAGCGTACCCCATAAGTATCGAACCCACCTCGTGGATTATCAGCCTCCTTTTTTGTTCTTACCTTATTTATGTGACCCTATGTTCAACGGATCAAGTAAAAAGTAAGTTAACGTATCAAGAAAATAAGTTATCAAGATAAAAATTTCATCTTAACATCTTAACTTAGAAAAGAGGAAAATAAAATGATAATTACTAAAGAACAGAGGGTCATATGTCATGGGACACAATGTCTACGGTAATTATTGTTTGAATAGATATGTACATCTATTAATGACTTGCCTTGATATTATCTATACTCTTAATTTGTAAAATCTATTTAGAATCGTCCTATATGAATAAAAGTTTCAATAAGAGTTTCTGACATTTATGATTAAAAAGCATTTTTGTATTTTGATATTTTATAATAGTTTACTATAAAGTTGGCTTTTCATAAATTTTCTATAAAAAGATTTTTTACTTCCCAGTTTCAAACAACTGAGATCTAATAAACATTTTGTATTACATATATGGGCAGGTATTTTTTTAATAATTTTCCTTTATCATAGCAAGTAAACATATGTATTATTATGGAAAATTACAAAATCGAAAATAATCTATTTAATCAAAACTGCAAACAATTTTAGGGATTGTGAACGACATTTTGTCTTTATCACATGCCATTAATAATAGAAGAATTATAAATAATATAAATAAATAATTATTTATAACCTGGTTAATTCATATAGAATAAATGGATCAGGAGAGTGATTAAAATTTTCCTTTAAATATATTCATTGAATTCTAAAAAAATAATATAATTTAATTACATTTTCCGCTTTTGTATTAAAGTAAAATCTTTTCTCATGATACCCAAAACTGCGTTTGTAGTGCAAAATGAAAAAAAAGGATATGATAAGTGATAATTAAGGATATTTTGCTGACGGTTACGTTTTCAGTATAGCGGTAATTACGATAATTGAAAGTTTCAACTTTACTCATTTTATTTCCACCAATGATTTTGCGAAACGAGAAAAAAAATCCAATGATGTAAGAAGATATTGCCGCTAAACATGCCTTTATCGTTTTTTTTATCGAATTATTCTTGTGGTAATGTTAATATGTGTTTATTAGTGTATATTTTCTGGTTTGTTCGCATGTTTTTCATACTTAGACAAATGTTTTTTGACTGGAATATTATTTCAATCTTTATTGCTGTACATTTTAAGCATACATATTTTTGATTTTAAATTAAAGTAAAATTGAAATAATGATTTTCAAAAGAAATCTTTTTATTAATTTATTTGAAATGTGTTAAGAAATTGCATTAATTTAATGATATATTTAAACTAATGTTAAAGAGACTTAATATATTTAAAAATAGTCAATTACATTATATAAACTATGTTGTGCAAAACCCAATTTTTTTAACCGAGATTTTTTTACATTCTTTTAGTTTATTAAAGTTTTAACTATTATTTATTAAAGCGTGTCAATTGTTCACAATGCTATTCAATTCTTAGAACTTGGAAAATTGAAAACTTTTTTGCAAATTATTTATTTTGAATTATTTTGAAAAAAAAAATCTCCTCATAATAATTTTTTACTATCAGATTATTAAAAATTACAATGCGCTGATGTTTGTTTTTTGCACAAAATATTAGAATGTTTAAAAAATTGTGACTTTCCTATTTCTCCTATAACATACTTTTAAATTAGATCTAATATATCAGTTAATGTCTGCTGAATAATTACATTTAATTTATGAGTAAAGAACAGATTAATTCATGTTAGAGAGACATGATCAGAGACATATTTGATATTTGAGCTAATATTAACTCAGATAGTTATAAATAAACGCAAATATATATATATATATATATATATTACTACAAATACAATATTAAGTTTTGCATCTTCATAGATATCATTAAGTCCTTATTTGCATAAAGCTCAGTTAGTCTTTCTTATTTAAATTTTTTAAAATTTCACATCCTATGTTAATATTTAATTTATGTTTGTAGGGGAAATGTTAAATAATTTTCACACCAAATACAGCTTTATAAAGTGATAACATTAAATAATTACTATATACGGATAAAAGAAATAGTCATAAAATTATTGAGAGAAATGATAAGTAATCATGCATGCCTTGTATTTAGGGCAAATTTAGTCCATATGTTATTTCTATTAATGTCTCTGATTAATGTTATAATACTTCAGTTTTAACATGATAAGTTTTTGAAAGCATTATTTTAAATAATACATTTTCTTTAACTCAAAGTTTTATATTAAATGAATGTCTAAATTAGAATATATATTCAGAATAAAATTGTTTCACCTCTTTCTGGCTCGTTTGTAAGCAATATTTATATAGTTTTCAACACAATAATGGGGTAATATATTTTAATTTTACATTTGCAGTACATTTGTTTCCACATGCGCAGTTGAATTTTTATTTTATTACATTAGAAATTATTAATATTTAGTTTTCTTTCGATGAAAATTTGTACTTCTAAATAAAATATTTAATATCACCATCAATACTTATTTAAGTGAAATCTAAGTAATATATCACCAAAATAAGATTTTGCAATTTTTTCATTACTGAAAAATGAAATGTTTGCAATTAATATTCATTTTATTTTGCTATTATATTGTAAGGAAATCGAATTGTGTTTTTTTAAAAATTAATATAATCTCATTTTATTGTTTAAGCGGAATTTGTGGAGAGATTCAAGCTTAATAAATGCAAATTATTCTTTTAGTCAATTTTAATGAATCTGTAAATTATGATTAATACTAATCTTTTAAGTAAGATTTTAATGCGAATCAAAAAGTCTGCATGTTTTTTTTTTTTTTTTTTTTTGCTATCTAACTTTTCAAAAGAATCATGTAATTCTGTTAAATAAGCTAATTATTTTTCTAATATGTTAATTGGTTTTCATCGCAAAAAAGTCGAAAATATAAGCTTTTTGTAATTACCTTCTTATTGCTTTTCCTTATCATAACTCTAATCGTGCTTTATGTTTCTCATTTAATTAAAATTGCAAAATTTACCATTAAATATTTAAAAGCTTTAGAAGAAGATAAATATTTCTATTCTTATCAATTATTTGAATAAAAATAGAAATTGCAGAATTTCGTCATAATATTTATTGCTGCATGCCTAAAATATGTATACAATCCTGTGTTGTAATAAACTGTTAATTATTAATTTACATACATTAATTTTTTGAAAAGCATTTATCGCATATACGTTAAGTTGTAAAATAAGAAAAATTTAAAGTACTAAAACTGACGAAAATTTTCATCTTAAATATTAAGATTGTTTCGAATATCTATCTATGTATATATATATATATATATATATATATATATATTAATATTTAATTTTATTTCAAATGATTACTTCGTTACTGAGCAAAATTATTCAAAAAATAAACTTAATTTTAAATTTTGTTATTTGGTAAATAAAAGCTATCTGACTAAAATATTATATTTAAGTTAAATAACACTAATGTTCTTTTTTTTTTTTTTTTTTTATTGTAAAAAAATGAGGAAAGAAATAGGGGAAAAAAACAAGCTTTCCTATGAAATATCTGATTTTTTAGGAATTATAAAATATATGAGACGGGTGTATAAAGTGTTATTCTTATACTATACGTTTTGAAAATTAAATTTGCATTAGAATGGCTTAAGTTTGAAAATCTCCAATTAATGAATCAATTATGCGTATTAAAGCAAAAAATCTATAATAAATTACTTCAAATTTTTATATACCCGGTTCGATATATTTTTAAAATTCAATATTTAAGGAAAATATATCAGAAAATACCCCATAGTTACATATTATTTAAGTCAATGTCCTACATGAACTTATTTGCATCGGATTATTCGATGTAAAATATGTTTAAGAAATGATTCAAGTTGTTGGAAGACATTTATTTCCTCATATTGGATAGATTTACAGGGATATAAAATTCTGTAGCAAGGCTTAATTCATTAACGAAGTAAATTTTAGCAAAATATGGGTACAAAATCATAACTTATATAATTTGTAAGCAATACATACTTATACTAAAAGCAAGAATTACTTATATAGTTTTATTTTAAGTGATTGAATATTAGTTGTATAATAAAGTAATTGAAATAAAAATAACTTATTGTGTGAAAATTTCTGTTTTTTCTTATATCAAATTTAAGTTTTTAAAATAAAAAAATGTCAATTTCAGTTTTTAATGATGATTAATTTTTTTTAAAAGTTAATTATGGTTTATATTGAAAATGCATGGAGGCTTGCTTTTAGGAAAATTGTATTTTCTTTAATGGTTATTAGTACATATTTTGAAAAGCTTAAGCAATTACTAATACAAATTTGGAATGAAATTAAATTTGTGTAAACATATCATTAAAATTCAAAAGGCAATATTTTTATTATACTAATAATATATTCTAAGAATATTTAGAATGTAGAGATTTTCTTGAATGTAAAGAAATTTTAAATAATATAAAAATATATTTTGCGATTCAGGGTTTGAGGTTAAATGATGCTTAAATTTTTATGCTGTTTCAAACATGATTGACTTCATTTTAATGTGATTCTAGTGGGTAATTCTGCTTTGGATAAAAACAATTCTTGAAAAATGTGTTCGAAAATAGCATGGAATGGTATATATTTTTAGAAAATATATAATTAATAAAATATGATTTAATTATAAATATTTAAAAAATTACTAATTATTTATAAGTTATTTTTGAAAATCATAATAGCAATTTAAATTTATATTTGTTTTTAATTTTCATAAATTTATATATTATTATTAATTAGAAATCTAGTAAAGTAAGTTACGTCTCTGAAATTTTAAAAACAATTATGTCTTTTAATATAAATATAAAATGTAATTTCTTTCTTAATTTTTTAAAACAAATTATGCACAAATCAATGCAATAAATATTTTTGAAATTTACTTTTTTCATCAAATTTCCAATATAATCTGGCATTTTTTCTTCGGTTTAAGAAAGAATTAAACTTCTTGGAAAATGGAATGCAGTAACACTTTACATACTTATAATCGTATAGGATTAAAATGAATTCATAATTTTTTCAGACTTTTGTATACTCATGAAAAAGAATGTTTTAGCAATACACATACATGTATTTGCAAAAGAATGAAACGACTTAATTTTAATTTTTTTTACCATTTTGTATATTTATGAATAGGACTAGAAAAATTTCTGAGGGATATTTCTAACAGATAACAAAATTAAAAAATAAAATATGTACAATAAAGTTGTAAAGCTCTGATTTAAAATTTATATTATTTACTCGCATATTATTTTACTACTATCAATCTTTGAGGACATAACTCCAGAAATGACTCAGTTTTATGAGCATAATAATTGATAATTTTTCCTTTTTATAGAACATAAAATTTAAATCGGAATTTGAATTCAATAACTTTATCTCAGGCTTAATATAAAGTAAAGACATTGCAGAACTTATATATATTTTAATTACATTTGATATATAACTGCCTGTACACTTCAACAAAGTAATCGATATTCCAATTTCGCGAGACTTTTAACTTCATTATTCACCTTTCAGAAAATACTTACATTTAAATTCCAACTCTGGAATACTTCAATAATGATATTTAAACCTCCACAGGCATTTATTCCAGAAAATATCACATTTTAGAATTCTAGAGAGTTTTAAAGTATTAGATTTATGGAGAAACTTACTAAGTTTCTTAAAGGAAAAATATTTATTTGATCCTCTTAATAAATTGATTAGAATTCATTGCTTTAAAATTAAATTTCTATGCATTTAATTATAAATCTGTAATTATGAAAACGCATTTTAAATATACTTTATAAAATTGAAATAATTTATAAAATCAATATAAAATTAGTTAAAATTTTTCTGAATTTTGAATTAAAGATTATATATTAGGATAAATATAGTTAAACTTCCAATTAAGTAGTTCCTTTTGCTTAGACAATCAAAAAATACAGAATTTTGAACCTTCTTTTGAAATAATTTAATAATTTTAATTTTTGTAATTTGGGAAATTTTACGGAATTAAAATTCATCTATTACAAGATTTCTAAGATTGCAATATATATATATATATATATATATATATATATATATATATATATATATATATATATATATATATATATATATATATACATACATATATATATATATATTGCAATCTGCAAAATAGAGAGTGACAGAATATATTAATCAAATGTTTTTTTCAGTATAGTATATTTTTGTAAGATTTGTGTTGGTATTTATAAGTTTAATCTTTCTTAACGAAAATAATAAAAAAAGCATTTTGCGATAAATATTTTGTCTTTCACGAGGAAAGCTTTCATTATACTGATGTAATGCTGCTTATGTAAATTAGCTGCGTATGTACATTTACATTTACTTTCTGGCTTACCCAATTCACCTGTTGTTATTGTTGCATGCCCTCGAGGTCAGCAGTGCTAGACCAGGTCCATGAACGCGTACACCTTTAAAAAGTCCAGTACCATAAGTGGCTTCTCCATAAGATGTCTCCCAGAGAGACAAAGACATTGAAGAATATGTTCAGGGAGGCCTGTTCATTTAAGCACTTGGAGCAAATTTCGAATTTCTTCGTACCCTCTACGAATTTCAAGTTATTAAGATGCCCACTTCTGAAACGGACAATAGCCGTTTGTTCTTGTCTATTAAGACCAGTAGCCAAGGAAGCGCCTGGACATGCGCAGCGATATCAATGATGCTCAGGAGGGACAATCCAAGTGGTTTTATTCTCGTGTTTAATCTTTGAATGAATCTTCTGAAATATGAGAGGTGCCGACGGCATATCGTCCTCAGATACCTCAAACATACCATTCCCAATACACCTTGAATAGTAAATACCATAAAAAAGCTGCATTCTACTGTTTACAATGTCACTTAAGAGTTTTCAAGGCAGTGTAGCTAAGTAGATTCATGAATTTTTATCTTTATTAAAGTAATATTATATATATTATATATATACAATATTATATATATTATAACTGAAATCAAATTTCTTTCTTTTTAAAAAATGACATTTTAATTTGAACATCTATCAATCAAAATTGTCGTAGAGTCCTAGGTAATTAGAAGATTCATTCTCGTTATCGTAGTACAATGAGTTCGAAGCTGCCATTCAAACATTGATTCATCATTTCCAATATTGGCCTGTTTTCCACTTTAAGAATGTTGTGGTCGCAATGTTCTGTGTGTGAAGTGATACCTCTAGTGGGTCAAATAACGTCTGCAAAATTTCTCCTTGGATTCTACTTTTAAATATCGAAGATCCTACTTGAAGTTTAATCAGGCTTCAACTATCGTCTTTGATAGCGTCAATGTAAGATCACTTTTTTTTAATTTTTTATTTTTATTTATTTTTTTTAAAGAAGACTTCTATTCAAACTAACCATAAATATTTATGTTAAGTTATTTAGTTTATTCACATTTTCTTGCATTAAAACATATTAAATTCTTATAAATTTTTATCTCATGAAATAAACAGTATAATTTCACAAGAATTATATTTATGATGATTTTATAAAATCAATAAATTCCATCGATTTATTTCGTAACTAAAATTGCTAGATATAAATCATCTTTAAATATATTTTTTACTATCAGTAGGTTTAGTAATACACAATATTCTGCACCAGTGAGATTCTCGTAATCAATAAATAGATATCTAGATAGAAAAAGGTAACTTAGAAAACTTGATGAAAATAAAAAAATGAAGGCAGAGATAAAAATTATTCAAAGTGTATAGATTACATTTTACATTATTTTTATAACGAAAAAAATCCATATGGTATTTTAAGATGGCGAGGACATTTGATATTTCAATTGAAGCAATTCGTATTCTTTTTCAAGCATTTTTGAAGAAATATTGAGGTACTTGTAGAAAAGTACAATAGCGTCAAACTTCCCAGAGATTTTTATACGCATATTGACTAGAAAACTTAAAACGTTAACTAAATGATGATAAAAATCATTTTGAACTGCATTTTAATTTAGATCTACTATCATTGCTTAAATATAATGTTTTATTTCTATTAAAATAATTAAATGATGTGGATTGCGAATTATATGTGGACAAATACATTGTTATTGTTATCGTGTGCCACCTAAGCTAGCTTTATAAGATGCGCTGCTCCACTTTTCCAACTGAACCATATTTTGGTGTGAAGTCCAACTTCCTCAGTACACACATGCCATTTATAATTTAATCACAACCATTCACAACCCTTTCACACAATGAAAGGACAAAAAACAGAGATAGAAAGAGAGAGAAAGTACCTCCAAGCTCAAACCGGGACTCATACCCAAGACCTTTCTGTCCGCAGTCCGGCACGCTGGCCACTAGACAATATGGGTGGCTTGCAAATTTAATCTTAATATGTATTTGTACATATATTGGGGTAAATATTACAGTTTGAAATCATATTTACTATATATATATATATATATATATATAATTTTTTTTAATATTTATATTTACTTTTACAAATAGCATAAATGTAGCAAAATATTAATCTTACTGTACAAATTAATCCAAGTAAAATTTTTCACGAATTTTCTCTTGAACTAAATGTATGACACGTAATCATTCCTATACTCATATCAAATGCTACTTCTCCTAAGCTCGACAAACCATGAAATTTTGGTTTCTCCTTTGCCAAACTACTTCTCTTTTTAAATTTGTCATTCAATTTTTGGCTTTTTATCTTTTTAAAAATGTAATATTTGTTTTATACTTATATAGCTTTTTTTTATACTTATTTTTTATACTTATTTTGTTTTATACTTATATACTTATATAGCTTCTCCATTGCATTTCTTGTTTTTTTTAAATACTTACTAAAGGAATATAGCATTTGGAAGTGGTTTACCTATTTTTTAAAATTTTTATTATAATGATATTTTTAAATTTAAGAATTTGCAGCAATTTCAATTCAAAAACTGAAAAAGCAGTTTAATTTTGTACCATTTCATAAAAGGTTTCGTTTTTATTTTTAATTTCCTCACTTAAGTCTGCAAATTTTATTATTTGTAAACTAGATTTTCAGAATTTACTACTGAAATTATTATATTATATTTATAATTATTATATTAAAAAAATAATATTTAATTGTGACTTGTGCTTTCATTTCTTTTACAATTAATTTCCTCTCACTCCTTAATACAAGTACAGATAAAATATTCTCATAGGAGAAGAAAATTTGCGTTTAATTTTAAACAACGTTTTAGTTTCCACTTAATTGAATATATTTTCAATAAGATTTTTTTTATGATCATGAAAATTTAACTGAAAATTCATGTACAAGACAAAAAGATTAGTATTTTTTTTAAAATTTTCTTTCTCAAAATAGCTATTAGTTTACTATGCAAACTGTTTCCGATTTGATTTTAAGGAGACATATTTTGGCTTAAATAATTATATTTAAATACATAATTGTTGATAAACATTATTTTATTAAAATTTTTAATATTTCATATTTTACAATTATCCACAAAGGTCATACCGTATCCTAATGATAAAACAGTGTGACTTACAGAAAAAGGTCTCATATTTTATTACAACCACCTTCAAACAAATGAAGATGTACCTCACATTGTATATTTACTTAAAAGTGTGGGTGTTTGAAAGTTTCTCTGGTACCTTCCCTTAAAAATGCGAAGAAGTACCACTGCATATAAGATATTTTCCCGGAAGGCAATTTAACATTAAAAGAATAAAATTCCTTATTTTGTGTTTGTCCACTAAATTGTTGCAATGTTAATTCTATTATGTAATACTTAAATAAATCTTGTTATAATATTTCAACAAATATTTACATAATGATTTCTATATTAATACATTTAAGAGTAAACAGACTACTTGGAATATAACAAATGTTAACGAAATTTTCAGTTTTAATACATCACACAGTAGATTTTCATTGAAGTTTTGTTTGATGTAACTATAATTTTACTTAAATTTAAAGTAATTTTAATATTAAAAATATTGAAAATTAAGTTTTTAATTTAAATTTTTTTCTTTTCATTTATATTCCAATAAGAAATCTCACCTCTTGAAAAACCTTTAAGGAATTTTTCTATCTTTACTCTTGTCAGATATCAAATATTGTAATGTAAGTATTAATATAAGTCGTTTTGGTATTTGTTTCCTTATTATATATAAGAGATAGCATTTTCCTGTATCAGGAGATAGCACAAGAGATAGCAATTCAGGCATTATAAAATTAATCTTAAAAATTAAAAGTAATTCAAAAAAGAAATAATTTGTTCTGCTAAGTTAGATACATGGATGATTCTTAAAACTATTAATATTTAAATTATTAACTTCTGTTTGAAAATGGAGTTCAGTGTGACTATATATATATATATATATATATTCTACTACATTTAAAAATAATCATTCTCTAACATAACCAAATGAAAAGATAATGAATAATTTAATAAATGAATATAATACGTGTTTACATTTATTTATTTTAAAATTGTCATTGTGTCGAATCACTTGTTTACTTTCTTACATGTTAATAATAATAATAATAGTTTAGATTTTTTATTGTTAGTACCATTATTTTCATATTTAATTCTTTCTATCATGAATAATTCTTGCTTTTGAAGTTTGTCGTTTTCCATAAGATTTTAGCAAAATCTGCATAATTGTGCTTTTAAAATCTCATGAAAAATAATTTGTAAGATGTGATCCATTTAAGTATCATTCCAAGTAATTTTGCTTAACTTTCAACATGATTACTGAAGTTGTGTTCTGTAGCAAATGCGATACTAATTGCAATCAGATATATGAAGCTTTCAGAGATCAACCCACACGCAACGCCAATGGCTTTTAACTCTAAGACCACTAATACGAGGAAAGGAACTTTTAGAAGTAAGTTTAAAACGACTAATAACCTGCCACTGGCAAGGGCTTACGTATTGTGTGTGGCGGCTTTATCACCGTAAAGCTACTGTGGACGGTTCCGCTCTAACGACCTGCAATTTAAGATCGTAATTCCGATTTACTCTAAGAATGTTCTGACGTTGACAAACGACCAGTGTTAGAGAGAATTGTCCGAACTCCAACAGTTATTATGCCAATTATTCTCGCCGAAGAATCGCGCCAAGTATTCCGAGTTCAAGATAATTGGAAATTTAGAAAAGATAGAGACGGTGCATTATGGCGACGACTCCAAATGCTCCAGATAAAAATAAAGAGAAATATTCTGGAAAGAGTCGTAGAAAGTCGACAATTGATTTTCTAAGTGATTTCAAAAAGAGTTTCTTATCATCAAAATTCTATTCGCACGTATGAAAAAAAAATTATTGAGTTTTTGAAATCATTTATTGGAATTTGAAATGAAAGTCTAATAATCTGTTACTATGAAGCCTTTAATTAAGTTTAAATTTCAAGGCTAGATCATCAAGTATTAGAACATTTACTAATTTTTCTAATATTAAAATTTGTCCGGAAGGAAGTTAAAATTAGATTTTTTTAGTATGATCTTATTCTTATCACAGTAAGAGAGAATTATAGAAACATAATAATAGATACTTGTATTAATTGCCCATGTTTGGATATTCCTAATTTTAAGTTACTTTTCTTTTAACAATAGAAGTTTTTATATAGATCGAAAATAAAAATAATTTAAGAAAATGTATTTCATTTATATGTAAGCATATATTATCAGTATAATTTCCAAGTTTATAAAAAAGAAAATAACTTTTTTTATTTCCAATAACAAGGAAAATACAAGGAATAACCCGAATAAAACACATAAAGAATCACAAAATAGAGATGAGACGATGACATGGCAATAAAATAATTATCTTTTGAATTCAATTGAATATTTTTAAGTATATATTTTACTGGAAGATTTCTTTTATGCTGTTGCTTATAAAATTCTTCTTATGAACAGTTTGAATTAATTTTTGACATAGGTAAAAAGAATAATTTTTTCCTAAAACAAGAAAAATGAAATCTAATTTGATACTTTTTTTTCCTTTTAAGCCTTCAGAAGAAAAATTAAAACAGTTAAAATTAAAGTCAATTAGCAAAAGCTTAATATTTCGGAGAATTTTTCTCCGAACCCTTCCAAAAGATGTTTCTCGGTAATTTTTATGTATTTTTTGGATTTTACTTCTTAAAAAGAGACATTGCTGAGACTTCTGTGATAAACTATTCAGTACAAATTTAATCTTAGAAAAACAGAATGGCTCATTAACTTTAAACTCCATTTCTAAACTCACACAAAAGAAGAAGGTAAAAAAATTCAAAGCACTAGGTACTGTAATTACAAAATCTAATTGGTTTAAAGTAACTGGCTTATTATAATACAGAAAATGTGAAGATAAGATTTACTTGTGCAGTCCTCTGTGAGAAAAGTTAATCAAAAAAATTACTCATGCATACAAATGATGGTGGTTGCCATTTAACGAGATGGATTAAAAAATGAAAAAGTGCAATTCTTAAGACTCGAAGATTAAAAACCTATGATCATTTCAAATCCAGAATTTTTAGAATTATTTTTCTTTGGCCTAAAAGTAAGGAAATGTAGTACTTTTTAGAAAAATTTTATTTGGAGATATATTGTTCACTGTTTTCCTTTGTTATAAAATATAATATCCAATTTAAAATACTGTCTTCTTTTACAAAACATAAAAATATTTTTAAAAAATAAATTTTTCAGCACATCATTCTAAAGAATAATTCTTATGTTATTTTACATTATATTTCTAATTATTTATTACTATTATGACGTATACGGAATTGAGGTGTTGATTTTTATTTAATTGTATAATATTCTGAAAAAATCTTCAATTTTTAAATAAAGCTAGTTTATTTTACTGTGCTACTAGACTAAAACCAATATACTAAAGGAAATTATTATATATTGTATTCCTATTTTGTTAATCCTCATAAAGAATTATAATTGATTTAACCGTTATCACATGCAATTATTACATTGAATGGTAAATTATTTTTGAATATATGTCAAAAAGTGGAAAAAAAAAAACATTGAAATATTTAAGCTGTTACATATTACTCTTAATCGAAAACCTTTATTTATTAGTAGAAGGTATTAGGTTGCGTATAGCAGACTAAGTTTTAGGCGATATTGCATTGAAGAATAATTAGTTAAAATTTTCATTGGTTAAAATGTCTCTTCACAAATGTAGTTTTGAGGCTTCGAAAAAAATTTTCCAGCTCAGCTAATGGACAAATTCTAAGAAATGTAACTATTTTTAATGCATAAAACATAGATATAAAGATAAATGTTACAAAGTAGATTATCTAATAAACGTAGCTACAAGTATATATAATTACACGCATTTATTTAAATATTGCATTTTTATTTTATAAATATATTATATTATTCTTTGTGTTAAATAAAATGTTTCACATTGCTGTTAAAATATATCCCCATTTATGCTTAATAATAAAGTTTTAAATTGTATGAAGAATTTAATTAATTAATAATAACTAATCTTATTATATATATATATATATATATATATATATATATATTATATATATATATATATATATATATATATATATATATATATATATATATATATATATATATATATATATATATATATATATATATATATACTATATATATATATATATATTTGAATATGACATTAAACTGTTTTAAAATTATTGTATGTATTTACTGCATAAGATTGAAATTGGATACTGCTATAAAATTTATTAATACGAAAATACAAGAATACATTTCGCAGTGTATTCTTGTGTCTATGCGTATTTGTCACATGATATATAATAGTTATGAAGGGGTAGTTTAATGGTGAATTCCTTCCCATTTGTATCTCATTATAGATTTTAGACAGAAATTTATATAAATGGAAGAGTTAAAACTGAAACTAAGACAAAAATCTGAGCCAATGATACTATGCGTTTATTTCTTAATGAAGGATATTAGCCAAAACTTGTGTCTCATATCACAATAAATAATGTAAATAAAATCAGAAGTTTTTTTTCCCATCAATGCAGATATTAAGCTCACAAAGATGTGAATATCTTGAATAGAAAAATATTTTTTTCCAATGAAATTGACATTTTAAATGCCTACAATATAACTTTGTACACTGAGAGGCACTTTCATATGTGAACTTATGGAGTATAAAAATTCTACATTTGAAATATAAGGAACAAAAAAGTAAAATTTATTAAAATATTAAACATGCATATAAATATTAACTCAAATATATTAAATTTTCATCATTACTGAATTCAGAAAAAAATTACTCAATAGAAAATACTCATTTTTGATGAATAACAATTGCAAAATCGTAAAATGATATATTAGTTAGATTTTTTCAAAATCACACTGTATTCAATTACTTCGTCTTTTTATTTTAAAATTTTTCATTTAAATTCATGATCTAATGATAACATTTCAGATGTAAAGGATTTATTATTGTTTGTCAAAAATCTAAAAAATTAATGTATTAAGTTGTAAAATAATTTAATTGCTCTATTTTAAAGTTGTTGCAGATACAATCTATGTTTTAACAAAAATTTAAGTCAGTTAATGGTAATATTTAATTTTATCCACATACTTCATAAATACATAATACGTATCTATTTATGATGCCTTAGAGATAAGGCATCATAAATAGATACATATAAATTTCACAATCAAATGACAATCAAGTTAAAAATTTTAAAATATATTACTCATTGAGATATAAATACCAACTAACAAATTTAAACATATTTCTATATTGTTCTTTTGAGTTTCTTTTCTTTCCAGTTTAGCAAATATTTATTTTCTTGAATCAAAAATTACAAATATTTAATAAAACTAGCGTAATATATTTTAAAATATTATAAACTAAATACATTAATTAGTATCTATCTAATAAATAATAATAAATTATATTACATAATTATGTTTTAAGTAAAAACCATTTAACTTTTAAAAACATTCTATAAATAAAATTGTCCACAATTTGAATAACTAAAAATAATAAAGAAACCATAGCAATTTTACATATGTTAATATTAAATACATACACAAATATTACTAAACTAACTATGTGCAAACAGTAAGAAAATTAGAAAATTAAAATTTTTAATTTTGGCTCATTTGTTGACTAATAGATATTTAAGTTAAGACTTAGTTAATAAGCATTTTTTTAAGAACACACACACACAGACAGATATATACATGTGTGTGTATGTAAATATATATATATAGATATGTATATATATATATATATATATATATATATATATATATATATATATATATATATATATATATATATATATATATATATATATATATATATATATATAAACTATACATACATTTATGTAAATATATTCACTTTTCAACAATACTTAAGTAACAGTTATTTGTTTCGACTCTAACAGCATGAGCAATTATCTGAGAAGTATAAAGTTCAGAGCTGAGTGGTAGCATTTTGTACTTCAACAAAAAAACATAGTTCCGCAAAAATGAATATAATGCATTTATAATGGAATTAATTAAAGGTGCCTTTTTGAACTCTTACTCTTATTACTCATGACTGTTTTTGCAAGGGACAGTGCAACAAACACGTATTCTTTATTGTAGGTTATTCCATTCCATTACTGCATTGGGTACATTGAAATGTCTTTCTAACTCAGTTTCTGATTGCAGAACAATTTCTTAGGTAAGAGTTTCCGTTCCTCAATGAACATCCGTTTCAGTTGTGGTATGTTATTTAGAGGATATAATCGTACGGAAATTCTTTTCCCTGAAGATTTTTACAAACATTCTATAGCATTTCAATCAGGGAAATCTACTGAAGAATCAAATGATATTATATCACCTTTCCAGTAGCTGTCTAACAGTAGGAGGCAGGTGTGGTCATGCATTATCCAACATAGAAAACAAGTCTGTTTCAATGGCACCACCGAACAGTAACACATGTGTGAGGAACATTTCTTTAAAATAATGATCTCCAGTTAGAGAATCTCTATCAAAAATGTCGTGCTCAATCATCTTTTTTTTATTCATTTGGAGACGAACATTCAAGCAAAATTGTAACTGTCTCTCTTCATGATAACTCTGGGATGAAACAACGTGTCGTCTTTTTCTCTAATTAAACTGTCGTTGAGAATCATTTGTGGCCTTGAAACAACTCTTATTTGTAAAAAAGATATGGCTACAGTGAAAAGATGTTCAGTTTTTGTTCTCTTTACACTTCACTGCTTTTTTCTTTCTGTATGAATGGTTATGGCTGTGACTGATATCTAAATGGTTATAACAACATCCAGAAAAAAAGTTCATCTTTATGAAAGAACTTGGAAACAATCAACTACATTATGTATATAATATATATATATATATATATATATATATATATATATATATATATATATATATATATATATATATATATATATATATATATATATTACAAATCCTTAGAACATCTATGCTTGTGTTTTGGAAGAACGAATTGAGAGTTTTTGAGAGAGAATAGACTCGTTTTGATTACGTGCGAAATGATTCTTGTTGAACTTTTCAGATACACTGTACAGACTACATACCAATTTAACGCTTTCAGATCATTATAGATAGGTGATATAGTTTAACAATATCAGGAAATAATTTTCTTTCACTTGCAGAGTATGTACTTAAATTTTTTTATTGTAATCATGAGGTGCACCTGATGACTGCAAGTGTTATACGCACTTCCAGGTCACCCGTGATGTTTTCTTTTTAACACACACACACACTCACAATTTGTTGATAAATCAGTTAATCTTTTTATCTATAGTTAATATATGATCACAAAATAATCAATTATATCATTTTTAGTACATTTTCAAATAGTGCTGTATTTATTGAAAAATAATCAAATATTCTTCTGTAATAATTTGAAATTCATTTTTCTTAGAAGTGGATTTTATTTTTTCAGAGTTAAAATATGGGTTTCAGTTATTACTAAATTATTTGGTTTGCAAATGATCAGTAATTTCTGAAAATCAGGCCAAGAAAAATGTAATTTTAATGAATTTTAGAAATTAACAGCCATAAAGTAGACAATCTTGTTTTCTCGAAATTTGTATGTAAGTTGAACATTATCTATTTTAATTTATTGATTCTCTGCTCTTTGTCACATGCAGAATATATATATTAGGTTTCATTTTAAGGATACAAAAGTCCTGATAACATGTTAACTCATAGATGTCATTATATCATGTTAATATTGAATTTTCCAATAATTTTTCTCAAAACCAAAACTAAAGAATTTCATCCTCTAAATCTAATACTGTAGAAAAAGACTTTTTTTTTTAATAAATATCGTTTTTTTACTGTATCTTTTCACTTACTAACGAATCACCTTATTATGTACTAATGAAGTTACTCTGCAAACGAAAGATTTCCGATTCTGTGGCATGGTCTCCATCATCTCAGTACTTTCACATCGCTTGACGTAAGATCAGAAGTTTGAAGCACGGCTTGATGCAGGCAGTGTTTGAGAGAGTGACCACATCTCTCTCACAAGGCTTCTGCAGTTCACTTGCTTGGGGACCTGTTCATGTTATTAGTCTATATCAAAAGTTCTTCCACTTAAGTGATATGAACGTGAGAGAAGCAGCCCAGATGAAGTATGATCTTGTCACTTTGCCAGGGTTCAAAATTATGAGGCACTCGTTGATAGGTGAATATTCCAAATTCCTTGATTCAGTGATACTGCTTGGAGCTAGTCTGCGTATCTACATATTTATCTCCTCTGATAAGATGAAAATTAAACACATATTACCAATCATTTGTTACGGGTATAAGTATTTTTGAAATGTAGCTTATATCAACTGTTTCCCCAATATAACTTTTGATTACATGGTACTGGTAGTATTCTTTAGAGCTTAATAGAACCATGATTTGGAGAAACTTGCACCTAATTTCGATTCAATAATTGTTGTCTAATTTATTAAAACATTCTATTATATCTAACATTCTTTTCTAATGATGATTTGTTGACATATGCCAACAGTACAGAATGATTTGCCTTGAAATCTAATGAAGACATAAAATTATTTTCTATTTCCTCTTATATGGGGAAATATAAAAAATAAATACAGTGGTTTTTGTGTGGTAATTGACTCATAATTTTTTATACACTAGACTTACTTACACTAAAAGGCACAGTTTAAATTTGATTTTGAACCACTATAAAATTCCATAAGGGAGGTGGGATTTAAACACGTGAAATGTTGAACCTAAGGCCGGAACGCTAACCGTTTGATTGCAATTTAGCAAATTAGCAACAGATAGTGCAAAACAAATTATTTTCAAGTAAGATAAATAGTGATCTTGTATTTGTTGATTCAAAATTACTCACCAAAGAATCAGTAATGTGTTTTTGACTGGCTTTGAAGTTTCAATCAGTTGTTTTACAATAGGTATTTTTTTCTACGTCATTTTTTTCAGAAAATGAATGTTTCCCATTGTGTGTGATAGTTATGATTGATATTCACTCACTATAACTATTGCTTATAAATTATAGAGTAGTTTTATCTGCACTTGATATCAAACGTTCCTTTTCTCACCATATTTAACAGAACAAAATATAATATACTAAATATATGTTGCTATAACACAACTTTTATTGCCTTTCGAATTGACATGACATATTGATATCTGTACTTCAGGACCAACTGCATGTGGTTTCCTCAGTTCTAATTTTTGAGTTTGTCCAAGTGATTATAAGTATTTAGATATCGTTTATGAATTCTTATTTTACCAGTCAATTTTGATGGAATACATCTTCATTGACCAGTGTTTATAAAGTGCCTTTATGTGAAAAAATTTATGTGTTCAGTCACTAATCGCAAAATTGCATTAACTAACATTAGTTTAATATCAAAACTAATATTTCTTTCTCGAAGCAATTTTCACCTCAAACCTGAACAGATTGAGTTACATGCATTAAATTGCATTTTAATTCTCAAAATTCATTGAAAATGTAGATATGAAATTTTACCACGTACATCTACGTTAATTATACTTCAGCTTTATTTTTCAATTTTCAATTTGAGGGAAAATTTAATATATATATATATATATATATATATATATATATATATATATATATATATTATATATATATATATATATATATATATATTTAGTGTTCAACCGTTTCTTTTCATTTGTTTTTCTCATGACAATGGGAAAAACAGTAAAGAATGTACATTAGAACAGGGAAATGCTTCTAAAGAAGTCAATTCATTAGATATTGCAACCCATTAAAACTTTCAAAAGCTTCTTAACTAAATCTAGTTTCGCTTTGGTAGCCCAAAATTAAGTTTTCCGGCGGTTAGTAAGTGCCTTTCTAAAGATTGTCAGCACTTCTCTCTCATTATAAAAGCAATCAATTCAGCGTTTTGGATTTTCTGTGTACCATCTGCATCTTAGATTACTTTCATTTATCCGCTTGTAAAAAGTATAACTTCGGGGTTGGAAGATTCATTAAAAAGATAGTGGTATGCTCTCATCTCATAAATTAAACAGACATCTCTTTTGTTGCTAAGCAATATGTGATCCGGTATTTTATCATGCAGGGCACTTAATATGAACATTATGTGCTAGAATTCATAGAAAATGTTCTATTATATAAGTTTTATTGCATGCTTAGGGAAATAATTTCTTAATATTAAATTTATAATTGTCATGTTTTCATTAAACTTTAAAAAGGATTTATTAAATTATGTTATAAAATAAATTAACTTTTAGTTACATTATTTAATTAAAATTATCACTTATTGGATGATTCTTATAGCTAATAAGATAAAACAGATTTCCTCGTAAAGAAAATTTCCATATAAATTTAAAATAATTTTTCATGATTTCAATTTTTCTTATAAGTTTAACTTTTAATTCTAAAATCTCGAATACATGGGGTTGTTTAAGGAATTTAGAACTGCATAATTGGAAATACAATATTTTAAGGAAGTCATATGGTTTTATTGAGTATACAAGAAAATATAAAATAAGTAATTATTTATAGACATTTTCATGTTTATCATTTACCCCATAGTTAGTTATGTTTAATTAATGCTATTATGCTTCAGCTGCTTCTTTCACATTTATACATAAAATAATTTTAAGCATTTCGTTAGAATAATTTTCCAGTTTTTTTTTTTTTTTTTTTTTTAATTTTTTCTTCTTTTTAACATGTGTCCTCCTTATAACTTCTTATTTTGTCTTAACAATTTTATAGATAACATCTAATAAAATTTTATAATCTTGTATATATTTATAAGCGTAATGGAAATATTTTTTTCAATTATTTTTATTGTTAAATAAAATTAAATTTAATCATAAAATTGTGAAAAATATCGTGAACTGTGGGTTTTTATGTGTATAAAAACTGTGACTTTAATAAAAAAAATTGGCGATTGTTCATAATAATATTTAGAAGTTAATATTATTATTTTGATTTTATTTTAAAGATGACAACTTTATCAAATATAGAATAAAATAAAAACTATTTTACCGAGAAAAATGTGCATATTAAATTTTTAGAAACATTATTTTACAAATAAAACAGCAAAACATTTAATTTTCAGACAATTTTGTTATTTTACCAGATTAAATATACTGGTATAAAATGGTTCTTCCTATTTTTAAAATGAATGCTTGTACATAAACATTCTCAAAAAGGTGAGTTTATGTGGAAATACACATATTTCACTCAATTTTCCTGCCAATAAATGTTCAAAGTCTTTATTTGAAGTATGTCCACACGAATAATCCTTTTCTTCATTGTTTGAATATTTATAATAGATTTAACACTAATTATATAAACTGGAATTAAAATTTGATATGCATGTAATCTATTTAAAAGAAAAAAAACTACTGAATAATGTAAATTAAATGGAGAACAGCTTATTTATTTTAAATTTAAATACGTTTTGTTGAATTTTTTCCACAATGGTTTGACGAAAATTTTAAAAAAATTATCTAGTTAATTAATTTTAAAAAAAACACATTTATTATTATATTTTGTAAGTTTATTTACAAATATATGAAAAAATATGTATTATATAATAAGCAAACTATGACAAGTATATTTCATTTTTACTGGAAAATAAAATAAAAAAAATGTTTATTTACTGACTTAATACGTATATAAAATTTTCTTAACTTAATTTATTTAAAATATGTTATAATAAACTTAATAACAATGAACATTTTTAGCCATTTTAATATTCACAGTGTAAAAAAAATCTTTTAAATCAACATTATAGCCTATTTCAAAATTTTTATTCATTACTTTTTTAGTTGTAAGAAATTTATTTTATGAAATTCTATCCCTTGAAAGGATGACTTACTTTGCATATACTTCTTAAACTATTCTTTTATCCAACTGTATTTTTTGAAGAACAAAACCTTTTATAATAATGCAGGAACGATTCTATACGATTCTATATTCGAATTTCATTACATTTGAATAATATTTAAATATGAAATGCGCATAAACATGATTATTACATATTCATCTATATATATATATATATATATATATATATATATATATATATTCACAATATATATTTAAAAAAGAAAAAGAGCAACTTGGCGTAAACAAATAAGTTTTCGTGAGTATTCCGTTTGTAGAAACATCTCTGTGAGTGCAAACATCAAACTTCTCTGAAGAGTGGTCCGCGTAACAAGTTAGACCCGTCGGGTGTTTCTACGAAGCGTTTGAAATATGGATCAAATGCTTTGAGCAACTTGCGAGCCTGTTTTCCAAGTATTACTAATTAGTCCCAAGTGGGAGTGGGATGGAAGTTCTCTTCGGTACGTGGGCATGAATTTGGTTGAGTGATTCCTCAACAGCATCGGAGTTCGGTTACTCTGAAGGAATTATAAAAGTAGGCTGAAGTTCACTAGACGACAGCTGATTCAAAAGTTATTTCCTGAAACTTGAATTTAAAATAGTTGCTTCTTTAATAAGGGAAAGGAAATAAAATATATTATTAACAGATAAAATCAAAGGTTTAATTAGTTAAATTAAAATTACCATAAGTAAGAATAAAATAATTGCCAAATCAAGTGAAATGTGAGTGAAGAATTTGAATATAATACTAAAAATTAATGAAAAAAATTTATTTGGAAATTCGTCTCAAACTGATGAGCTTCAACTTTTAATCACTGCAATGTATCTTTAAATTATGGAAAGAATGCATTTTTAAATAATATAGACTTCTCTTGAAATCCTTATTTATGGAAATAATTTTAGACTTTTTTTGCTCCTGTTATAAATTGTGAACCATTTTTAATTTTTAACACTATAACAAAATATTAACTTAATATTTTTAGTTAAAAGACTACTTAAATATATGAATTGTTTATAATAAAGCTAATTATGGTATCCATAAAATATAATTTTTCAATGACTTTAAAATTGTTTAATGAGAAAAAATAATGATTTTACTGTAAAAAGTAGGTTTTTTTACTTAAAAGAATGAAATATTTAACAAAAAGTAATCTTGCTTAAAAATAGAAACAAAGTTTACCTAATTAAAACTGATAAACATTTAAGTATAAAATATTAAAATATATAAAGAAAATATTAACTCTCAATTTTATTTCGAAAAATAAAACAATGGATGAATATATGTGTGCTATTCAAAGATGGCTAGAACTTTTGATGAACATAAATTGTAATTATTCAAAAAAAAAAAAAAAAAAAAAAATTCTGTGATGCGTTATTTTTTCGTACATTTTCTTCTATTAATTTATTCTATTCTTCTTCTATTAATTTTGATTAGTATTATTATTCATAAAAATATTTTAATATAAATATCCTTAAACTAAATAATAATTTAATTTAGGTGGTATCTTAATCAATTTAAATGTTTTTTCTTTAAGAACAATTTTTAGCCAAAATACAGAGCTCACTTTTTAGTTGTTCTATTCAATAAATTTTAAATTGTAATTAACTGTAGTTTCTGATCTAGGATTCTCCTTGTTTGAAATTATTACAATAATTTATTTTCACTGTAATGTTTTCAAATTTTTAAAGAGTTTATCTTGAGAACAGTCTTTAATATATTATGATAATTCACCTCTTTCGTTTTTGCTTTTTGTACCTAAATAAATTAAGATATTTTTATAGTTTTATTCGTAAATATTAGAATTACAATTTTATATCTGTTTATAATATGTAAAATTTTAAAACAAGAAATTGTGCTTCAAGCAATCTTCACTCACTGAAATGTATTTTTTAGTCTGTTCTTCTAAAAATTGTTTCAAGCATTTATTGTTTTGTATAAATATGATATCTTAAAAAGAAAAAAAATATTTAAAATTCATTCTAGACTTCATTCAAATATACTTATAAATATATATTTCATTAACTTTTTAAAACATATTTGTAAGTTTCTTTTTAATTCTAATGTTACAGCTCATTTCAGTTGACCCGTTATATCCAGAAATAAAGCACTCCAAATTCTGTTTTTTAAGTTTTTTTTATAGTATGAACATATAAGATGAATTTATAGAAGAATTTTTGGTATTTTTAATTTAAAATTGTATTATTTAAGCAAATGATAAAGATTCTTTATAAAAGAAATCTCGAAAAATAGACAAAATGTATTTTTAATTTAAGTTTGCTTTTGATTTGAAAAGGTATTTTTATTTGTCATTAATAATAACATACTTTCAATATAATATAGTTTATGTTATATGATAATTTGTAAACGAATATATGAACATCATTTTCATTTAATTTCTATTTATGATTTTATCACTCAAAGATAATGTTCAAAATATTTTTTTTATTTATATAAAATACTATATTTATAAAAGCAACAATTTTTAGTACTTACACACAAAGATTTAAAATACAAAATATCTGAGATAAGTGAATTTAAACCTGATGAGTAATAAAAATTTAAATCATACCTTTCAAAGAAAAGAATTTTAATTCTTTTTATTCATTGCATTTTACTTATGTCGTACATATTTATTCATTTTGAAATTAATTTAAGAGTTCTTACGCTTATAAATCATGGATATTAATTTACAATTTAATATTTTTTATTATTTAAATTTAATTCATTACATATTCCTAATTATTTTTAAAAAAATAATGTGTTTTTAAGCAATGCATGTTAACTTTTATTGCTTAAAATGAATCAAATAAACAAATAGATTAAATTTTTTTTATCTCTTATAGAAATATAAATGACTATAAATTATTGAAAAATATTTACCCAAATTATTCCCGCACAAATTACCGATAACTTTTGAAATAACATTTTCAGCTTGCTTTCATGTGTAAGAATGAATTAGATGTTTAGTCAACATTTTCGAATCTAAATAGTTCTGAGTTTGAAAGAAATGCGGGAGTCTCAATTCCCCGTAGATTTTCGTAAACAACTCCTATTAACCTTTTTTTTTTATTTTATTTGCAAATGCTAAAATGGGTGAGCCTTTGCGACGGAAAAAGTAAATGGTTTTCTTTTCCCTCTTAAAATATTTGCTTCAATTTCACAATTCAACATTTCCTTCATGCTTTTTAAATTACTCTCTTTTGTAAAGTACATAGCACAATGATAAATATTTATTTAAATATATATGTATATATATATATATATATATATATATATATATATATATATATATATATATATATATATATATATATATATATATATATATATATATATATATATATATATATATATATATATATAATATATATATATATAAATATATATATATATATATATTTATTTATAAATTTATATATATATATATATATATATATATATATATATAAAGGGAAAAAGTAATGCATAATAAGGTGTTTCCAAAATTTTATTTTCAAAATTCATAAATATAAATATATAATAAATGTATGTTTTAAATACTAACTTATTTTCATCTAATGTTGAAAAAATTGGCAATTAATGACTTAATAGCGTTATACTGGTTTGATTTTTACTTAAATTTTAGCATGTGGAGTTTATTATAAATGTTTTATTGTTTAAATCCTTATTCAGTTATGATGAGTCTTATATATATTTAAACAAATTAAATATATGTGTCCACTTCCACACGGATAGAAAGTCGGGACTTTCTCTGGTTCTTTCCAGGCATACGAAATCCAGAACCTGCCTTGCACGTCTCACCTTCGGCCATCTGAAATGCCTCATTTTTTAGCGGGTAACAAGGCTTTCCCCCTCTGTCCTAAATGTCATGGACACCAAGCTTCTCCTGAGTATATCCTGAACTGTATGAATGTACTATGGGACGAAAACTACACTTTTCTCCTTTTTGTCATCGATTTCCTCTTAGTCAACGGATTCCTAGATTTGGTCTGACTCCGTCAGCCCCTTGGAGATAAGCAACAACAACAAATATATGAGCAATAAATTCAAACATTCATTTAACGTAAGCAAATTAACATAAATTTATTTGATTCCCTCATGATATGTTTTTTAGCACTGAATGTAAATATTGATAACGTTTAAGAAACAAATTGTACAAAGTATACTTCCAACTCTTGTAAATTAAATTATTATGTTCGACAAATACATATTTCTTTTAAGAGTTTAATAGTATGTAAAACTTTTTGAATTACATTCCCGAATTTTTTGGTTTATCTCATTTCAATCCCCTAAACAACATATTGCACCACTAATTTTAATAATCTTATAGTCATAGAAACTTGAAACTGTTTAATTTGAAAGATTTATAAATATTTTAAAAGAAATATTTAGCGTAAAAATGACTAAAATATTATTCAAAAATTATACATGAAATGGAAATAAATTTATCTTTAGATAGTTAAATTCTCAAAAGTAATTCAATATGAAAATACTCACTTTTCATAAATAGTTAAATATTCCATGAAATGACATGGAAATTAAAGATTCTTTATTTTAATTAAGTGCAGAAAATACATATAGGATTTTTGTCGATAAGCATGAGTGAAATGGGACAAGAAAACTAAAAATATATCATCAAACAATTCTTAAAATTAAATCATTAAATTTTCAACTAACATTCATTATTTTCTGAGAAAGTGAGTACAATATGTTAAAATTTTTATTATAGGTATAAAAAGGAGAAATATATCAAAACTTTTTCTAAAATCACTTATGTCTCAACTGAATCAAAGGAGTCAGAAACAAATTCTTATCAGTGGAGAAAGTTTTTTTTATTTACTATCTCAGATCATACCGACATTAGTACTGATCATAATGTAAGCTATTCATCACACACATGCTTATATGAAAGAGTGAATACATAATTAAATAATCTCTAAGCTGCTATTGTTCTAATTCAGAAGCTTTAAACATGCAATATTAGTCTATCAAGTCATTTAATATTTGCATTTTACTGTTGGTCGTAATGGTACCAGAAGAATTCTTCATAAAATTATAGAGTTTGCATCTAGTACAAATTTGTGCCAAATAATGTTAGCATGTTACGGTAATTTTTTGTCAGAAATCAGCATTAAATGTTGTCTCCTTATGCTCTTTTATTATGATTGTTAACATATTTGCATAAATGCATTAATATTTGGTAAATTAGAATCAAAATACATCAAAATATTTATTGAACTGCGACAATATTGTGCTTCAAAATTATACACTGAGTGTGGAGGTTTAAAATTACTAATAAAATATTTCACAACATATGTTCCTATATTATTTCAACTTCCTTTTAAAACGAGAATTACCCAACAATATTTATATTCAGAAAAAAAACGTTCCTGGATTTTTCATGTTGAGATTGATATATTTATGAGAAACAGTTGATTGAGAAACAGATATAAGTTTACATTGTTCAAGCTTATAACACATTGTTTTATACCAAAGTGTACGTTATTAAAATATTGTGTGCTAGTTTTATTATAAATGTTATAATAAAACTAGCACACAATATTATATATAATATACTCTCTATCTCTTTGTTTTATAATATTATTTTAAATTTCCTTAACAGATGCATCAATTGTTTAAGCCTTGCAATTCTAAAGATTAATTTAAAATTATTTACTGTAAACTGAGGTGTTGTAGCAAAATAATTTTGGAAAACCTTTATTTAGAAATTTTCCATTGTTAAATTATTTATTTTTCAAGATATTAAAAAAATGTATATTATGGTAAAATTATAATATACCTTTCTATGATTTACTATAGTCTGGCTTGAATTTGTGAACAAAATTTAAAATTTCTAACGATATTTTAATGTGTTTCAGTAAAGCTAAAGCAATTAAATAAAAAAATAGTTATAGAAGAAGGGTACTAATAGAAATTAGTAGCATTCATTAAAAAAAAAGTATGAAAAAAAAATCGAAAAAAAAATTACTTTATGAATGGCTTGTCTAACACAGGAAGATTAATATTGTTACTCTCTGTGCTATATTTTATATTGTTTACATATCTATGGACATTTTTTAATTTAAATATTATCTGATTTTAGTATTATATTTAACTCCATATTTTTAAATACATAATTTATCAGAACATACTTTCGATGATATAATTTATTTAGATATATAAGAAACGAAGTAAACATAGTGTTCTTTTGATGTTACCTTAGTTAAGGTATTAAATGCTTTATATTCATTATTCATGAAATACATGAATATAATGCAAATGCGTATGCATATACATGCATATATATATACATATACTTATATATATATATATATATATATATATATATATGTGTGTGTGTGTGTGTGTGTGCATTTACCAAAAAAAATATCAAACTTATATTTATAACAATTTCATTCATGGAAAATTCTTTTTAAATATTATCTTTTTATTAGGAATTATGTTAATAAGAATTAATAGTAAAAATAAGAATTTCAAGTGTATAAATTTTTATTTATGGGGCTGAAAATAAAAGAGGATTTAGTATCAGCGTGTACTGGTAACTACTAAGCTATTAACTTTAAGCAAATAATATTTAAAAACTTGAGCTTCAAGAATTTTATTTATTTGATATAAACTATAAATTTATAAATGACGATAAAACAAGGAATAATTTAGCAGTATTCAATTATTTTAGTTTTTGAATTAATAGTATTCATTTTTACTTTCTGTGCAATTAAGGTATCATTTTATGTTAAATATTATAAATTACAATGTATGCCCAAATTATAATCTAATAATAAAACTAAATTCTTATTATTAAATTTACAGAACGAATATATAAGTCTCATTAATTATTTTCAGCATTATGAAAAATTGGCTCATTCTTAGTCATTCGTGTCCTTAAATTAAAGATAAGACAATGCAAAGTCTAGCAAAGAAAGAGATAAAGGCAAAACACATGTGACTTATGTGTAAAGTCTAATTATTAAACAAAGGTAAAGAGCAAAATAGATGATATATATTTGACATCATTAAAATTGTGGTTTTTACCCCCTGGAACAAATTTCAAAAAGGAAACTATTTACAAAATTCAATATAACATGGTTGGTATAATGGTTAATATATAGTATTCCCTCAAGATAACATGGTTGGTATGATCGTTAATACATAGTATTCCTTCAAGATGATGAAATACATGCCATACAACTCCTAGGTATGCTGAGTATCAAATTATCGATCTGATCTTGGGGAATATTACACAACTCATCAAGCAAGGATCTTCGAAGTTCGAATAAACACGTGGAAGGTGGTTGACGGGCTGCAATTCATTGGCCAACAATGTCTCAAACATGCTCTATTGGTCCGGTGAGTATGATGGCCTGTACATACGGGTAATATCTTCCGATTGAAGGCATTCGTCTGCAATTTCTGCACTGTGAGGATATGCGTTGTCATCCATAAATAGAAATTCTGCACTTATGGTGCCCGGAAACAAACATACATGTTGTTCCATAATGGCATCCCTATAGATGAGGCATGTCATGGATATACATTCTGAACATGCAGGTTAGTTCTGTAACCCAAAATAATTCCTTCCCATACGTGCAATCATGCACCACAGAAACGGCGTCATTCAATGGATTCTTCTTGGTGGTAACGGGTGCCTGGCCCTCTCCATATGAAATTCCGGCGAGAATCAAACTGAGATCTAAGCCTGAATTCGTCGAAAAATTTCACACAAGACCACTGTTGTGGTGTCTACAATGCATACTCTTTTCTCCAAGACAACCGCGAGTGACATTGAGTAGTGGTAAGTGGAAAAAATCTGACAGGCCTATGAACATGTAGACCAATGTGACCCATGCGTCTGTACACGTTCTACTTTGAAACTGTCGTACCGGTGTATGAAGAGAGCTGCCAAATACCGATACTCATTCGACGTTTTAACTCGTTGGCGACCTGTTCTGCAATGTCTACTTACATTTGCATGATCTTGGAACCATTGCTAAAGCCTGGAGATGACACTCTGGGTGAATACCAAGTTCCTCGGATACTTCAAGCTGGGCACGTCCACATTCCAGACTGTCGGTAATTCTACCGCAGAAAACATCATCCAAATACTTCCTTTGTGCCATAACTGTGCGGTTATTGCACTAAAAGGTTTATAAAATGTTTGTGAACAAGTCTACTTCTTTGAAACCATTCCTTATATGCCCCTTTCTTATACTCTCGTCATTATGACGTGCTATTGGTACCATCTGGTGGTTTTTTAAATTGGCATATTATTCCTCAATATGTGTGTGCTAATTCTACACATGTATAATTTTTATTTTTGAGTTAAATTTATATGTGATTCTGTATTATCCTTAATTTATACACATGAGTGTATTTTAAGAAGCACACGCGTATTACTTTAAATATAAAATACTCTGAAATATTTTGGATCAAATTTTGCGTATAAGAATAACATTTTAAAAATAAAACTAATTGGTTTTGTTTTAAAAATACTGAGCACATTTTCCTTAAATTTAACCAGAATAATATATTTCACACGATGAACATTATTTACAGCATGCAAGAAAATAATAAAAAGTAAGATTATCGAATCTATATAGAATTCTCTACATTTTTTTAAATATGAGAACTTTTGATTTTTAATTACAAAAAATGATTCAGATTTGAAAAAAAATTTCAAACAATTTAAAACACTTTTTTATGTTTTTTTTTTAAACATAAGAAATATTTGATATGGGGAGAAGATAGAATCTAGTTTCTCCTGACTTTTCAAATATCAATTAAATTTTACAATACTTGGAAATAGATGGAAATTCAGAAAAAAAAAGTTAAAAAGCTTCAAACAAATTTTTTTTTGAATTTTTCTTTTACTTCAAAACTTAATCGTTTTCTCTTTTCCTTAAAAATGAAATCTTGTGGAGACATTGATAACAGAAATGATTTCCTGCTCTTGTATCAACGCTCCCGAGACGTTACCAGTGCCGGAGGCGTTTTGGCGACATTCAATTTTCTGGAAATATTTGATTTTTCTTTTTTACATCAGCTCATTTTGCGACGACATTTTTGACCTTTTCATACTTATTTTATTTTTCAAATATTCAACTCTCATTTGATTTTTCAAAGGACTTTGTGAAAAATAAAATATAAAACAATTTTAGATAACATACTTCTATAAATTCGATATTTTTATTTATTTAACTTGTGTAAGAGGGGTTTTTGGAGAAAGAGATAATCTTAACCGGTTTATATATAATGCATAAATATAATAGTTACTCTTTATATATAAGTTCGTAACTCATACGTTTTATTTACTTCAATTTTTTTTACGAGCTCAAATTGCCTACTTCTTGAAAATCACATTTATTTATAAATATTTTATAATTATAAAATATTTATATTAAATGAAATTATAAAATATTTATATTACAAATATTTTATAATTTCATACTTTTATGTAAGCATTTACTTTTATGTTGGAAATAAATGTTTTAGAAGTTTTAAACAGTAACGGGCCATTTCAGCTTACATAAATTCCAGGAAAGGTAACTTATAAAATCCAAAATCATGGTAAAATATAATTATTTAATGCAGTGATATACCCCTTTTTTATACTGTTATGTTTCGATAATGTTTTAGAAATCAATTAAATAACTTTTGAAAACTTCTTATTTCTACTTTTTATTTATTTTTCAGGATGCTTTTATTCTCTCTTATTATTATACTAAATAAGATATAACCTAGGTTATTTTTAACAACAATAAGAATTTCCTAATTGCGTTACCATATTTTTATAGACTTCGAATGTATAAAGTATGAATATAGGGATTTGTCAATTCATGCTTAATTTATAAAGTAAATTATTCGCATTACTTTGATCATTTTTGAATAAATAGCCAGTGTGATTTTGAAACTATGAATAGAAAGTTTATGAATACTAAGAATTCAAATTTGTTAAATTGAGTAGGGATTAATAAAAATTCATCTAGTAAGTACATATCATGAAAAATTTTTATTTGTATATATACAAATGAATAAATGTATTGTTTTGTGAACTGTATAGACACCTATTGTAGTCGAAGAAACTGAAGAAATATTATACATATTGAATTATTTTCAAAAATTTAAGCAATCATTTTGAAGATAATACTATTTAGAAATTCATATTTTATCTTTAGTAATAAATTTTACTCATAATTACCGTTATAATATTCAACTAAATCCCATTTCTCGTCATACTTAAAAGTTTACAAATTGTGGTACTTTGTAAATAGAAATTTTAAAGCTAAAATTTTTAAAGTTATCAATAAAATTTTGAAAGATTTTATTATTGCCGAGAATTTCTGTTTTTGTTTAGTCATGAATTATAAGCAACAGAGTATCTTGTAATTGTATCGCTCATAATCATTTTAATATGAGTAATACAATGTACATTTATATCTACAAAAATAAAATTAAGTAATAATTAATAAAATTAACTTCTTAGTTTTAAAATAGTAGTTGACATATTTTATCATGTTTTAATTACAATTGGGTAGAAAAATAAAAATATGCCAATATGCCTTTCCTTTAAACATAAGAAAACTCTTGGCTTTTAAAATAAGAAATCAATAATTTTAACAGAAATAAACCTTGACACTACTATTAATAAGTATCAAATGTCAAAATAACGGGTACAATAAATGGAGTTGTGAAACTTTGAAGGGACTTAAGACGAAACGTCTCTTCTCTATTTTCACCTGCCGCGACGTCAACAATTGGTAATTAAGTCTCTTGACTTATGATAAGTTTTGTCAGGCCTAAAGGTGAATGGTTCCTTCGTCAGTCTTGTAAATTATTCTCTAATTTAAGTAACTAGATTTGCTAGTTTAGATATAAAATTTTGCACAATTTTTGCCTCTTCATATAAACTTATTAAAGTGTTTAAGTGTTAATTTTTTTTAAATGCACACACACACGCACACACATATATATATACAGTTACAGTATAAATTAGTTTGAGAAGTGAAATTTTTAAACTAATCTCGCCTTTAAAATTGTACAAAAATGCAAGAAAATTTATAGAAATAATGTGTAAAAAAAAAAAAAAGAAAATGTGAATTAAACTTTATTTTGATAAAGTTTCAGGAGAGTTACTTACTACCGAAACAAAACAATTACTACTTACCGTAATTACTTTTTTCAGCGCACTTTAAGCAATTTTCTTGTGTAGGGAAAATAAGATTTTAAGTTGAAAAGCAGATTCATACACTTAAATTGAGTAACCAACAACAGTCCAGTTTCAAAATGTTTGCATTAGCTAAGAATAAACCTTGTTATCAAGCGTATAGTAACAATAATGATATTTGATATAAGTATATACTTCTTAACATCTATTATCATGCTTTATCGCATTTGAATTTCAAAAAACTAGCATTAATTTCACATGGATGACATTTGTCTTTGTTTACTTAAATTAGTCAACAAACATTTGCATATATACAGTGATTTTTAAGGTAAAATGAGTTCATTCATTCATATGATTGGTAAGCTGTTAGTTATCTTCATATATTAAACATTCTCCATCACATGGTAAAAATAGAAAATGATTTTTGAATGGGAAAAAATCTTGGGAAAAAAATCATCAAAGTAAGTCCGCACTCATTCTGTTTTACAAATTAGTTGATTTGCTCTTTTAATTCCATATGTTGAACAGTGTAATAGATGAATGCAATAGCAATTTTTTTTTTAAATTTTTACACCATGTTATTGCATTACAGTATTATTATTAATACATTTTAAGCAATCATCAAGTATTTCAGGGACTATATTCTGAGAAAATGTCAAGTACTTAACATAAAGAAATCCTTGCAGCAGGAGTCAACACATATTTTCCTTCCGTTGCTTAACAGAAGTTGAAAACCACACAAAAGAGAGTTTTTAACCCATAAAATGAGATTGAGCCTTGATAAGTCATTTACTTATTTCCATATGGACAGTTATGTTATAATTTATAATTATATTTTCTTTTACTTTTATATTATTATTGAAACCTTTTTTATTTTATTAGAAATTTTTATTCCAATAAGAAATTTAGCAACCTCAAATTCAAATGTTGTTGTTCTCGTGTGCCAGCTAAGCTGGCAAATTGGGGTGCACTGTTCCACTTTTCCAACTGAACCGTATTCAGTGTTTAGTTTGATTTCTTCAGTACATACGCATGTCATAGGCACCCGTTTACAGGGTAGGCAACCATTCACACCTCATTCACACACAAGGAAAGGATAAAGACAGAATAGAGAGAGAGAGAGAAAGCACATCCATGCCGGAACCGGGATTCAAACCCAGGATCTCCCTATCCGTAGTCAGCCACGTTGACCACTATACAAGTTGGCCGGCTCAAATTCAAATATTTTATAGAATATATTTCATGAAAACTGGATTTGAAAGTTTGAACTATTTGCTACTGAATACAATGAGATTATGACGAAAGCTGAAAGAAAGAATTGCTTGTCAACCATATACATATGTTTGGTGGGTAGTACCTGTATAAGAAAAACCATCATAAAAATATACAAAAATCATACAAAATTTATATTTCTTTCGATTGTTATATAGAACAGATAGCAGGGTTCTGGCATTAACAAAAATTGTTATTGTCTGGAAATAACGCTAGATATGATATATTTAATATAGAAGCATATGTATACGATTGTCAATAGGATATACTGTGTTTAGAAAATAGAAACACTCAAAATACCACCAATATTTGGTCTATCATCCCCAATTTCCATTAACTGTCCAACCATTGGATGACGACCAGTTTAACTTTCCCCAGATTCCCTTTCTGGACTCATATTGAAGCTAGGATACGAAGTTACTATTTTGCGATAACGACCACGACGATTTAATCAACCAAGTCACCACGCCCCAACATTGTGTCCTGTATTTAACATAATAAATTATATGGTGTCCATAAAAATTCTGTGCTGAATGATGAATCTGCATATAACAAAACAATTTAAAATCTAATACACACAAATATGGAACTAATGCTTAACTGTTTAGATACATGAATGCAAACAAATAGATAATTTTTTCATATTAATAAACGATTCCTGACGTAAGAACATATAGTATTTAAAACCAACAATTTATTGCATTTCATCAAAAAATACCACTGTTCTCCATTGTAAAATAATAATGGGAAATGATTTAATTACATAATTTTTAATAAAACGATTAATTTATTCAATAGAAATTTTGATTATATAATAAAATTAAGGTATTTCAACTGATTACCAGAAAAATAAATAAATTTATATTGTTTCTAAAAATTTGATTTCCTTTGTAGATGGTCGAATATTACCGGCCAATCAGAGACAACATGTTTTTCAGAATGGAACTTTAATTATCACTGAAGTTCAGCCTGCAGTGGATGATGGAAGATATAGCTGTGAGATTCGTGCTCAGCAAGGAACACCTGTTTCAAGGACATTTAGAATTTCAATAAGAAGTAAGATTTCTATATCTAAAGTAATGTTTTTTCTTTCTATTTTATCTGAAAATCATTAAAATCCATGCTAGTTTTTCATGAAGACATTAAATTATATAAATGACTGTAAAATGTTTTAACTTATTTTTTAATGGATTATATTACAAAATCAATATGTTTTCTTTTTAAATTTTCAATATGATTTTTTAATTAATATAATTCAATCAATAAGTTTTTAAATTTAAAAATTCCCTATTAATTATAACTTTTACAACGAATTAATAATACTATATTTCTGAAATATAATACCAGTATTGTTAATAAGCAACTAATAGTTGGAAATAAAAAATTTTGTAAAATATATAAATGCATTTTAAAACTTTCATTAACAACACTGCTGAAAAAATAAAAATATTAATTTAATTAACTTATTCAACTCAGTTAAGCTGATATTCTATAGTAACAAAATTCAAATAAATTTAGGATGTCAAAAAATTAGAAATATAATAACTTATTCAATCTTACAAGAAATATTGGAAATGAATTAAATCTGTTCACCAAATAGTTGAACATTATGCAAGATTGAATACAAATGAGTAAATATGTTTAAATTTTAAGGTAATATGAAATTATAATAAATATTGATAATGAATTAAACTAATTAGATTGTTTTCAAACCGTAATAAACCTCAATTTTATTTAAAAAAAGTTAGGTTTCCAAAAATGAATAACTTTTCTTTGAAAATAACTACAAATAAATCTGTCAAGAACATAGAATAGAAATATTAATTACTAACTTGTGTACCATGAAACAACCAAACTCTTAGTAACTTTAGTTGAAGTTGATATTTTGGTTGCTATTTTATTCTCTAATCTTCTAAACTTGATTCTCATTAATCTCAAATTGATTAATCGAATATTAAAATAAAAGTGTTCTTTCATCAATCTTAATCTTACAGATTTTCTTTTCACTGTATAATTTAAAGTGATGAAAGAAACATTATGTTTTCATAATAAGAAAATAAGTTATTAACTTAACACACACACACACACACACACACACACACACACACACACACACACACACACACACACACACACATATATATATATATATATATATATATATATATATATATATATATATATATATATATATATATATATATATATACATATACATATATATATATATATATATATATATATATATATATATATATATATATATATATATATATATATATATATATATATATATATATATATATATATATATATATATATATATATATATATATATATATATATATATATATATAAATTGATCCTATTATTTAATTTTCAATTTAAAATACTCCAGTGACATTTTAAAATGTACATTTAAAGAAAAATATGGTGATTGAATTTTCATTATTATCTTAATAATTTCAAAGTAAATTCAAATGTAATTATAAAAAGTAAATATTCTTCCAATGGTATTTCTAAAAACGTTTAAACAATTTTTTCTCTTTTTTTAGTTACATAAAAAACTGTTTCACCAAACATGCTATAAGGGATTAGCGTTCTTCATGACGACATTATGATATTCTATTCAATCTTAAAATCAAGTTGATATTTTGCAAGAAAAAATATTTTATGTAGCATTTTAAATTGAAAAATGAAACTTAAATTTCCCATGGTATTGCAGGGTAAAATTTCACTACATTTTATTCGCTTTATATTATTTTCTAAAATACAAAGTTAAACTTTATCGAAAATATACTTTCTTTTTTTTAAATTTATTTACTTTAACTTTGACTCCCATAGGCGTTTCTATATCAAAAGTGATTTTGCCGTTTTCTATAATAATATGTATAAATAAGAAAGCAAAAATATTTAAAAGGATAGTTTTTATAATGTTTTTTTATGTATGCCCAAATCGCTGCATTTTTATTTTAAAAAAATGCACGTTTTTGTTTTAGCTATTTCAAAATAACGATCACAATAATTCATTTTCTAAAAGTTTTGTAAAATTAATAACGTAGCTGTTATAAAATTTTGGTTGCTTTATTAATATTAAATGCAGTGTGATAAAATAAATCTTCATTATATTAAATTTATATTAAAGTTACAATTTTTTTGGGGTTTATATTTAATTTATTCATCAATATTTTATGATATTAATACAAACATTACTTTTATAATTATCAATCAAATTTAATTAATTTTGCTCGATAAATACCTCAGAATAATCCATTATTGAAAGCAACAGAAAGTTGAAGGTAGTCAATATACTAGTATGAATGTCGAAGTTTTTTTATAATTTTCTGTTATTATTAATTTTTGACTTTCTTTTATTTTATAGAAAAATCGTATGAAACGAAATTTGTTAAAATAAATGCTGTAGTAATATTTTTGATGTAGATATACAGTCAGTCAAAAAAGTATTGGGACACTTTGGATTCGTAACATGTAAAGCTATTTATAAAAATATTTATCATATTAAAACAAAAGTTAAAGTAATCAAGAAGTGCTTTAACATTTGGTACACGCTATATAATTAGAATTTTGCTAATATTTTTGCTGTATTATTTGATATAGCTTTTTGAATGTGGTTTAAAGGCAAACAAGGGTCAAAAAAATATTGGGGCATTTTTGAAATGAGCAAGTAAAACAATAAATATGTCACACAAAATAAAATTTAATTTGCTACAAATTTTTTTTTGACAATATTTTTCAACATAAGTTGTCAATAAAATTGGTTACATGTAGAGCAATGGCGAAAAACAAAGATATTTCTATGGATGTGCGAAATCTGGTAATAAGCCACTGGAAAAATGGAAAATCAGTTAGCTGTATAGGACAAATCTTGGAGTTGTGTAAGTCCACTGTTTTTAACATTATTCACTGGTTCACCAAACAAATAGTGTTGGAAAAAAAATAAGGAATCAAGGCGTCCTAGGATATTTACCGAACATGAAGAAAGGTGATTGGGAGACAAGTTCTCATTAATCCAAGAACCAGCGCGGTAAAAATGACTCTGAAATGTAAAAGTATGTTCGGAAAATCTGTAAATCTTGAGACTGTCAAAAATGTTTTAAGAAAACACATAGGTATCATGGTAGAGTACCTCGAAGAAAGTCCTACATTTCAAAAGCAAACCGACAGAATTGACTGGTATTTGCTAAAACGTATGTAAAGCAGCTACCAGAATTTTGGGAAAATGTAATTTTCGTAGAAGAAAGCAAATAAAACATTTTCTGATCAAATAGGAAGCAAAAAGTCTGGCGGACACCTAATACGGAATTGCATGTCAAAAGTTTGCTGCCAAATGTTAAGTATGGAGGCGGCAACCAATTAGTCTGGGGCTGCATGGCAAGCTCTGGTGTTGGAAACTTAGACTTCATAGATGGCATAATGAATTAAATATGTCTATCTTGAAATTCGCAAGCGTACATTAAAGCAAAGTGCGAGAAAGTTGGGAATAGCAAATCATGTTAATTTGTAGCAGGCTATTGACCCAAAACATACTACTCACATTTGCAAGTTATGGGCCCTTTATCACTGTCCTGGCGTGATTAAAACTCTTGCACAGAGTCCAGACCTTAATCTCATAGAACGTGTATGGGATTATTTGCAGCAAAAACTCAATAAATCCCACATTTTGAACAAACAGGAATTAAGAAAACATCTGGTTGAAGAGTGGGCCAAAATCGACGGGTCGTTTTTTACAAAAATGGTCAAATTCATGCCAAATCGACTGTTAGAGGTCATAAAGTACAAAGGTGGTTCTACAAGATATTAACTATCAATTGTTTGTTGTTTTTTTTATTTATTGGACAGTGTCCCAATGCTTTTTTGAGCTCATTTTTTGTCTTGACTTTTTTCTTTAAATTATAACAATATTTATATTAATATTTGAGTTTTGTTTTAGTCACTGTGATTTGCATTTAACAAAATGTCATATACGTCTTTTTTATTTCATTTGTGTATTTAAGTTATATATTATGATAAAATTTCATGAATATATATTGTGTCCCAATACTTTTTTGACAGAGTGTATAATGCTTTGTTATTTCTGATAATTTTCAGATTTCTTTTACTACAAACATGAATAACATAATATTTTATATAAAAAAGACACAATATTTTATATAACTATAATGCAGTATTTAGCTTTCATGCTTTAAAAATGAATGTTTTGCTTGTTTGCGACTAAAGCGCTTATAAAATTAATTTAACGAGAAATTATTTAAAGTTTGATGTTAAAAAATATATAATAACAATATAACTGTTGTATTTTATTTTCAATAAATAATAGATTCAATAAAGTAATCTATTCATTAAAGTAAAAATAATTAAAAAAATAATAAAACAGTAAATAACGAAAAAAATAATTGAATTTAAATTTATGAAACAAAAATATATCAGTTTATAATATAATTTTGAATTAATAATATTATAAAATTTGATAAATGAAAAATGATGTAATTTAAATACGGAATTCTTAATTTTCATTCAATAACGCTAATATAAACCTTAGTTAATAATTATTAGTATTTACAAAAAGTTTAATGAAACGTTTGTGTAAAAGGAATATTTAGTAAATTTGCAACGAATCTCTTATGTCTCTCGTCATTTCTAATCGGTCCCTGCTGTATGCTTGGGCCTCATTTAGAAGACGGACAAATCTTAATTAGAGTCACTTTAACTCATTTAAAAGCACGATTTCAATATAAACAGTTTCACTACCGAATAATTGAAGTTTCACCATTTTCCAGCAAACCTCCCTGCATGCATTTAGTTCAACGTGGACAGTAAGTGAGTAGACATTTCGTTAAATTACAAGCATGCAATAATTAAAATGGTAAAGTTTATTTTAATTTAGTTTCCAGTTCATTAAAGACTTCGTCATTATATTTGAAAGTTAGACTATAAATGTAAATGATACTATGTGGCTAAATTGCTCATATTGTGAAATCTAAAACAATGATATACATATAATATCATGTAACAAATACATTTGTTGTTTCACAAAAATATTCTTATAAATTTATTTTACTAATTCGCTCTTTTTTTAACATTAAGCAGTCTCATAAAAATTTATTTTATTATAAAATAAAGTTTTTTTGCATATTTGGAACAAATTTTATGCATTTCATGAAGTCGTCAGGTGAAATAGAATTTTATGTCTAAGCCTATCATGTTATCCTTTTATAGAAACGTGTGTCAGGAGACCAGAATTCTATTAAGTAAAGTCGCTGATACATTTTCAAAAATGATTTAAATGCACTAAAATCGAATTAAAGGAGATGTTAAATATTACCATTTGGACACATTATTTTAACAAAGAATAAAATGTCTCTCAAAATATTATCAATGCACAGAAGTATGAAATTATAATTTTTTCTCATAATGTATTAAAACAGTGATTATTAGCTGAATTGTGAGATATTTGAAAATGTTAAAATAGTAAAAGTAAAAGCTCCTTATTCGAGCTTCCTCCATTCGTGTTTCCACTATTCGCGGATAAAAAAAAGCGACCCAATTGCTTTATTCGCGGATCTAATAAGTACATACATAATAATAAGAGGATTCAAATAGGTATCCAACCCAATATCTTTTGTAAATGCCGTCAAATGGAGTAATAAAAAATAAAATAGATCTTATAACAACTTCGTCTAAAATTTATTGTTAAAATATATCGCCGAAGGACTACGCTGTGATCGGTATTTTTGAGAATGTAAACAAACAGAATGAAAGCAACCTTATTACTCAATGAATAAAGTGTATTTTTAAATGTTGTTCTGCTCTAAGGTAAAAGCCGCTTAGTGTGTTTTATTGTTTCGTCTTTTACATTCGTTACAAAAACTGTGAGTGAGTAACACGTCTCTACCGCTCTTTTTCCAAATTATAATATCAACTAAAAAAATGAAAAACGAGTTTCGATACGAAAAAAATCCATGTTACCTCTTAGAGTGAAAATAGAAATGGTTGATTGTGTACGCCTTGGAGAGTCATTTGCATCCATATGACGCTCATTCAATGTCAAAAAATTAACTGTACGATCGATAAAAAATATGAATATAAAATAAGGTTATCTGTAGTTTCAACTTCCCTGTCAATGAAAATTGTTCGTAATCCAGCAATAGTAAAAATGGAAGTAGCGTGGTCTTGATCAATGGAAGACTCAATGCCAAAAAAGTGTGCCCTTGAGTGGACCAATGGTCCGGAAGAAGGCAAAGCGTCTTTATGCTCATTTTAAAGAATTTGATGGTAGTTGTAGGGGTGAATGTACAGGTGGAAGATTTCAAGCATCGTAAGGTTGTTTAAATAAATTTATGGAGAGACAACCATTGCATAACATTAAAATCGTTGGAATAGCAGCATCTGCAGACACTCTTGCAGCAGAACTATATCCAGAAGAATTTGCAAACCTAGTAGTTGATGGAAGATGCAAAGTTGAAATATCACAAAATGGTATTTATTGGACAAATATAGTATAGTAAAATATTACATTTTCAATAAAATTTGAAACGTATATTCTGAATAATCAGGATCAGAGCAAATATCACCATGTGCTATATTTGTCACCATATGCTATATATATAAAAAAATTGTGTCAAACGGAAATTGAATTGATTAGAATATTGGATTTTAATATGCAGGTCCTCCTCCAGACATGTAGACTTATCAAAATGTCATAATAATTTGATCATGAAGACTAATACACTTGTCGACCAATCATTTGTCAATCAGTGGTCCAATGATTCTTTTTATAGAAACATGTGAATCATGTGCTTGGAAAGTCAGATGCAGCAGGATATTTTCTGCATCAAAAGTAATCTATATAACATCGGTAATATGTATTTAGACATTATCCATCTCGAACAGAACATTACTGGCCTTGTATGAATGATACGCTACTGGTCATTAAAACATAACTGTATCAGCTATTATTAAAGAAGGTAGGTAGCTTTAAGCTCGAAAAGAATTTGTGTCATGTATCTAATGGCATACTTTAGGGTCCTTACATATGATATATCCGCATATTGAATCGAATAAACTCTATACAGAATGTAGCCAGTCACGGTCGGGAACATGGACGATGAAATCGCGGTTGACGAATAGGTCATCAATGTAAATGTAAAAGCAATCTATTTTAACATCATACTTGAGGCCATTCCTATGTACGAATTCGTTATTCATCACATGATTGAAGTTGTTCTTATTTGGTTTATAACGTAAGGGATATATAAAATCTTGGTAACTAAGCTGATATTCAGTTGCTGAAAACGTAGCCAAATTTTTCATTTTGACATATTTTTTCTCTAAAAACTTTATTTCTTGACTTAGGGTTATCAATATACATATAAGATTATATTACAATAGACTTGTAGTTAACATATTTGTCTCCTCAGCTATGAGAGATAGTCACTTTCTGAACTCCAGAGACGGTATGCCGTGTGGTAACCATAAACATATAGATCTGATATTTTTCAGATATTCCTAATTTAGGATTTATTATATTGGTGAATTGTTAATCGAGTCCTTTAATTCACCAATATAATTAACCATAAAGAAGGAAAATAACAAAACAAACTATATAAAATCGGAAATATGTGGCAGCATTTCTTATTAACAAATGATCTTAGCTATAATAGTATTACAGGTAACATTTTGAAATAAAGTCTATTAATGAGAAATATAATTATCAGTTGTTTCCACTTCACATTAAATAGTTAGTGTTGCTACTGCAGTCTTTTATCATATAAATAGGAGATGAAATGCTTACCACTAACTAATCATTAACTTTCCATTTTATAAATTTCATATGTGTAAATGCCATCTTCACAGTAATAATGTAGTAGTGTATAACAAATAAAGAATAAATGACTTTAACATTTCTATAAAATATCTCATGTATATCAAAATAATTATATTTCATAAAAGAAAAACAATAACTTTGTTTTTATTGTGTACTTTATATAGTTTATAAAGGAGCCTTATACTGTATTCATTGTTTCTGAATTATGTTCTTGTCTGAGTAAAATTTTCTTGTTAGATATAAATGCTTAATTTCTTTCGTAGCTGGTCCAAAAGTAGCAAATTTTGCATTTCGTGACAATCTTCATGAAGGAATGAGAACTGCTGTTACTTGCATAGTCATAGCAGGAGATGGTCCACTTTCAACAACTTGGTTAAAAGATGGAGCTCCTCTTGATGAAGAAGGTTTGGATGCTATGGTTGTGTATGCTGATGAAGGATTTGTGTCCACTCTCACACTAAAAAACTTAGCTTACAGACATAATGGTAATTACACTTGTATTGCCCGGAATGATGTATCTTCAGGATCCTATAGTGCCATGCTTACAGTCAAAGGTATTAAATATTTTTTGTAATTCACAGATAATTCAAAGATAAATAAGATTAAGATGGAAAGATGGATCCTATGTCAAATGTGCAAATGTGAATATATATACATACATACATACATATATATATATATATATATATATATATATAATATATATATATATATATATATATATATATATATATATATATATATATATATATATATATATATATATATATATATATATATATATATATATATATATATATATATATATTGATGGAATCGCCTGAACAAAAATGAGGGTTGATCTATAAATCTGTGTTATATTGAATAGAGTTGTGTAAAAATCCTGTTTTGTATTTAAAAAATAGTACATCATGTATTTATTGAAAAAAAAAGCATTTTCTGAATATAAATTACAAAATTAAGGAAATAAATTAATTTCAACAAGGACAAAATTGTTAATAACTTTTCATAACTAAACTAACATAATATATAATAATTTTTTCCACTCTATTTAAAAGTTTAAAAGTAAAAAGTAAATTGTTTTAAACCACCAAATAAATGCCTTGTTAAAATAATTTTGAAGCAAAATTTAAAAGTATTTTCTATTCAAAAAGTTTTCTTTGTATAAAATATTATTTAAATGTTGTTGTTAAAATATACAATTTGACAAATACTTTTCACTCACATGAATTTTAGAGAATAAATGTTTGAACATTATCTAATGATTCGTGTAAGAAATTAATTTAAGCTATTCAAAGGAGTGACTGTTTATTTTTTAAAGTTATACTCTCTCTCACTGAATTATTTTAAAATATTTGAACAAATTCAAAAAGTTACACTCAATTCATTTAAATAACAATATGTTAATTATTTTGACGTATTTGATTTTTCTTTTTAGAGTACTTTACTTTTGTTTATTACCAGTTGTATTTCTAAAAAAAATTATCTATGACATTCAATTTCAAACTTTAATCATTAGGTTAAAAACAAAAAATTTAAACTTTAGAAATGTTAGTTTAGTTCACAAGTTTTAGTTAAGCGTATTTATAAATGTTTTGTGTGAAAAACAAAAAAAACGTTGAAGTAAGTTTCACGATTTACTTAAAGTCAGTCTCAGTACACTTAAAGTAAAACAGAGAAAATTATATCTTTTAGCTGGAAAAAATCTCAGCCACACAAAATTACTTTTATTTTGAAAATTAAATTTTTAATTAATTTTCGTTAAACGTAATTTCTGTTTTGTTTTAATCTACACACTATAATTTTATATTATAATTTTAATTCAAAATAAGAGTAATACATTATGAGTATATTATTCTAAAACACAACTATGTGTTTATTAAAAATATAATAGTAATTATGTTATAGAAAATATTGTGTGAAATACATATATATTTTTTTTTTCTTACTATTTTTATGTGTAAAATAAATCGCAATGAAAATTGTATCAAATATATACTTATAGTTTGTGTTTGTTTTTTTAGATAAACTATTTAAATTTCAACAGATTAAAGTATCCAAATATATTCCCCGAAAGGAAATTCAACACTTTTAGAATTAGCAGAAGAAAATGCATGTTTGCATTAGCTTTAAATAAGTAAATAAGCTATAATAAAAATGATGTCTTGTTAAATTTATAACGGAATGTTAATTTTTCTTCCCAGTTCCTCCGAGGTGGATTATTGAACCAAGCGATATAACAGCTGTTGCTGGTCGTCCAGCTAAATTAGATTGCCAAGCCGATGGAGTTCCATTACCCCATGTTCGGTGGAAAGTATCTTCTGGTAAATTAAGTTTACCGGTTTTTGTTTGAAGTCATTATTTATATTCAGAATGAGTATCAAGAAAATACTATAGCTGTGAATAAAGCAAAATAATGTTCACATCTTTCTTGTATGTAATAAATATTTGTCTTTTTTTTTCAGCTGACCCTCCCGAAAAATTTAAAACAATTGTTAGCAGTTCTCATGTGCATATATTAGTGAACGGTTCTTTGAATTTTCAAAGCATAGACACAGCAGATTCTGGATTTTATTTGTGCGAAGCCAATAATGGTGTTGGTCCTGGTCTCAGCACTGTCGTTAAATTGTCGGTCCATAGTAAGTATACCGAGCCTCTTAGATCGTTCAAACAGTTTATTTCATTAAAGTGAAATTTTTAAATAACCAACATTTAAAATGTATAATCAGCACAGAAGTTTAAAAAGAAAACAAGCAGTCAATAGTATCTTAAAACATATCGCATTAATTTCTGCAAATATAATAATTAAAATATATTCACGCATCTATAAAACACCCACGATTAGGACAGATACATAAATTCTTCACTAACTTAGTCTTTAAAGAAAAATTATAAATTATTTTTACAGTTGAAAATCCAAATAAATTACTACAAAAAAACTTTCACGGTAAATATCGAAATCATTTGCTTTTAGATCCATTACATTTGTTTAAATCTCAAATTACATGTTCATAGATTCTACATGCTGTTTGTAAATTCAGTTAAATATAAAAGTGTAAGTTCACAATTATGTTACATGTTTTCCCATTCAAAGAAATGGCTCAAATAAACTACATATTTTTGAATTTATTTGGTAAGTAACGGGAAACGTAATATTTATCAGAACACATATTTTTAATCCAAAAAATTTATAAAAGAATAATATTTTCTGCTAAATAAAACAATATACAGTAAATAGAAAATACATGAATTCGCAATTGAATAATTCAATTCCTTTACTTATTTGTCCCTTTCATTGTTTCATTTCTTATTATCCCATATATATATATATATATATATATATATATATATATATATATATATATATACTTATTAACTATCAATTTTCTAAATCTATTAGGTGCTCCTCAATTTCATTCTAAGTACATGATGATGACTGCTAGAAGAGGCGACAGAACGTCCATGGAATGCGACGCACTAGGCGACAAGCCTATGTCTTTCTCTTGGAAAAAGAATGGTGTAATTTTAGAACCCGAATCGGAGCTACGGTACGTTCTTTAAATATTGATCTAACTTCCATTAATGCGAGGCAATCACGATAACGGGAAGGAATGAGTTAATGTTCTTGTCAAAATGTCTTTGTAAGTGAGAAAACGTGATATAGTTTTTGAAATTAATATGTAGATTTCGCCGCTCTGACCCATTCTAAAATAAATCTAAACTCTATGTCAAATCTGACATATTTATGTTAGAATGACTAGAATTGTATTATTTCCAAATATATTTTTGATTGATCCATTTTACTAAATAAATTTGAAAAGATGACTGAAACTCTGGTATAAAATTCATATTGACTTTAAAATCGTAAAAGGATTATAAATATATACAGATATCTATTTCTACTACTTCTTATATGTCACTAACGTTATGAATATGTATTGTTGTGAATATGTGCTGAAGTGAATAATGCACTGAAGTAAGTATAAAGTTTAATTAAGTTTGTAAAACTTTTACATATTTACAATAAAAATTTTCCAGAAAAAATATTTCACTACACAATTCTGGACCAAAATTAATAAATTAAAATATACTTTCAACGATATATTTTGCAGTCAGTGATTCATAACTTTGTTAAATTATCAAATGCTGAAATTTAATTGAATTCATCTGTTGAAGTGAAATATATCACAATTAGGAATATAGATTTAATAAAGTTATATTTTTTTATTCCTTATTAGTTTTTTAAATGATCAGATTTTATATTGCTACAACTATATAAATATAAATATAAATACAACTTTGGCTAAAAAAAATAGGAAATTTTTATTTGATATTTTGGACTTTCAATTTTTGGAAATCTTTTATAACTTCGTAGTTTTTAAAGTGTAAAAAATGAATAAAATTTATTTTCTCAATTTTGCAGCTATATTTCTTCATATATTGCGACTTATGATATATATTACTCATAATATATAAAATATCCTATTTAACTCAAATCCTATAAAACATTTTATAAAAAACCCTATTTAAATCACTAATTAATTTTTACATGCATGTAATAGATATTACATAATTAAATGATATATACATCTCAATAATTAAATGATATATGTTTATATAGGTTTTTTATAATATATTTAGGTTTAATATATTTATATGTTTATAGTTTTTAGATTAAAAAAAGAATTATGAAAAACTTTTACAATAATACCTCGCACAAAATATTTTATGATACCCCTTCTAATAACATTGCAGTATTAATAGATAATTCATTTTAAATCAAATGTAAATAACAAATAACTTCTGAAATGATACAGAACTCTTCAAATATCATTTTCAAAATATTTTAGAAAACTTTGAATTGTAACTGTAATTCGAAATTCTAACAGAAAGTCCGAAGTATTCAGATAGTTAGCATAATATTTTAAATAAAAGACTTAATACAATACCTATTAATAATATCCTTAAATATATAATACTTTGCAAAATTAATGCAAACATTTTTAAAATAGGATGACGTATGTAGTTAACAAGAAGTAGTTTCTTTAGAATAAATACAAAGAAACTCTATGCGGGTATAAGCATTTTCCTTATTTAACTGTAATTTTTTGTTTTAGCTGACCTTGAAATTCATATGTTCCAGAAATAACTATTTTCTTATCTAAATGCTTAAATACAATGAAAAATAAATATTTTTTTAAAATATTCTGGAATTTTTGCGGACTTCTTAGTAAGAAAGAAAAAAAACTCTGGAAACACACAGGTATCATTTACTTTTAAGATTGTCTACATTTACAAAATGGATTCACTAAACAAAATAAAACCATGAATTGAAATTTAAAATTCCAACACCTAAAATATGTGTGATGAATAGTTACGAAGGTAATTTAATATATAATATTTTAGTAAGTTTGGTAATGTAATAACTTGGGATATTGTTGAAACACAAAAGATAAGAAAATAATACTAAATCCAAGATTACCTCATTTTTTTTAACATTTCGTTACTAATTACAACAAAATACATATAAGTTTACGCATAGAAATTCGATTATTAATAAATAAAGATAAAAATAACAATAATTTAATAATTTATTATTTGTAATAATATTACAAAATAAGCAATACATTTTTAAATTTTAATTTTTGTAGTTGATAGTAAACTAAATAGATTTTTTGTTTACAATGTTTCATTATTTTGCGGTAGCTTAAAATATTTTATGTCTTCAAATTGTTTTCACTTACATTTAAAAATATTATTTTTATTAGCTTATAATTAAATTAAAAATTATTTAATTTTAATGGATTTTACAAATCTATTTTTAAAAATATGATTGAGTTTTCCTTGACAAAACCAAAAATGGTAAAGATATTATGAAAAGGAAACTGTATATGCAATAATCTCAAAACATTCAATAAATAATTGTGTAGCACGGAATAATATTTATTGGTGAAACAATTTAACAAAAATAAAAGTTCTACCCACACTCTCATTAGTGTCTATTAATTATTTTTTAAAATGATTTCTATAGAACTTTTCTGACAAAACCCCTTTTGTCATTTATTGCATTTTTTATACGAGTCAAAAGTATGATTTTCATAAAAAAAAATTCAAATAATGACTAACATAATTTCATAATGATAATGTTAGTTCTTAGGTTTTGGCTGCACTGAAAAAAGTAATCTCAACGATTTTATTTAATTCTAGGTTTTATCCCAAATACATTCTCTGAATTAAAAAATTAATAGCTTTTATAATTATTCTAATGTTAGTCCGATAAGTTAACGATTTCTTTTCAATATCAACCATATAAAAATACTTTGTGAATGCATTTTAATTCTTCAAAATGTGCAAGACTTCATTAGATATTACTTTTATTCATTTTCAGCTACTCTCAAACAACAGAAGAAACTCTATTAGGTGGTCAGTCAAGATTAGTTATTGATAAAGTCGAGAAAAAAGACTCTGCATTATTCACATGCGACGCAATTAATGAGTATGGTGATGACTCCAAGAATATTCAGCTCACTATACAAGGTGAAAAAATAATAGTTTTTCACTGTCCTTTAATATTTTATACTTTGCTGGAATTAATGATTAGTTTCTTTTGAGAAGACACCATGCCATTATTTTGTTTTTGAAATAGATGACTTGCCGGAATAACATACATTTTCATTTATGATTAAGCCAGATATTATAGTTTTCACAATGGATGATGAGTACTAATTTATCATCCCTATGATAGCTTAATTTTATAGAATAAATAGAAACTTTCTTTTTTTTACATTTTCTATTCTTCCACATTTTTATTTAATGCTTTCTTTCGTTTGTAATATTGTAATTTTAATTTTTGTTCATGTTAATTTCTTGTTTTTTCTAAATATTTATTTCCATTAAAAAACCTCTGCAATCCCAGGAAATATATCCGAATAACATTTTATTTATAGAAATTTGCTTGGTATTTTTGAATTATATATCTATTTATTTGTTTATATTGAATATATTTTATTACTAACATGAGAAATATAATTTCCTTATTTTCCAGAATTGCAATTTTAGTAATTTATTTTATATTATTTCATTATTTATTTTTTTTTAAAAATTAACAATAGACATTTTAATGCATAGTGTAACTCTGAATATGTTCATAAATTCGTTGAGTTCTTAGAAGTTACAAAACCTAAAATTCATTCTATATAAATTTCAGATATTATTTTTTCATATTTGTTTCATAAAAATATAACTATTTGTATATTTTCATTATAATAAGGATTTAAGCACAATTCTTTATAAAAGTAAGAATTTTCAAAAGTAGTTTTTTAAATATTATGTAAAATCAAGATATAAATTTATATCTATGTATAAAATAAAGTTATACGAAGAATGAAAAATATAAGGGAAAATCAGTAACATTTTTTATAAAATGATGGAAATCAGTAACATTTTTTATAAAATGATTTTTCAGTTTTAATCCGAATATTAATGGATAGTTTAAAATATTTTTTTTCATTCTGAATAAATAAAATAAAAAATTACTTTAAATTTAATTCAAAACTATGCACTAAAAATTTGTTTATGTGCTACTCTACAATTTCAGAATCTTACGAGGTAAATGACAAATATAGAAAAATAAAAATTTCAGTTCTAAGACTTGAATGCTGTATTTTAAATTTCTTAAATAAAGAAAATTTTATGAAAAAAGAAAAATATTTATTAAATAAGGTATAGATTATATTAAATTCATTTTATTGTTTTAGAATTTATATATATATATATATATATGTCTTAATCACAGATTTCAAGAAGAATTATTGAAAATATAAATTCTTCAGAAACATCATCTATTAAAAATCCGATTGTAAATTATTTATAAAGAAAAAAACGATGTAATACGAAAATTCTAAAGATACACAATAAAATCATACTTTTCTGAAAATACATGTCATAGGTATTATGGCCATGGTTTTCATAAACATTACGTATTTCAGAAAAGCTACTGTTAATATATTATTCAATTTTCTAACAATAAATATCAATTTTTAATAAAAATTTATAACAAAATATTCACCGTTAAATATCAAAGCTATTTAACAAATAAATCTACTATTTCCTTATTTGAAAAAATTATATCATGATTTACAGTGACATTTATGACGAGAATTATTAGGACTTTAATAAAATTAACATAAAGTTTGAATGTGTTGTACGTTGTGATTTAATTTAATTTCGGAAAACATCATATTTGCTCCGAAATCCGTCGCAGAATAATGATAATATTACAGTATTTTGTTATCTATCTGTTAATCTAGATGTTGTTCAGAACATTTTCAAGTCTCGTAAAATGATGAAAATGAATTTTAATAAGCCATTTATTATAAGGTATTTATTACATAAATTAAAGAAATAGTTTATATAATAATTATAAATTTAATTTCACTCTCATTATAAGAAAAGTAAAAGAAGAAAATCCATTGATTAAAAACATAAAAATGCTTTTATTATTTTTCCATTTAAAATTTATGTCAAACACATTAAATAACAAAGAACATTACAATTTCAACTTAATTATTTATTTGGTGTGCAAGCGTAAAACGAGCATATTACAAGTAACCTATTATCTACATAAAATTTCTGAAATATATTGCAAAATTAATTCTTTAGCGATGTTTTAAAAGACTAATTTTGGTCAACTAATTGGTAATGATTTTAATGACATTTTGTGTTAAGTCAGATTCAGGTATTTTCATACCTTGATATTACAAAACTTTGTTTGACAGTGCCAAAGAATTACTCCAACTTAACAGAATCCGCTGGAATTTTAGACATAGCATAAGTCCTATTATCATTTCGAAGATTTCAATTAATCATGTAAATTAAGAAGAACGTTAGTCATAAGTTCATTTTAACAGTGAATGTACAGTAGGAAAGTTTGTGTTTGCGTGTGACAATAAATTGATTCAGCATTCTGTGCTTAAATGAAATGAAAATACTTGCTTGGTAATATTGAAATCGTAATATTTCTGATTATCGTCTTATTTTAATTAATAACTTTTTTGTTTTGTCTAAAAATTTATTAAAACAGAAAATATATTTTACTAACAATAAAAATACAGGAAGCTGATTCTGTGGAAACGAAACGATCTGATTCTTTAAAAAATGATTCTATACCCAATGTTTTTTTAGTAATCATTATATTTGTTGAATAATCAAAAATATTATAAAAGTTATATCATCGAATATTAAAAACAATCATTTTTGAAAAACATTTTAACCGTGACATAGATATTTTTTGAAGAATAATAAAAACTGCGTTAGGTAAATTCCAATTTAAAGTGATTACTTCTCTCTCTCTCTTTGTTAAATTTCAATTCAAAGTATTGGAATTTAAATAAGAGGCAATTTATCCATGACAGATTTTTTTTAAAAAAATGTTTTATATAAAAACATACGGCCATCCCTTGAACTTTACTTATTTATTCAATGAACAAAAAAGAATTGTCTTTATGTTATTTTATATTTTTAAGTTTCAGTGTAAAATTTTAGAGATGTTATAATTTCTCTTTCTCAACATTACGATTTCACGATTTTAGAAACATTAAAATAATTTGAAATATAATATTCCTGAAGAAATAAAAAAATGGAACCAGAAATTAAATTACATAATGTTTAAATTTAAATTTAATAACATTATCAGAACTTGGCTTTTAACAACTAAATTTAAAATTATTGCTATGAAATATCAGGAAAGTAAAGTTGTAAATCAGTAGCAATAAAAATCATACGAAATTCATTCATTTAATTAATGCTTTGACACATAATTTTTATAAAATACTTTTTTCGTGTCCAAGTGTTGAATTTTTTTGCCTCTTTTGGTATAAAAGTAATACATGCTCTACTTCATTGCACGCATTTAAATAATATTTAAAGAACTTAATACTTTTAATCATTTTTAAAAATGCTACAAATATTAGCAGATAGAAAGATTAATTAAAATATATCATTTACTAAATATTTTAATTAAAAATTATTTATATACGAGAATATAAAAATTATCATTATAATTTACGAATATAATAATGTAATTTGTTAAATAATTATGTTTAATATGTTAATATACTGAAATTAATTTTAAAAAATGAAATACTTGATATTATTTCGAAAATTAACAATATTGTCTATCCGAAAATGATGAAAAACATAAATTATTCAAATTTACATCTTTACTTACATAATTGTAAAGTCTCCAAATTTAAATAATTGTAAATTTTTTTCTGAGTCAAGAAATCTTAGATTTAGATTTTTTTATACTAACCACTTAAATTTGGATACCACAATTTCTTTCAATCTTTTACATCTTATAATAACAAGCAAACTTCATGCCTTAACGTATAATTGGATAATTTCAATAAAAGGAAAGGTATCCATTGACAAAATCAAGCAGAAACTAATAATTATAATAGGGATTGCTCATTTAAAATGTATTTCTTAGATGCATAACACCGATACACTGGAACTTCCGCTATTCATTGATCGAAAATCGGAATAGACTTTATTATGAGTCCGGGAAATATATCTTTGTATTCAAATTATAAATTACAAAATTTGTAATTTTTACATTTTAAAAATATAAGAGATTATGTAAAAAATACGGTATCATTATTTTATACATATTTTCTAAAGCAAAAAGTTATAACTTCTAAAGTAAAAAACTAAAACTGAGTTTTTTTATTTTATCAGAATAAAAAATCATTAAAAATTTGTTATATATTCCCCTTAATCCGGAAACGTAGAATAATGGTGTCCCACTGTTTCTTCTAAAACGTAACTCAGAAACTCTACATAACGAAACAGATCACAGCGGCTCCATAATATCTAAATACTGCAACTTGGATGCTCACAAAATGCGTGAAACTGAAACATTGCATTTACGTATCCATGAGCGAACATATATGAAACTTTGAATTGAATTATCAGGAATTATTATTATGGTAGCTTAATATCCAGACGAAAATAATGTTTTTGAGGTCTTAAATAGCTATTAAGCTACTTCATGTTTCATTCAAAAAAGGCTATTTGAACTATAAACTTCTAATGTGTTTGACACACTCGCATATTTAAAATAAAATTATTAAAAGGATCATATAATATATATTCCCCTCTAGCTATTATCTCTCTGTTTTGTCACAATATATGTTACATTTGTCACAATGTTTTGTAAAGGTAACTCAAACCGTAAAGATGGAGTTTGTTTATGGGAATCTCTTCGAAATGTTTAAATCGATGATTTGTTATGTTGATTTTTATTTAGTCACTTCAATATCTTGCAGCATTCTTCTTGTGGTTACAACATGCTTTAATATTTTTCTGCTCCTCGTAGTGAATTTGGGCTTTCTTTCCGCAATTCTATGAACGAAATTTAAAAAAATCTCCCTTTTTTACTATCTTTAAAACAAAATTAAGTAAACAAATATCTATAGCGTACTTAAATATACCACTTAGTTAGAAATTGGTAGCTACAATGTAGCACAAAAAACTAGAAGTTGTGCATTGAAATTATGAATCACGAATAGAAGTCATTATTTTCAGCTAGATATTGAGAGTACTGCATTTTCTAGCGTCCAAGAAGCATTAACTAATATATATGCATTATCTAATATATCTTTTAAGGTGCACCTTTCATTATACTTCGATTAAAACTTTTAACAAATTCAATACTCAATGTTTTAACATCAAGACTTTATATGCCTACTTAATATAAAATTTTGTTTAAGGGCACATCAACACTCAAAATCTTCCTCATCCACATTTCGTATTTGTATAATTAAAAATTGTCTCTTTTTAATACATAGCTATTTTCTTCATATACATCTGTCAACTTATATATATATATATATATATATATATATATATATATATATATATATATATATATATATATATATATATATATATCTTGTTAGCACTTGAGGAGTAACCATTTTTGTAGGCATTGAAATTTTCGCTTTCTTGGGGTCTAAAAACCAAATGTTTAGTTTTTTCTCAGGTATTTCTGCGTTTATTTTTTGTAGTTCATTTTCTTACTTTCTTGTTTTTTATCATCGTTCTCAATGGGAGTGGTCTAAAATGTCTCTATGCAATCCAGCTTCTATTTTCTTTAAGATATACTAACACACATAGCTTATGCTTTGCCACAAAAATGCAGATTTTATTTTTATGTTATAAATTTTCAGTACATTTAAAAAAATAAATAATTGTAATTTCATTTACTTGTATAGTATTACTATCATAGTCATTCACAAAAATTAAAAAGTTAAAATGAATTCAGCAAAGAATCATATATTTCAGTGCATACACATTCATTAAATTTAGCGAGACTACAATATACCCACCTAGCAAGTAAAGCTAGAAATGACATGACATTGAAAAATATAAATATTCAGAAATCTATTATCAAGAACTGAGTGAACCTTATTTTAGGAATATTTTAAAAGAATCTTATATGGCGCAATATATATATAACTATATATTTTACTATATATACTATATTTACAATATAATGATATTTATTTAATGTTAAATCTCTCTCTCTCTCTCACACACACACACACACAAATATTTTAATTATATTTATGATTTATTAAATGTTATACATTTTATCTAGATATTTATTCCAATTATATAAACATAATTTTATTCATTTAATATTCGGTTGTCAAACAAGAATTGTTTAATGTTTTATCTAACTTAAAATGCACGTATAAAACAATATTTTTATATATGACACATTTTATTAGATTTTAGGATTTACCGATATTTATGGGTTGATTAAGTAAAGTACGCAGTATTTAGTTATTGACATCTGCATACAATATTTTCATATTTTCAGTTGCTGAATTGTTCTAAATTCCCAATTTAAACATGCATAAGTATAATAACAGTTTTTCACATTACTTCGTCAACCCTTATAACTTCTCGTAATGCAAACGATATTTTCAACGATAAGCAGTGCCCTCTTTTTTTAATTTTTTGTATTTTTATTTTAATATTTGTAAGCAATAGTGATATTTACGACTATTTCAAACCTCACTTTTCCTTTCATAAATAATAATTTTTACTTCCTTTGTTATTCCACTTTAATATTTTATTTTGCAATTGTTTATTTCATTATTAAATATTTTATGAACAAAAATTACTAAAAATATTATTTAAAATACTTTAAGCAATACATAAAATAATTAAGCTTACCTAAGTTGTTTTAAGCGACTTTAAGCATTATTTAAAATACTTTAACAATATTTGTATAATATACTTACATTCATGTGGAAAATCAATTAAATTACATAAGCTTTTGTGAAAGAATTTCAATCATACATATATTATTGTATCGAGAATATCGAAATAATTTTAAAATATTTTAAAATTATTGCTTAGATGGTTTTTATTATTTTAAAAAATACACGTAAATTTTAAGTTTCCTTTTGAAATATGTTTACTGATTTTATCTTTTCGGCAAAATCTGTACTTGCGTTATTCTAAACTTAAATATGTCTAGAAAAATTAAATCTTTGAAAATTACACTATGAAAAATGTACTTGGTAGTAAAATAAATTATTGGGCCATAAACTGTTGTATCATCTGTCATATCTATATCATAAAACCAAATCTTATAGATGAAACGTATACTAATTTTTGTACAAGAATACCGTAGAATTTTTAAATCGGAATCCCAAAAATATTTATTTTGCTATTTGACATTCTTTCATACAATAATAGTTCATACAAAATTAAAATTTCTAAGAGTACATTAAATGAGACTTCTTACAAAATATTTTGATCACAAATGTTCATACTCTAATGATATAATAATATCCTAAAAATTCAAGAAAATGCAAAGCCGTTAGCTAACATAGATAAATATTTCATAAAAATATTTCGAAATATATATCACGTAACCATATTTCTTATATTGTATATATAATTATTCTGCATTAGTGCCTTTATTATGTGTTGCTGTTGCCGTGTTATTATGGGGTGTGCTGCTCCACTTTTCATTCAGAACCAAATTTAGGGGTTGAGTCCGACTTCCTCAGTACATACATGCCATAGGTACCCGTTTATAGGGTAAACAGCCATTCACAACTAATTTACATTAGGAAATGACAAAGACAGGATAGATAGAGAGAAAAAGTACATCTATGCGCGAACGTGGATTCGAACCCAGGACCTCCCTATCCGCAGTCAAGCAGACTGATCACTAGAAAATTTGGGTTTCGTAATTGTATTTATAAGTATTATATGAAAAATAATTTGAAAAAAAAGATATTTAATATTTTATTAAAAATTTACATAAATAAAGGAATTTATTTTGAATTATAATTTGAGTATATAGACTATATATAATATTTCTGAATTTACTTTAAATTTAAAATTCTGATGTAAACGGAATTATTATTATGTAGATATTCCAGATGCACCGCAAAGTACAGAGGTGCATGATGTTTCCAGTAGAAGTGTTCGAGTAACATGGAGTAAGCCATTTGATGGAAATTCTCCTATTTTACAATTCACAGTTATGTGGAGACAGTTAGAAGGTAATATAACTAACCCATATTTATAAACTTATAAAAATACTAAAAATATCACCAACAAAATGTTGAAATGCACTTATAATATAAATTAGCTAATAAATAGACCAAAAATCAAAACTTTAATAAATCGCTTACAGCATTTAACGAAGAACGAAAAATACAAGAAATAAGTAAAATGTTTATTCTTGCAAGCTTAAAGAACTGATATAAGATGAAGCGATCATTCCCAAGTCCCAATTCAAACAGGCAGAAGAAAAACCAAGATTGATATATGTCATAGAAAAAATGTACACTTGTGACAACATATGTACGCATGCACAAATACATACTTTCATACATGCACACATATATATATACATATATGTATATATATAATAATTATACATATATATATATATATATATATATATATACATATATGTATATATATAATAATTATACATATATATATATATATATATAAAGTTTTTAGCAAACTAATTTCAGTTATACTTTTTGTATTGATTTAAAAGATAAATCCAGTAACGTGTAACCAAAATAATTTCTTACTTTTTAACATAAAACTTATTTTCTTTTTTAATCAAAAATTCAAATTTTGTAGTACTTATTTTAGAATAAATAATGGTATTATCAATATGTTTCGTAATTTACAGGACATAAATTTAAATAATAATGGAGCCCTAAATTTAAATGTAAAAGTAAATAAATAATATTAAAATGGATTCTTATCGTAATAAATGATTTATCATATTTTTTAGCATAATGATACATAAATTCTATTCTAATTGAATATCTAGCATGTCATCACTTCCGGTATTTAATAGCTTTTATGAACATTAATTTAATAAATGGGATTTTTTGACTAAAGTAAATTGTGCAACAGTAGATGAATTTAAGCTAAATGGAGCTGAGATTAATGGTGATTGTCAAGTTAAAATGATAAATCATAGATTAAAATTAGAATATACATCTTTTCTTAGATATTTAAAAAAAAACTAAAATTATAATATAATGGTTGCAGAGTTATGAATTATTAAGGTTTAACATTGTATGTTTACTCTTTTAATCTTTATATATAAATAAAGCAAATGCGTGGTTAGTGTATCTTTCTAAGAAACAATTAAAGGAATCCGATTTAATGCTATTATTTCATGCACTTTTTAACACAATTTTACAAAAAAAAAAAAAAAAAAAAAAAAAAAAACTAGTGTTTTAGGAAATAAAATGAATTATTTAATCATATATGTAATATATATATATATATTATAATATATACATATATATATATATATTATAATATATACATACATATATATATATATATATATATATATATATATATATATTATATATATATAAGAAAAAGTACTTAATTATTTTTGATAATTGCTTAACAAATGCATTTCAGTTGTATGTATTTAAGTAAATATACCATGCAAGACTTTTTTAAGTGGTAGTATCCTGTTTTTTTTTATAATATTTAGAAACATACATCTCTTAATATATTTTGATAAAATAAACTTTCAAGGCCACTCAAGAGTTTTGGAATTACTTTGCTTAAATTTATTTTATGTTATTTATATTTTCTTAACAGGTCAAGTCTCTGGGGGACCAGTCACTGTTCCAGGTAGCGAAACATCTTTAGTAATTCGAGGATTAAAGCCAAAGAATCGCTATTTTTTCCGGGTGAAATGTGAAAATTCTCTTGGGGAGAGCCAATTTGGGGCCGAAGTTGCAGTCACAACTCTGGAAGAACGTAGGTATATAGGCATTTACGTGGTATTTTTAAAATAAAAATAGCGGTAAAGGACTTGCTAAAACAAAATTAGCTGTAAAAATGAAAACTAAATAATGTTTACAATTTTGTTTTATTTTATTAACAAATGAAGATTTTGAAAATATTTTTGTCACACAGTAAAATAAATTGTATGAGAAAAGAAATTATTCCTTTCGTTTCAGTTGAGCAATTTACAAAACAAATTTTTATGAAACAAATATTTTTGTACTATTTTAAATTTATAAAAATTAAGCATATGGTCATATACGAAAATATTTATTTTTTGATATTAATCAATAGTATAAATAATTAGATCTTTATTTTTATTCAGCATTGATAAAAATTAGTGAACTTGTAAGGATTCATTAATTTATACTAAATTAATGCGTGATTAATTTAATACAAAAAGCATGTAATTTATCATAAAACGCATGTTTCACAAGATACATTCTTCGTATACGTTTCACATTTTCAACTATTTGTGGACAGCATAATGGCCTAATCCTAATGAAAGGAATTTTAAAATTTTATAAATTAAATTCATTTAGGTTTTTTTCATAAATAATGGATCATAATCACTTGTCACAAGTTCTGAAACTCAGAAATACTCAATAACGGACTTGATAGATATAAATGCAAAATTTAGAACACATTTATCTCATTATTCCACAGTTACTAGGCTCAAATTCCCTTTGAAGAGATGGAGTTTGAGCCCAGTATCATATCATTTGATAAGTTCTCTCTGAGCCTAGAGGGTTATCATATCATTAGATAAGTTCTCTCTACAGTTACAGTTAATCCTAAGCACTTGTTTCGTAATTTTGCAATAAAATTTCAATCAAAGAAAAATATTCATTAAGCACGTTGGAAATCATATACTTAATATATAAAAAACAATGGATTTACTAGCTTATGATTTTTAAATGTTGTAATAAAATAGTTTTTTTCTACTATTATTTTACGTAATTAAAAATATTATTTTTTAAAAATGTACATAACCAAGAAAAGTATTTCTCATTGAATATGGCTTTTTATTGCAGAGTATCTAATGGCTTATTACAGAATTCATTAAATTGTAACACACATATTAAACTATAAGTTTTATTTAGCTTGTATAAATTTGTCAAAAAAAAATAGATTATATTTAACAAATGGTATTAAACAAATTCAAAATAAATAGTGATAAAATTATTAAGTAAAATGCATTAAATTATACTTTAATAGTTTATATACGTTCAAAAGAAAGTTGCGTCATTTTTCCTGATTCAAATAAAAAGATTTAATGGATTCTGGAATGCTTTCACAGTGGACATTAATAAATATTCAAAATATTTTATTCAACCTTAATCAAATTTAATATGAAATATTAATGTATAAGTAAAACTATTTGAGCAAATCTTCGGTATATAAAAAAATTAAAAGGAATAATCAAATTAATGACTTTAGTTTCCTAATGTATATCAGTACGAAATAATGATTCAGAATTATTCCTTAAAAGAGACCTCAAAGATTTTTACCTACCTTTCTATCATTTAAGTCATGTTTCTCATTGTTAAAGTTTAAATGAAACTATAAAGCTATGTTGTCAGAAGAATAAAATCATAGTGTATTTCATGAATTTTTTATCAAGAAAAGAAAGTTTTAACTCACTTTATTAAAAATGTAACAAGTATATTAATATTGATAAGCAATGAGATTAAGAAAATGGGAAATAGGTCAGTGCAAATGCCTTGTAATAATGATTTAATATAAGCTATAAATTCTTTATACTCATCAGCTTGATTGCTACTGTAAATGTAAAATATTTTAGTATTGCATTTCAATATTAAATTATGTTAATTAAAAATTAATTAAATTCATAAAATATAAAGAACATATGATTTGCAAAATCAAATGTTTCCTTTGCTAGTATTAAAATATGTTTCAAAATGAAAAATAAATAAAAATTTGTCTAATTTTATAATTTTTTGCATTTAATTCATTGTTTTTCGAACATATTTTTAAGTATTTAATAGCAGTTGGGAAATTCATTATAATACAATCAAATTAAATAGTTCTTCATTTCAGAAATATAAATATTAAATTTAATTTTGGGAACATTTATAAATACACTGCTGGTTACCGTAAATGCAACAGATTTAAGGAAGCATGCAAATAACCTGAAATTTACAACACAAATTAGCGGAAGAGAGATATGTAAATGATTAAAATTTCACCGCAGCCGCACATCAACTGTAGTGAAACTTTAAAGTTCTATTTAAGGATTGGATTTTTTGATGATTTCAAGTTCAGCAATTGTGTTTTTCTTGTGATCTTTTATATATACACTACTGGCCATTAAAATTGCAACACCAGGAAGAAATGCAGATAACTAAATGATATTTATTGGACAAATATATTATACTAGAAATAACAAGTGATTAAATTTTCAAAAAATTTGGCTGGATATATAGATCCTGAAAAATCAGTACCCAGAATAACCACCTTTGGCAGTAATAACAGCAGTTATACGCTTGGGCTTTGAGTCAAATAGAGATTGGATTGAATGTACAGGTACAGATGCCCATGCAGCTTCAACACGATGCAACAGTTCATCAATAGTAGTGACTGGCGTTTGGTGACGAACCAGTAGCTTGGCAACCATTGACCAGACGTTTTCTATTGGTGAAAGATCTGGAGAACGTGCTGGCCAGGGCAACAGCCGAACATGTTCCGTATCAAGGAAGGTCCGTACAATATAGGAAACATGCGGTCGGGTATTATCCTGCTGAAACGTAGGGTTTCGCAGGACTCGAATAAAGGGTAGAGCCACGGGTCGTAACACACAAGAAATGTAACGTGTACTGTTCAAAGCACCGTCAATGCGAAAAGGAGGTGACCGAAACGTGTATCCAATGGCACCCCATACCATCACGCCAGGTGATGGGCCAGTATGACGATGACGAATGCACGCTGCCAGTGTGCGTTCACCACGATGCCGCCAAACACGGATGCGACCATCATGATGTTGTACACGGAACCTGGATTCATCTGAAAAGATGACGTCTCGTCATTCGTGCGCTCAGGTTCGTCATTGATCACACCATTAAAGACGCTCTTGTCTATGACGCAGCGTCAAGGGAAGCCGCCGCCATGGTTTCCGAGCTGAGAGTCCATGCTTCTGCAAATTTCGTCGAACTGTTCGTGCAGACACTTGTTGTCTTCCAAACGACCCCGTTTCTTGACTCACAGCTCGTGACGTGGTTGCACAATCCATTACGGCCATGCGGATAATATGCCTGTCTTCTCGGCTGCTAGCGATAGGTGGCCGTTGAGATCCCGTATGGCGTTCCGTATTACCGTCTTGAACCCATCGATTCCATATTCTGCTAACAGTCATTGGATCTCGACCGACGCGAGCAGTAATACTGCGATAAGATAAACCGCAATCCCGGTACGCTCCAATTCGACCTTTAGCAAAGTCAGAAACGTTCTGGTACGCATTTCTCCTTCTTACACGAGGCATTACAACAACGTTTCACCAGGCAACAACGTTCAAATGCAATTTGTGTATGAGGAACCGGCTGAACACTTTCCATATTTAAACACAATGTAGGTGTCGCTACTGGTGCCTGCTTTGTCTGAATGCACTGAAAAGCTAATCCTTTGCATATCACAACATCTTCTTTCTTTCGTATAAATTTAACGTCTGTAGCATGTCGCCTTCTTGGTGTAGCAAATTTAATGGCCAGTAGTGTATATAAAAATTAATAATGACTCGTAGAAAAAATCGATTCATTTTTTAAATCAAGTATAAGAGTTCGACAGAGGAAGGATAGTGGCCTGTCCAGATTGCGGATTATTTTTCTGGGAAATCGGTAATCGTGTTGATAAAAAAAAACTGTAATGTGGATAAGTGATATTTGTAAGAGGGAGGCTACGGCGGACCGACGTGTTTGATCAAATTTTGTTCTGTGTACCACTTCACGTGTTAAAAAGCAAATTGTGCGCATGGCAGTGATGTCAGCCCCATTAAGAACTATAGGACAGATCATTCAGTTTATAATGCATTACCTAGAGTCTGCGCGTACCATTCGACATCGTTTACAACCAGTGGTTTGTCCGTAAAACGTGTACTCTTGATGCAGAACCACAGATGTCTGCATCGCCAATGGTGCAATGAAAGAAAGATGTGGATTGAAGAATGGGATAACATCGTCCTTATTAATCAGCCACACTTCTGTCTGCAACATCATGGATAATCGCATTGATTGGAGACAACGTGAATAGAGGCTTAACAGTTACGTTATACACCACCACACTGGTCCTGTACCGGGTATTATGGTATGGGAAGGTTTTGGATACCACTCATTCACTCTTATAGTAAACATTGCCGGTGTATTAAACATATTGTGCTACATCTCCAAGGAGATACAACCAGTTGTCCTTCTTCTTTTTCAATCGCCAGATTGAATTACTTTCCTGGACAGATCGCTCTCTGCATCTTTCTCCGATAGAAAACATATGGTCCATGACTGCTCAACGATTAACCCAGATTACAACTCCAGCACCCATACAGGATAAATCTTTAACAACGAGTGGAAGCTGCATTGTCTGTCTGTACCATAAGAACACATCCAAAATCTCTTTGAATCAATGCTGAGGCGTATGGCAGCGGTGATCTTCAACAATGGCGGCTATTCTGGCTACTGATTATGGTAGAAACTACACTTCACAGAAGTCTATCATCGTAATCATTTGACACCTGGTCAATAAATTAGCTACAAACTAAATTTTGTTTTAATATCTCTGACTTTATTGGCGTTGTAATATGGATGGTCAACAGTGTATATTGTAATAATCACTAATTAGAAATATGTGAACTTAATAAAAATATTAATCATTATTTTTTTAATTCAACTCATCTTTATCGAAATAATAACTTCAATATAAAAATGTTTGAAATATGCCAATAAACGAAAAATTTACTCAATTAAAGACAGATAAGTAATGTAATGAAAAATAAATCCATAAAGGATAAAACATTGGTTTCTTAAGCTAAATTTTAACACTCAGTAATTTAACTTATGTTTATTTGGCTTGAAAAAAATATTTTCCAATATATTTTACACACATTTTCTTAGTAAGATAAAATACTGGTTTGCTTTTTTATAATCAGAGGAAGTTAAATATTTTACTTAATGCAGTTGTATTGTGATGTTATATACGATTAAATTATATCATTAAAATTTTTGAAAAAAGTAATTAAATATTATCTAGTTGAAAGTGATTTCCCTTATAAATTTTGTCTTTTACTTATTAAGTAAACTGTATTCCCTCATTTGTCAAAGGGAATTGTACTCTTTTTGAAAATATATCTTGCTATTATGTATTTTTTTTAATTAAAATTATTTGGACATTGCTTGTTTTTGACGTGAATGGAATTCATTTCAAATCAGCATTTGATAAAATTTGCATATTTTTGGTCTGTTTTAATTTTTTCCATTGTAAAACTCTATTGTAGAATAATATTATAAAAGAAAATCAATTAAACTTTATATGCCTAAATGAAAGTTGCTTTTCTTTGTATAGCCCTTTTAAAATATCTTAATTCATTTACAATTATAAAAGCAATTTTCAAATTGGATGCTTCTTTTGATTGAGACTTAATTTAATTAAAATTTCTGACTGAACGTCTTCTCAAATTACTTATTTTTTACTTTTTCATACAGTTATTTTAATGTCAATTAAGATTATGTAACATCATAATCTGAAAATAAATGATAATTTTGACAAAATGATCTATTTGAAAATGATAATTCATATATAAATTTTAACAATATTCTATGCATTTTAAATAAAATTGAAAATTGTGAGTAAAAATATTGGGTCTACTAATTTACCATAAATTATTTAACAGTAAAAATAAATCTAAACATGAATAGTAAAATTTTCGGCAACATATTAGTTTAATTCAATTATTCTACAAAAGTCACTGCATTATTTATACATAAAAATCAACATGATAGTATCTTCTACAAAATTGCTTCGGGAAACAACAATATTTCACATTTAACATTTTACAAATACAAATATGTGAAACAACAAGAGCATAGCCGCTTTCGGTGACATATGCATGTAAATAATTTTTAACTCTTAATGAAAAAAATCACAACTAAATAGAAATACCATATTTTATAATTTTTGATTATCTCCTAAATTTTTATTTTTAGAGATCTGTCAGGGCTTATAAAACGTTAAGGTATAAATTAAGTTTTCAGTAATATCTGAAATTTATGACAAGTAAATTTGCTAAAAATGACAGGTTTTTAAATTTTTTTTTAATATATATACAAAGTCAAACCCTTACTTTGAGAACTAATAATAAATTTTGGTGTTTTGTTAATATTTCATTTGAAAATTTCAAACTAACTGTGTCTATAAATCAAACTTACGGAAGGTTTTTCAAATGCTAATCAGGTTTTTCGAATTACTTTGTTGTGTTAGATTTGAGTTAATATATTGACGACATAGAGTAATTTAATCCGTAAAAGTAAATTGAGGCATTTTTCTCCCCTTCAGCACCTAGAAGAGCTCCTCATGGAATAAGAGCTATTCCTCTCTCCTCCAGATCAATCAACGTTACATGGCAAGTAAGTGAAACTGTTGCTTAAATTTAAAATGCGTTTAATTATTAAAGTATAAATTAGTAATTATTTCTCAACATCTGAAAAAAATAACTAAACAAAATAATTTAATAAAAATAAGAAAATGAACTACTATAATAATATTTATTTAAACATATTATCTTTTTAAAATTTAAATAATGGTATCAAACATTACTGCATAACGTAATCTATTCATATGATGATGAAAAGTTTATATTTTATAAAGTTAATTGCAATTTAAATAAATATATGAATATATAAGCTTTATAACCATGGTTAATGTTGATATAAAATGTATTCATTCAAGCTTGTAAAATTTCAAGTTTTAGTTGTTTATTATAAGCATCTACGCTTGGTATTTACAAATTAAAAACTTTTTTTATAGAAAATGAAATGTTTTATCTAGGTATACACACACACACACACACATTCCTCATATTATCTTATTAATATCCATTTCAACGTTATGATTGAAACTTCTTTAAGAAGATAATATTTTAGTGAGGCAAGTAACATAAAATAAAAAATAAGGGATCTTTTTCTAATATTATCAACTTTGCTTTCAATATATTTTCCTTATAAATTAGCTAATATTAATTAAAAAATACTGTTTTTAATTTTACGAAATCTATATTTTTCTGAAATTAATTCTGCTGTTTTAACACTGGTACCTAGTAAGCTTAACAAATTTTTAATTTTTTTTAAAAATTAGTTATAAATATTTCAATGAATAGTGCATTTCAAAGTATTTTTTCAATGTTATCCGATTTTGCTTTATTACTGCACAAAATATGCATACATAATTTTGTGTTTCAAAATGTTAATTTGTATCTCCATTTTTAATGTAAAAGAAATATTCTTTTCATTTAAAAACCAAGTTGCTTGTTTTTTTTAAGTTTATTACTATAATAACTACACAAATTTAGTAAAAAACTGATAACTAGTTATTTTTTATGTTGAAGATATTTTGAATTTTTTCATAAATGAAGGAGACTCACTTACAATATTAAGTGAAATCGAAATTTAACACCTTTTTTCTATGAAATAATCGATTAACAGAAAATTTTTTTTAATTACAGAAAATACAAATAACAGACAGAAAGCATTTAAAAAAATTTAGGAAAATGAAAAGTAATTCGTAAGCTAAGTTATTTTATTTGCTTAAAATAATAGATAAACATGTTTTTATTTTCAAAACAGTTTCATAAAAGCTTGCAAAGCAAATCTCAGTTCAAATTGAAAAAAAAAGGTTTAAAAATCAACATATTTTTCTGTTCTTATTAACAAGATATGTAATACAGTTGTAAGGTATGTTGTTAAGATTTGGAACGTTAGAGACTGAAAAATAAAATGTGTTAAAAATTTTAAATAAGCTTAAAATTAATGAGAAATACATTTATAATTAATCGGATTTTTATTAATTAAACTATTTTATTAAAGAAAATTATCAAATTAAATCAATAGATAAAATTATGCTTGATTAAAAAAAAAAAAACTCTAAAAACAAATTAGAAAATTAAATTTTATTCTTATTTTTAATTGTTCTAAAAGGAAGTGTATATAATAACTAAATAAAATGAATGCATACATTAAAATTTTTTTAAAAGTAACATGTTATGTTTGTTAAACTGACATTAATAATTCCAGTTTTGTTAATTACTTTGATATAAAATCCTGAAATATTTTCATGAATATTATATTATATCTTATTAATTACAATAGCCATAAAATTATTTTGTATAAAAGTATTATAATCATAAAATTAAAATTATTCTAAAAAAAGGTGATAAATTTTTTTAAAATCTACGAATAATAAATGAAAAGCAAACGAAGTTTTTTAAACATATACAGCATGAAATGTGAGAGATGATAGTGTTTTTATTAGACAACAAGGTTACATTTATGCCCAGAAAGCATTATTAATTACCAGATTGTCAAAAACGATATATTATCTGAAACTCTAATTCAAAATTAAAAGAAAAATGCAAACAGTTGAAAAGAAAATTTACCAAAAATATGAATGTTAAAAAAAATTCAATATAAACTTTTAACATTGCACTTCCTGAATTCATGTCGGAAATTGGTTTTTGAGTTCTCATATTTTATTTTAGGAAACTAAATTTCCTACTTTGTATTTCATTTTGTAAAGGCAGAGAAAAATCAATATTTCCAATGTTTAATAAATTTTAATGAAAACTGTGGTTGTCTTTATTAATAGAAGATCATTAAAACAAAAACAGTTGCTATTAAGGGCATTATAAATTTTCATGAATACTAAAAATGATTCCAAATTAAAGATTTTTTGACAATCATTATTATTCAAATTTCAGCAAACAAATGAATTAATGCAAAACAGGGTAAATATTTTGCATTAGTCTATACGAACTATAAGGGATAGCAGAAAAATGTAACAAAATGAAAACTATTTCATTTAAATTATATTTTAAAATAATATGTATTAAACTGCATTTTACAATTTTTAAACATTGCATGCTTTTTTCTGTACAAACAAATTTGTATTATTCACAATAAAAAATAGCAAATTAGACTTACTACTTATTTGCATTCATGCATACAATTAAATTCTGCTTAGATTTAATCGTGCCTATAACATACTTTTAGATTTAATGTTCTGCAATAAATAACATTTTTATTTGAGTAGTTATTTTGATAAAACATAGTAACAGCTGAAAATTGTCAAAAATATTAACATTAATTAAGCAAAATTATCTTGTGTATATTTCTCACTTTTCATCAGATTGCACAAGTATAGAAACAGTTTCAGAAATTGTACATTAAATGTTAACTTGCATCAGATATTTTATTAAAAGATTAAAGTGAGTTTCAAATTTGAGTGTGAAAATGATTTGAAAAAGAAGTTTCATTAAATTCCAAATTGGAATCCAATATGTTCTAAATTTTATCAAAATTGTTAGGTGAATTTTAAAGTTCATTTTGCTTTAATCATAGGCATGTCAAACATGTCAAAAACTCCTTACAAAAATATGACATACCTTTCCTTGTAAAATATATAGTTTTTTTAATTTTAAAAATTATTTTAGATTTTAACCACCAAAATCCATTTTCTTAAAATTTAGTTTAAGCAAACATTTTTAAACTTGTCAATAAATATTTGATAAGTATTGTCTGCATCTTTTTGAAAAATTTTCGTTTTGAGTTACACTTATTTATATATATATATATCTACTAAAACAATTTTAACATAAAATATAAAAATTATTGTAAAACATATCACTGTAATATTATTATCGCAAGAATGTGAATAAAATTTATAATTACTGTATCATTTTTGTGTACAAACATTTTAATCACATGGTTTCTTTATAAGTAACAGCAAAAATAGCATTTCTTTTTTGTTTATTTATTGCATTATATGCAGTAAAATTAGAAAAATTCGAAATATATTACTACGAATGTTACAGCATTAAACTTTATGTGTAGTTTAATTGAAAATTAATGAATTAATTGAATAGTAGTAAATAAAATTAATGCAAAAGGGATACATTTAAATATTTATTCTGAATTTCTGATATTATTCAAAAGTTATTTTGTGTTAAAATTTAAAAAAATATCAAACGAAAGAATTTATAAATTAGGAATCAATAGCCACAGTTGAAGTATTTATCAATCAATGAATTTATTCACAAAGTTATTGGAAATTTTATTTTGATTAGAAACTACGCTGAGAGAAATACTTTGTCGAGAATACACAATAACAATATGTTTAAAAATAGATTACTTATCTGTCACGTAAATATTTTGAGCTTTTTAATCTTCTCATCCACTATATAAATACAACCAGCTACAATCACTGAAAAGATCAACCAGGAAATGGAATATGTTCTATGAAACAAATCTATTTGAAAGAAATCTATTACAAACCTATTATAAAATATTTTAAAAAAAAATTTTTTAGAGTTCTACCATTGATTTATGTATATATATATAATATATATATATATATGTATGTATATATATATATATCTATATATCTATATATATATATATATATATATATATATATATATATATATATATATATATATATATATATATATATATATATATATATATATATATATATATATATATATATATATATATATATATATATATATATATATATATATATATATATATATATATATATATATATATATATATATATATATATATATATATATATATATATATATATATATATATATATATATATATATATATAGATATATATATATATATAAGTCATATCCCTCAGACTGTCAAGCAATTAAAATCGCTTTATAAAATGTCTTTGTTTTTTATTTACGATTTTTATGCTAAATAATATTAGTTGTTTAAACTTAAACAACAATCTATAAGCCCCATATACTATTATAAGCAATTTTTAAAGAAACTTGATTCTAATAAATATAACTATTTTCTTGAAATACCCGAATTGATTAAATATATTTCAAAACATTACTCATGAAATTGTCATTCAAATCTTTTATTTCATACTTGCACATTGCATAATCAATTTAAAAAAATAAATAAATAAAACTAAATCAATAAATTTCAAAGGATAATATTTTTTGTTTAGAATTAAATTCTTAGAAGAAAATATTGATCTTTAATTAATTCTGGTTTTGTTATATACTAAAAATTCAAATCTGTGCTAATTTTAAGTGAATATTTGTAAAATAATTATGATAATTTATATGCGTAATACATCTGTTCATAGACATTTTTAAAAGAATGAATATTGTTGTTATTCGTAATTTCTGTATAACATTCAGAAAATTATGTTTTTATTTTTGCTTCATTTGATTAAAAATCATAGCATGAACAACATGAATAATAAATGTAGCAATTTTTTCATACATTAATGCATCTAATATTAAGCGTATTCAATATAATTACTTATAATTTAAATTATAAAATAAAATTGTTTTTAATTTTTAAAATAAATTTTGACTTTAATTTTCGATAATGTACGAATAATTTGAAAGCCAATTTTAATATTTCAAAACAAAATTTTCTAAGCATATCTTACTCTAAGCGCAAAATTTTTTTCTTATTCTCAATTCTCAATGAAATTTGCATTTTGCGTCATTTCTGCCTAATAAATCTTGCAATATATAATATTTCAATGTAAAGGAAAAAAGGAAAGTTTATTAATGCGTAAATTTTATTTTAACACAAATAATTATTAATATTAGATCCAGTTTTAACTTTATTTTTCCTATCAAATTAGGGATATTTTATTATAAGTTTGATTATTAACGTGTTCATTCAAAAGATATTCGTTTCTATGTTATGAACTGATGACGTTTCCTTAAAAAAATCATGCAATAAATTACTTTCGTGTTTCTTACCAGCCTTTAGCATAAGTTATTGCTTATGCGAGAAAGTAATTTATCATCTTCATTTAGATTTGTTTTACAACCACAGCGAAGATTTTGGTATCAGTATCAGTTATTTGTAAGTATGAATATAATATGAAATAGTTTTATTTCATTTTTCAAACAATGTTAATAAATATTTTATTTTTATTTCAAATTTATTCTTTTTATTCCCTTCATGCAAAATATTTTTGTGAAGATGAATTCTTTTACAAGTTTTTTTTCCGTGGAAACTGCTTAGTTGTTAATACTGCTTAGTTGGAAACTGCTTAGTTGTAAATTTTTAATAGGGATTAGTTTTGTTTTCTTTTGAAAATTAATATTTTGAAATTAAAAATTTCAGACTTAATATTTTGTTTCAATTCAGCCAACTGCATTTTAACAAAAATATTGTATGAATATTTGCATATTATAATTTAGATGTTAAAATATTTGAATTATTAGTCTATCAAATCCTCCTATCATAAAGATTATTGTTAATTCTAATTAAATTATTCATTCATTAATTAAATAATAAATAAATCATTAGCTTAACAAAAAGTATTATGTTCTAATTAATTACTTATTCGTATTTTATTTATCTGAAATCGGCTGAAGCATTGATTATAAATATTTATAAGTTATATATGTAATTCTCAGAGAACAAAAAAAATCTAAAGCATTATAAATTTTTTAACTTCAGAAAATATTTAAAAAGTTCTTAAAATATTAATTTAAGTTACAAATAATAAAATTTATATTTATATAAATGTCTTTTTTTCAAGTTTGACAAACACAATGTGCAAGTTATAATCAACATATTTCTCAGTAAATATTTTTGTATATTTTAATAATGCGAACATGTAATTAAATATTTTATCATGGTACTCAAAAAAAGTATATACTTCATTGTTATATTTTTTTAACATAAAACATATTTACTCTAACGTATAAAAAGTTTATATTTTTAGTTTTATAACTATATAATTTATGTTATAAAAGCTATACTTAACATTTTTCATCAGCTAAATGAATAGAACTTAGAATAATTTATAAACTATTTCAATTTTTCAAATTTATATTAAATTTATCTTTATTAACATACTATATATTTCATTTAAATCTCAATACCCGTTCTATAAAATTATTTATCAATACATATAATATATTGAAAGAAAAAACATTTATGAAATCACCTTATGTTTAATACTAATACTTTTAATAACAGGGAAATATTATTTAAAATTAAAATGTTTCAATCAAAATATATATTTTCTTTTAAAACTTTTTAAAAAACTATTTACGTAAACATCTAGCTTAGATAACTTTTTACAAATCAACTAGATATTATTTCAAAGTCTCTCATTCTATTACAAGTTAATGTATTAAACATGTATTATAGAAAATTTTGATTATTTAATTTTTAAGATCTTAACTCTAAGTTATATCCAAAATAATCTTAACAGAATAAGCGCCTTTATGTAATTATTCTAAGAAAATATTTACAATTTACAAAAATTTGTCGGAATTATCTGTACACGAATTTATAAGCAAATTAAAATGCCGCTTATGAAAAAATTCTATGTATGAACAAATAAAAACAAAGTAATTAAATAAAACACATAATATATTTTTGATAGATATTTTTATTGTATTGTAAGATACACTAGAAGTTATATATGCTTGTATGAAATTTACAACACTATTTATATTAGATGAGAAAATTAATATTTACGAATATAAAAGCCCAAAATAGTTTTAAGATTATTAATCAAAATTTCTTATTGAATTTGAATTCTGCTTGTAAAGATCTGAACGCTATTTATATTGAAGGCAGATTATAGTACATATTTAGTTGAAAAATAAATACAGTTCATTATTTTGCATTAAACAGACAGTAAAATTGAAAATAGCGTATATTAAAATTTAAACAGGTAAAATTAATATTTGATTTCTTAAGTAAACAAATCAATATATGAAAAAAAAGGAATCAATAATTTCTAAAATTTACCTTTCATTAATATTTGTACTTGAGTTCAAATATTTGGCTGTAAAAATCATTAACAAATAGATGAGGCAATGAAAATAATTTAAATATTTTAATCAAATAGATATAAAGCACTTTGAAATTAAAATATATTTAAGAAGGTACACAGGAATTTTTAAAACTTTGTTGTTAGGCAAATGTTTTCCGTCTTGTATACTTTGAAATTCACTTAATTTTTGTTAAATATCTATCTTTTAACACATTTTGAAACGAAGTATTTACTTGAATAATAAATAGTCCCAAAGTGTAAATTTAGAATAACTCCTTAATGAGATATGCTTTATTACTGCTTAAAATTTCGGGGAATAATGTATGTAACTTTCTCGAATGTAAACATTTTACATAATGAGCTAAGCTTTTGAGACGAGTTCCTCATTTAGCAAAAGCAATTTTGAATTTTAATTTTTCTCTTTGAAATTGTGAAAGTTATACCTGGCTTTTAAGATAACAACTGTATGTACATAGTACAAGGGAATAAAAAATGCTTAACATTTTAAACTAACTATAAAAAGTATTTTAGCTCATATTTTGATAGTGATCTAGAAGAAATAGATAACAGAAAAAGGAATTCATTATTTTCAACATTATTTAAAATCTGGCAATTTAATTATTATAAATATTGATGTGTGGAAAACTGATTTGCTATAAAAAGATGTACTTATACTTGTATATCTGGACGCATATTTAGTTTCTCTAATGCAAGATTAATACATATGCGCAGATTACTGTATTTGAATCTGAATGCATTGCGCTATTTAATTCACCAATTTAAATGTAAATTTCGGCTTTAGTTTTGAAATATCAGCAATATATACATTAAAAAGGAATAATATTTTTGCAGTCAGTTATTTTTCAAACTGTTAAATTGCAATTTTTATGTGTTTTTGAAATTTAGTATGTGTAAATTTCAAATAAGAAAAAAAATCAATAAATAAATTATATCAGAATCATTACTTGTTAGATTTATAATGAATATTTGCTATTTATTATAAATCTTAGCAAAAATATATTACAAATATTTTTCTCACTAATTAGAAAAAATTAATGTAAGTAACATAAAAAAAATATTGGCAGTTTATATATTTGGTAAAAATATTTCAGTTTTTATCTAGCAAAAATGTGAAGAATATTGATGTCCCTTAAATAATTATTATTCAAATGGGTATGACTAAATAAATTATCTAAGCAAAATCGGAAGTCACCTGGATTAACAAGGCCTGCCTCCGAAATAATAAACGATGATATATCTTTGAAAAATATGCTACCGTCTCCAGATGATTCATCACGTGAACAAAGTAATTCATCTTTCTAACAGTGATGTATTATACACTAAGATTAAATGAAAATTTTTAATTTCAATTTAAAATAAGACATTTGTTAATAATCATTCACGTACATAAATAGTAATAAACTGAATTTTTTGCGTTTAATGAATTTGAATAATAAAATATATCATTTTTGATTTCACTTTCATAATGTGTATAATATATATATATATATATATATATATATATATATATATATATATATATATATATATATATATATATATATATATATATATATATATATATATATATATATATATATATATATATATATATGTGTGTGTGTGTGTGTGTGTGTGTGTGTGTGTGTGTGTGTGTGCTAATAAGCTTATGTATAATTTGAATTTAGTCGAATAATTCTTCTCAGAAAAAAATCAATAATATTGAATTTTAAATACGAATTGCAAGGTTTCGAAATGATTAATGATTCTATTATGGTACATAGTTAAGAAAATAAAATTAAAATATATTTCAAATAAAAAAAGTAACAACAAAAAATAATTATAAAGAGGGGACTTTGTTTAGTTTAGTTTTTCTTTTCCATTACTAATACTAACCCAGTTGCAAATGACTTGAGTTGCATACATCTGTAATATGAAATAAATTTGCTTTGAGAATAGCTTCAAAATCAAATACAATTGAATAATGAATTAAAAAGCAATACGTTTAATAGTGTATGAGAATTTAGTAATAACTTATAAACTTTAAAGTATTTAAATTAAAGCAATATTGATAATCCAAAGTTAAAATATAATTCCTACTGTTTAATAAATTATTGATGTAAACTTGCTGACTATCTTCCCAAAAATAAATGGTATGGTCAATAAAAAAATAAAAAAATATTTTCAATATATTGGCATAATTTCTGAAATTAAAAATACATTTTATTATACATCATTAGTACTTAATAAGTATATAATAAAAAAATCATATCAACACTCCATTTTTTGATATTTTCTACTTATATTCAAGTCAGCTACTAATTTTATTTAATGTATTATTTAATGTCTTAGAAAAGGAGAAAAAATCCTAAGTTGTTTATATATATATTTTAGCATTCTTAAGGAACACATATGAAGTATAAAAAATTATTTTAAATTTTCACTCCGTTTTATCTTGAATTTGCGTGATAATTAAGTAAGCGCTTAGCCCAATAAAAGAGTTAACAATAGAGATGTTGTATATTTGAAAAGGTTGACTTGGTCGGGTTAAATTCATTTCATTTTGCTAGATAAATTCTTCAATAATGAATTGCAAAACGTTTCTGAATTAATACATTATAAATATTATTACTTGCCAAATTTTCCCCAGTTCCTTTCTATAAAAATATAGCATATATTTAATAAAAAGTATATATTATAAATAAATGCGGCAAAATCTCATATTCTATAAATATAAAAATTAACTTATATGCAAAATAATTATACAAAATTGTAAATTACTTGCCTTAGATTAGTAAATGTACTTATTAAAAATGAAACAATAGCTTCAGATATTATTTCTAGAAAACAGACAACAAATATTATACACAGTTTAAGAAATCAACATTTTGATTAGTTTTATATTATATAAATGAAACTTCAAAAGTTTCATAGGTAAATTTTATGAAATGTCATAAAAATGAATTTATTCTTATAACATTAAACATTCTGTGTATAGAAGATGCTGCATCAACTTTTAAGAAATCTATTGGATTTTAGCTGAAGTCATCTTCAATAGGACAAATTAATTGCAGCTTTCGCAAACTTCAGGCTAAAAAAAAATAAATGTTCTTTGAAATAAAAAACACTGACCAAATATTGCTTGTAAAAAAGACTTTTAGAATGCTTTTCATGAAGTGTCATTAAAATATTCATGTTTCCAATCAAATCCAACCTGTTATACAATTAGACAATTAGATTTAAATAACTACCAATGGTAAAGCACATTCAAAATATATATTATTTTATAAAAATCAGGCTGTAAATATAAATAATTTAATATGATTATATATATATATATATATATATATATAACGCCACAAACATGAAAATTTGTTTCATCTTTATCAGCAGTATAAAATAATTTGCAAATAATTTCATGAACAATATATAAATTATGAAATTTTGAATTATATATCAATGTATTAAAATAATTTATATATTTTACTAATCTCAATTTTATTTGTTTGGCAGATTTTCTTATAATGAACATTTTTTTAAAACTGAAGTTAATGCTCCATTTTAAAAATACAAAATATTTACATGTATATGAAATGTTTGCATTTTGTAGAGTCAGTTATTCTCAATTTATGTTTAATTAGTACTTAAAAAAGTATTTACTTTATGTGATAAATTACTTAAATTAAATGCAAATACTAAAAATAATAAATATTGAAAAAATAGAAGGTTTTAAATAAATGATTTAATTAAATTAATAATAACACTGACACACACAATATAATAGTTTTTGAACTCCATATTCTAACTCTTAATTTTTTAAACAACTAATAACTGTTAACTCTTAATTTTTTTTAAAAAAATTGTTTGCTAAATTACATAAAATGTGTTGAAAAAAATATTGTAAAATAACCAATTTTTCAAATAAAATGGATAATTAACGCAATTATAACACTGTAATAATATGTACAAAGACAGACTTTAATAGTATTTGTACTTCATAGTAAAAAGCTGCATTAAAAATTAATTTACTAATAAAAATGGTTATTTACAGATTCTTCAAAGTGAAACTCCTGTAAACAAAAATTGTTAAGACTGCTATTTTATCTATATGTAATACATATTTTTTAAAATCTCCAGCATAGTAACTTGCCACAATAAAAAAATGTCTTATAATGTAGGAAAAATTTTTAAAAGTATTTATATTTTATAATATTTTAAATATGTTTTACCATATTTAAATCCTACAGATATAGAATGATCCACAAATTATACTGTATTTATATAGAAATATGAACTTTATTATTTTGCTTTTCAAATGTCCAGCTTAGTAATTAGACAAAACAACTGAACTAACCCAGATATTATATTGGTATAAAATATTAGATAAATAAATTATAAACATCAACTTTAAATTGTGTCATTGAATTATTATTTTAAATTTGAGGCAAGTTTTTAAAATAGATTGCCTGGAATTTAAATCATTTATTTTAAAATAATGTGTGTATAACTTTTACCCTATTTGGTTATTAAAAATAACTATGATTATTAAGTAAACAAATATTAATTAAGTACATAAATATTTCCTTGCATCTTTAATTTTGTTTTTAATATTATATTCATAAATCTGCCCATAATTTTAGAGAAATCATTGAATTTACATAATACAATAGCTGAATTCTAAGCATCCAAATTTCCTAAATTTGTATCACTTAATGGATAATAGATTGTTTTGAATTAAATTACTGTTTTATCAGTGACATGTAAATTCTAGTAAACGTAATTTATCAGATGAGATCATTCATTACGTTAAACGATAATGTCTCAAAGCAATAATTGTTAATTGTTCTGTAATTTACTATTATTATACATACAAGTGATTTACTCTTAAAATATTCAAACTCGTAGGCAGCAAAAAATATTTGAAAATATGGTCTGTCTATATTTTCTAATTTTGCACTAATCAGATTACATATTATTGAATCTTATAAAGAATTTATAGATTTTATATTGAATAAATTTGATAATTATATCGAAAATAATCCCCAAGTTTTTTGTTTTTTTTTTTTTAAATGGTGGAAAAATGAAGAAATATTTTAATTTTTTTCATTCTAATTGGGAGAAAGAACTAATATTTTCTTATATGTATTCATTTGAAATGGTATGCAATTTATTGTTAAATTATTTGAATGTTTGTTTATCTTTTGAATAATAGTACGATTTTGTGTTGATTATTACTTTCAAATTCAAAGGTATATTCACTACCTGATAATAAAGTTAAAATATTAGAATATATATATATATATATATATATATATATATATATATATATATATATATATATATATATATATATATATATATTAGTCCTGGACATTAAGTTAGAGACGAGACAGAAATGCATGTTTAGATGCGCGACTGCTAATGCAGTTGAGTATAATCATGCTCATGCAATAACAATAGCAAACAACAGTTATACATATAATGATTGGTACATGGTATGATGCCCTTGTATGGTACCACATATTTGCGTAATCCACATCTTTATGACCAGTGAAAAGATGAAAAATCCAGAAAACCTGCTACCGAAGATAGCAGTTTCTTATTATTCCGAAGATATTTCCGTGAGGTCTGTAAAATATGGTGTGATTTGATTTGACTGCCACTCAATTGTCATTTTTTGTACACAATGCTAAATATACCAAGAGCTACAGTTTCAAGTGCTTTCCGGGAAACTATAAAAATGAATGATAAGGAGGGATTCCTATTCATGGACTGTTTAATCAAAGAGCAGAGCACCAACCATTCAAAACCCATCTCGACCAGTATAATATTGGAAATATGAATTTGGTTATTATTCTGCTGAAGTTAAGATTTCACATGACTTAAAAAAATTAGAGTTGAAAGAAAATAGAGAAATGAAGTTAACACCATAAAATGAACTACTATTGTTCAAAAAGCCATTAATGCAAATAAGAAATGATTAATTTGTGTATTCAGCGTCTCCGAAGGGCCTTGGACATGCATATCATTACTCCAAGGTATTGACGATGTTAAATACACTTTGTACTTGATAAGGTGCGTTCTACATGATTCCGCAAAAATTGGATGTTACCTACATGATGTTATAACCAGAAATATCCTTGCTGTAGGCTGTATCATTATGGTCTGCTGGATTTTTTTGTTTTCTTCTCTGGGTTCTCTTAAAATTACAGTTCGCGGGTTCGAATCCAGTTTTGGGTATGGTTGTTTGTAGTGTCCACTTCAAACCGTAGGTCCCGGTCGCCCTTTGGTTGTAAAAAATGACCGTTGAGGAACAAACAAACCAAACCATCTGGGTTTTTTTACCATTAAGGGAAAAATTGTGTTAAAAAATGAGCACATCTGTTCTTACTAGCCATGTCCACTTCTTATATCCATCTATATGCACATTTTATTCCTTAGCACACTGGAATCCACAAGCAGAACAGTGCGAGGTGTCATACAGTTGGTAGTATACATTTGGTTCGCCAAATGTAAGCCAAATCAAGGATCTGTGAGAACATTTCTACCGGGTTGTTCATGGTCGCATGGATTCTTGACTAGCTCAGCTGGTTGTGGCACTGGATTTGTCATGCCTCAATTTCCCAGTAAACACCTTCAAGAACTTAATATTTCTCTATGTTTTGAAGCAGTGAACTATGTGAACTTATTCTGGCTTATGACAGATGATCACATTAGTTGACTGTGTAATAATATGCTGAAATATAAAATTACTGATAAGTGCTTGAATTTAGGACTTATATATTAAATCTGACAAATATTTAATAAGTCATTAATATTTAGTTTAAAATATAGATATAGATGGAAATGTTTCAACGCTTAAAATATATTTTCTTCTTATATGAAAAAAATAATATTTTTTATTAAATAATTTACTATAATGCTTCTAGAATTGTTGTTGGTCCTTAGAGTCAAAACGTGTAAATCAGTTGATGGTTTGGACCTTTCTATTCAACCAATTATTTCAGTTTTAAAAAATATTGAAATGTGACAAAGGTTTGAAAAAATTGATAATAAAAATTTCAAAAAAAGTCAACTAACTGAATCTAAAAAATTATTTTCAAAGATAATAATAAGAAAAACATATACTTAATTAATATCTAGTTTCATTTTCCATAATAACGCATGTATTTTGATTTTTTAATATGATAAATATCTAAAAGGAGTATTACATTACTTATAAATATTTTTATTGATGAAATTCATTTTTTGATTTACTCAAGACAATATTATAAAGAACAATGGAGTAATTCACAAGTTTACTAATAAAAATCTCACTTTCGTTTTCAGTGACTATGTTATAAACCAGAATTCTACACTTTTTCCACCTACTCGAATTTTCGATTAAAACGTATTTTATACTTTTTAGATTTCATGTACTAATTTTGATGTATATATTGATTTTAAGCTAACAGCTTTTAGATATTTCATATAATACTGTCAATTGCTCCACTCTTTTATTGATTTTTGATACAAAATTGAGAGTGGGAATTTAGCTTACCCACTCTCAAGTAAGTTATCATATATATTGCTTTTGAGCCCTATTCAGAGAATTTATGAAATTCGGTTTAAACTAATAAATATTTTCTCCTTTATAATTTTTTAATAAATGTTTATATATTTTTTATTCCATGTTAGATTAAAATATTTATGGTTTGTTCACATATTTATAGCTATCCAGTTTGCATTTATTTTCCTAAATTTATTATGAAGATATTTTAAAAGATACAGAATGGAATCATCATAAAATTAAGCAGAAACCTTAGTTTCTAATGCATAAAGTACATTTCACTTGTTTGTTGATATATAAATCAAATATTAAATTTTTTTGTTGCGACATTCTCTCAAAATAAAATAGTAATGCAACAATCAGATAAAAAATATAATGAATAAATATTAGCCACACATAAATTTCAACTCTTTCGTTATAATGTATTGAATGATCAAAATTCTGTTTTTGGTTATTTATTAAAAATGATGTAAAATACAATCTAATTATTTTCGTAATATTTATGAATTTTTAAGCGAAAAATTATATTGATACTGTGTTAATTGGAGTGTTGTTTTCTGAATATAGTTATTTTTTAATTCAACATATAATTTTAGTTACATGTAAAAAAAACCTATATCATTGTAATATATTAAATTAAAATTTACTTAAAATCACAGAATTAAATATTCAAGTAATTATTGTTATAAGTCATTTTCTCCATAATAAAACTATACTATCATTTTTCATAACATTAAATTTTCATACTGACATCACATAATTTATAAATTTATAATTTCTGTATCAATATATTTAGGATTTATTATATAATTCTTAGATTCAATGATTTAATATTTATATAGATAGTAAATTTAAATATATGACCTTTTTTATTTGCTTCTGGAATTTTTTTACATGATTAGAATCTATAAAAACACCTGAAAAATAGTCAGGATCAACCTTATAAAGTATATTTTCGAGTTGTTTTTATTCCTCTGAACATTTAACCTTAAATCCATTAAACCAAAGTTTTGTGGTGCATTATTTTTTAAGTTTCTGTACATGAAAGATATATGAAAGGGAGAATGATTAAAATTAATTGCAGTTTTAAGGTAAAATGGAATTTAGGATAATATTATGTGAACGTGCAAATAACTGTCAAAAGATAAACTATTGTCATAACTGAAATACTTTTATTTTAAAATGAATCAAAAATTCTATTAAATATAATTTCGTTGTTTGATATTCCTAATGTTACAAATGATGCATGATGTTTTATCTTTTAATGTGAGGATTTTTATTTCATTAATGTATTGAAAAAATTGGACAATGTTTTAAGCTTCTTCCAAAATTTAATATTTTTATTTTATGTTGCTTACTAATATAATGATAAAAGATATCAGAGTAGCAAGAATCCGGAACTACTATCCACGTGTAAAACTTTAGGACAGTAATCTTGGGTGATTTGTTTTGCTACTGTAGTTATTTTAAAATGCATAAAAGTCGGAAGTATAAGTAGAAAATTTGCTTTTACTCTGCAGATAACAAGCAACTCTCGGGGTTTAGGGGAATAAAAAATAATTGAATATCTTTCGCTTATTTTGTTATCTACTTTATAAACAATAGTACTCTCACACATCATGAGAGATTATTTATTCTCTTTCAAACGGTAACGCTATAAGCATTAAATGTCTCAACAGGCTTTTAATATAGCTCATATTTTCTAAAAAGGTTCGGAAGTATTTTGCTCTTAAGTTAGATGTCACACTTTACGTCATGAAAAGGGCAGATCTTAATTACATCCGGGATCTTAATGAAACTTTCTCATTTTTATTTCGGAGGTTTTTGCTTCTTTTATCTTTCTCTGGTGTCTAGATTGTTCTTGATGGCTCTAGATTTCAGCAGGAAATTGCAATGCTGATAAGCTTTTAGAGTTGTAGTAATGTTTTCAGCCAGCCTGAAACATCCTTTATCTAAATACCGTGAAGAGAAAGGTTTTTCTCTAAAAGAAAATGAAAAACAAGATCTAAAACTTTCTAATATTTGATATAAAATTAAAAAAAACAATTTAAATTAAACTTCAAATTAAATAATTATGAAATTCAGTTGAAACAGACTAGGGAAGGTAAAAGATATTTATAGAGTACGAAAACAATGACTTTTTAACTTTTTATAACATATATTAAACCGTAAATATAATAATATATAAAAAATGTTTGTAAAAAAATTTAAACCGTAAATTTGTTTAAAAATATTTTAACGAAATCAAATTAGCTGCTGAAATAAATTTCAGTGATTTCAGCAATTTTAGGCATTTTGAATGGTTAATTGGACACTGAATAAACATATTATTAAAATGAAAGAAAATTTTTCTAAAGATTATTAAACGTGCAATAATTAATATTAATTTATAATTAAATATATTTAACTAAAATAAATAGGTAATTTAGTTCATTAAAATAATTTAAGAAAGCAAATTAGGTCAGCAATGAAGCAACAATAATATTAAAACAAAATGTAACTTCTAAAAAGGGAAATTATCCATAAAAAATAAGATTTCCTATTCATTATAAATTTCAATTCGTATTAAATTTTTAACTGTACCAGAAATAGAATGTAACTTTATTCCATTATACTATGAAAATACGACACGGTAAGGGAATTTACTAAATACGGTAAGGGAATTTACTAAAATCTTTTTTTTTTCAATGGTAAAAATAATATTTATTCGATTAATTTTGTAACATAAAACTGTAAATTCAATTAGTATTAAATTATCTTTTCAATTATATTCTACATTAATTTTAAATATTACCAGTGCTTTCTATAGACATCAGTTAGTTTATAAAATTAAAAATTTATGAAATTAAATGCAACACTAAAAAACTATTCTCTCATTGATTGACGTTAAATTTCATTACATAAAATATTTTAGCATTTAATAAAAATGTTTTAAAATAATAAAATAAAGAAAATTGATTTTAAAATAGTATAGAAACAAAATATATTTTTCTAATTGAATTATTATTTCTAAAATTAAACATTAATTTTAAACTTAATCACATGCTTTTATTAAATATTTGTTTAATGTACAGCAAATACAATGAAAGTGCATTCATGCCATTAAAAATTAATCTTTTCAGATAAACACAATACATGTGTCAATTGAACTCTTTTAAAGTTGTTTAATAAACATTTTAAATGCAATAAATTGATAAAATGATACAAGTAAAATCAAAAATCTGCTAATATTAATATCTTAATTCAATATTGTGATTTTCTATAAGATAAAAGAAAATCTCAACATTCTTTGAGTTTAACAGCAGTAAAATGCTTGCGCTTTACAGCTTTTAAATTTAATTAATAGATTTTTAAATACACTTTATACATGATATACTCTCGGAAAACCAATATTTATTTACAAATAGGAATTGCAATACTTAAAATTTTTATCGTGTTTCTGTAACAAACTCTAATTTTGAGTTTTCCTTATGTTTAAGAGCAAATGTGGTATAAACAAACTCAGAAATATATTAAATATTCTAAATTTTTTGATCAGGAATTATTAAAATATAAAAATTGTTAAAAATAAAATAATAATTATTAAAAAATAAAAATTAAAATATATTTTATATTTTAATTTAAGGAATATTTATGTTATTAATATAATATGAAATGCAAGAGTGAGTAGGCTAGAAAATATTTCAAATTTTTAATGCACGTCAGAGTTGCAAAACATTAAAAAGTTATAAGTTATTTACAGAAAAGAACGCATGGTATTAGATTGCTTAGTTTGCTTCCAAACTAAATTTAAAATTTTGAATTTTGTAAATAACAAGATGAAATTTACCATATTTTTCTGAATATCAAATTTTATAATATTTTTTTAATAATGCGATTGAAATTTATTTGACTTTACTCTAATATTTTATAATGCTCATTTATCTTCTAAATATTTCTCATGCAGGCAATTACTTACTGGATAATGGAAATTTATTCCGTCGGCTGCATTTTATAATCTAAGGAACAAAAAATTAAATTATTTTATTAGTTAAACAAATTAAGCATATTGTATGCATATTTTGATGAGAGAAATGAATATCAAAATAAGTATTATTCATATTTCATGAAGAATTCAAACAAGTTTGCTACAATTTTTTTTAAATCATAATTTATTTCAAATTATTGGGCAATATTTTCAACATAAATTAAGTTATTGAAATTATTTATGTGTTTTCTATAAAACAGCGACCTATAGATGATATTTAATAGGATAGTTTTATTATCTATATATTTTACAATTACAAATGTGTAAATTTAAAAACATTTACTGAACTTTAAAGAAAAATAAATTTGTTTTTTAAGTTAATAATTAAATTAGGTTCACAAAGTTAAAAATAAAAATCTTAAATAAATTAATATTCTTAATTGAAAACAATTGCAAAATTGCTTAAATAGTGTTAGGGCCATTTGCTTTAACTTTTCACAATTGTTATGTAATGAAATATAGTTACTATTAAACATTTTAAGGATTAATATATTCTAACAATAAATTATTTTAATATGAATGAAATTTTTAACATAATTTAACAAAATATAGGAATAGAAATGTTAGATATTAAATAAATCTTATATTCAGTTTTACATGTTTTGAAGTAAAAACACAGTAATTTAAATATTTCCACAAATTAAAAAATATATATATAATTTTAGTTCATATATTTAAAGTTCAATTTTTGTTTATTGGAACACATAATTATTGGTTACATTTATGTAATTGGGACTATGTAAGATATTATATGTAAATACAATTACGTAATTAATTTTCTGAATTTTTTTTTTATTCACAAAATTTTGTTTGTTTTGTAAACACAATTATACTTATACAAGTTTTGTGTTAGGTTACCTGTCAAAAATGTTATACATAAAAAAGAAGATATATTTGACTGTGTATTTAAATTTCTGAAGTATAATTTATGAAAGTAATATTTTATATAGGTGTCATGAAAACTTACTTTTAAGTAAATATTTCTCATATAATAAAAATTCTAAGAGATTTAAATACTCAACACAATTTCGGTTCGTTTTGATTCAATATATATATATATATAAATATATATATATATATATATATATATATATATATATATATATGTATATATATATATATATAATATATATATATATATATATATATATATATATATATATATATATATATATATATATATATATATATATATATATATATATATATATATATATATATATATATATATATATATATATATATATATATATATATATATATATATATATATATATGAATATATATATATATATATATATATATATATATATATAATATATATATATATACAGACTTTTTAATTAATGAGACAATATATACATAATAATTTGGTAAAATATGATCTTGTTTAAGGAACGTGAAAAGATGAAAAATATATTCTACGATTTCGCCAATTTTATCATACAGATCTACGATAACGTTACATGTTTATTTGTTCTAATCATGAAGTAAAATTATAAATAATGTACATATGTTATTATTTAATCTTTATATTTAGCTAATGATCAGAAATTCTTCTTCTTGTGCTGTTAAAAAAATAGACATGATTTCAATATTTTAGCATAAACATATAATACAAACTGAGTTTATTTATTTAAATGCCTCTCAGAAAATTATGTAATAGACAAAAATTATTATACTCGTTTTGTAAAAATTTTATAAGAGTTAAATCTTTTACGTAAACATAATATAGAAATTGATTATGTTTCTTTAAATATAATTTATATTTTTATAGATTATGTAATGAATTCTTAAAGAAATGTGATTTGTAAATTCAATTAGGTCTAATAAAATCTGGACATTTAATTTAAGTTATATTATTAAATTTTATCATGAAATGTTTACCCTAATTGTAAAATATTTTCGAATTTTAGTTTCAAAATTAACATTATAAACTTTCTTACAGGTTATTTAGTGATTTCAGTTCATTTTAAATACGTTTTTGAAGATACATAAAAATAGTTCACATAATTAGAAACGATCTATAAATTTTACTTACTGAAATTTTTTGATTACAGTCTTATATATTTATAATACATATTTCATTTAGATTAAAATTTGTTTTTTTCCTCACTAAGTCAATGGATCCATTAGAAGTCAAAGAGACATTCTTTGTTAAAAATATGAATAATTTTCTTGTTTAAAAACATTTCACTGAAGGAAATTTTTATTGCTGTAAAATAAGGAAATTATATCATTAAATAATTTCCCAAATCCTTATGAAACTTAGATATTCCAATTTTTTCTTCATGTACATAATAAAACCTAGGAATTTAAATGAAAATTAAATCACTTGGTATAGAGGTATTCCATCCAAGCCAATTGATACCATTTCTCTTTAGAGGAAATTTATTGATATAGTTAGATAACAATTAGGGATTGTTGCACACGCCAATTAATGAAGATGCATACATTTAATAGTCCTGATACATTTAATTCGAAATGTAATTATCTAAGTAACAGATGAATTGATCGAATTCAGTTTTCAAAGACCTTTCTAAATATGCATCTCAAGTTATTTCCTTTTTATCATCATCAAATAAATGCAATGTATATAATCTAGTTCTTCGTCACAATACCATTATATATTTCGATAGAAATGTAAAAATATGAAGTGATCAGATTTCACTTTGCATGACTTTTGTACAATCTACATTATTTCTTGTGAAAATTTCTCATATTCTGAAAATCTGCAATCAAAATTATAAATGAGATAAGATATTATGAATATGCAAATGTATATATTACATAAATAACATTAATATGCAATTGTATAACATAAATATTACATGAGTAAGCAAATGTGTATAATCACATGAACAACAGTTGTATACCAAATGTACAATAAATATCTGATACTTAATTATTAATAAGTGTAAGAAATCGTATATGTTACAAATTTAAAATCAAAAATGAAACTGCAATAAATAATGTAAAAACCGTTGGCTTAAAATGATAGATTCAGTTAATTTTTATACAATTGACTCTAAAATAATTAATTTAAATACAATAAGATTCTAGATATAAATTTAAGCATAAACACTTAAACACATATGCATTAGACAATTAACATTTTCACTGCATTTACTATACTAAATTTCATGTCTTAAAATTGAAGTTATTGCATTTATTTCATGGCACTACATCCTATTTCTCTCTCTCTCTCTCTCTTTATATATATATATATATATATATATATATATATATATATATATATATATATATATATATATATATATATATATATATATATATATATATATATATATATATATATATATATATATATATATATATATATATATATATATATATGTATATACAGAATTTATATATGTGTATACAAATTCGGAAATAATAGTTACATCATTATATGAAATTCGTTTTTTCTGTTCTTGCTAATGACTTTAGAGCATGAAATAAAATTGTTTCAACTATTTCACAGACATTCTACAAACAGTATCTTTGAAGCATCGATTATATAATTAAGCACTTAAATGGAAAATAACAGAAGCCGTTTGTAAAGTATAATTACCACTAATCGAATTACAATTACTGGTTTGTTGACTAATTTCTTTTTTTGACTACATCCGCGTCTATTATTGATTTAAAATTTCGCATTTATCTTAATTTCATAAATATTACCCTTTGAGTGAAAATTAATGATTTAAACATAGGAATCCTAAAAAAATAACTATTAAAATCATAATCATAGATAAAGGATGCAATTTTTACAATAATTTGTATTTAAAGTTTGATGATGATAGTTTGTTAATCATTCAGTATATTTTACGTTCTATGTATATTACTAATTATCGATATTTGCAAATGTTTTCAAAATCATAAATTTTAACTCTGATAACATTGTCAACAAAGATTATGAATAAAAGTATGTGAGGTGTACTGAGATATATTATCAAAATACTTCTGGAATAGTATTTATTTGACTTAACGTAAATATTATTAAAAAATATTTGTTCAATAATTTAAAATGTAGTTAATCATATATTAGTAAAATTTTAACTTTGCATCACTAAATATGAGAAATATATTTTTAGTTACATTCAACACAAAAATAATGAAAATACTAAATTAAAAATTAAAATATTGAATACACTTAAAATAAAAATTGAAAAAGCTGGTGAAATACTTTCAAATAATATATAGCTTATTTTAAAACATTTATAAAAATATGCATATAAACTATTTGTAAAATATATTAGAGATATGTTGAGCATTACATATTTTTTTTTTACAAAACATTCCTTTATTATATTTAACAACAGATATGAAGAATAACTCATAAATTTTGTTAGACCATAAATATGAAATATGCTATATTGGAAGGACTTCTTTTAAAATAGCAAATACTGTAAATAGCAGAACCATTAATTTTAACATAAATATAAATCTGTAATAATTATTACAGTTATCGTTAATCTTAACCTTGGAATTTTAAGCTCCAGTGTCTCAGTAACCTCATGCCAATTATAATGATTTTTTATGGATTTGCCAACAGGATTGACAAAATATATTTCTCTACGCCAGCTTTTACCGTAATTTTATTGAATGCATATTTAAAAAATCACAATGTTATATTTGGATGAAAATTTAATTACTTAAATAAAGATTAAGGAAAACCTCACGTTTGTTTCTATTTTATAAAAGTGATTTATATTGCAGAATTATAACTAATTAGTTTCTTGTTATTTGGATAATTGCAATTAATATAATATGTTAAAATTTATATGGATTAGATTCATATGAATCTCTAAAAAAATTTAACTTGTTTATTAATAATATAATTATGACTTTACAAATTTACCAAAGCGGTATTTTTGTCCTTTTATATCATTTTTACAAAATCCAGAATCTTACCTTTCAATTTCCCATATCAATTTTATATTATTGCATAGATTTTATTGTAATATATAACTCTATTATAATAGGGAGAATACTAATATAATATATATGTTTTCTGTAACTAATACCACCACCATCTGTACATTTAAATTACATAATCTTCAAATAGTTTAAATTACAAATATATTTTATGAACCTCAAAACCTTATATATTATATCCAAAATATCTTACCAAACTGTTTTAATTTAATAAATAATTATCATAAATTTTATTAAAAATATATGACACATTTTAAGTAACCATTTACACAATATGCAAAAATATTATAGCCACGTATAATAATTTTATAATTATTGAATACAGGTAAAATAATGGCGAAAATCTTTATTGCCAAGCAGTTAAGTAAATAATTTTAGTGTTCTAATTTTACTTTTAAACATATGAATAAGTAGAAGCATATCATATGACGATATTTTTAAAAGGATAAATACATACATTTTGTCTACATTAAAAGTAAATTAACTTGAATGCGCAGGACAAAATTTAAGAAAATCTTTAGTATATATCTGACTATGAAATAAATAATTGCTTCAAATTATTTCAAAATTATATTTAAATCTTCCAAAATCTGCAACTAAGGATTTATTTTTTGTTGAATTATTATTTTCTTTTTTCATTTTTGAATATGAAACTTTTAATACCTAATTAACATGGGTAAAATAGTGTAATAGGAAAAGCGTCAATATTCCTAAATTTGTCGAGAAAGTGAGTTGCTTTATGAAATTATCAGGTTACAAAAAGTTTAGTGCGCAATTCATACACCCAATTCCACGGTCCATCATATGATTCGCAAAATTATGAATTTCTACCGTCATAAGTTTCTAGGTTTCATCAATTAAAATTGACGACAAAGAGATTACAAAATATTTGCGATCTTATTGCTGTCAAGAATAACAATTGACGATTCCTACCGATGGAATATTGTGTGGTGGGTAAAGAACACTCTCACCATATGGACATTCCTAAATGTTGCCTATCAGTGATAAAATCCCCTTTATACTGCACACCAAAACTTTGCATATTATGAAAGTAACCGTGACTCACTGCTCCATTCATTACCGGAGAGTATCTTTTTCAAAAGTGTACCTTACAAGACTTTAGTTTTTTATCGTGCTAGTTTTTTATCGTACCATTAGTTTTTTATCGTGCTCCGGTATTGTTACAAATTAGATAACATACGAATTTCTACTCTTCAGCAATGAATCTTTTTTCAAGAAACAATATTCAGGCGAAATGGAGCTCCACTCGCATCAAAACATAATAAACGTTCAATAAATAAAGAGGTGTATACTTACACTGTTTAGTTGATGTTTAACTGAATAGTACAAATTCTCAAATCACTTCTTCCAGCTGTGGAGATTTTTGAAGAACATCATTTACGGAGAACATTTGACACTGTGTCTTATTTTAAGAATAGTATTTTCCGTAATATTCAGAACATCAATGTCCAGAATATTGCGGGCTGTAGAAAGAATGATTTTTCAGAATGAATTGTCTTGTCGAGCAAGATTGACTGCATGTTGATAAAAAGATGTTTAGTAAACAAAAATTGCTGTTTTCTTTTTGCTTTAAGTGCGTTTTTTAATAGATTGCAATTGTAATAATACAATTAATTGTATTTTCTTTATTGTTTCCTTTTAGGTAAGCAATAAAGACAATATATAATTATAATAGAAGTCCTCTATTGCTTCGGGATGTCAGCTTGTTCTTTCTTTACATGATAATTTTTAGCACCCTTTTGTGCTAAGAAAATCTCTAGCGCATTCTCAAAAGCGTCTCTTGTCCAAATACAGTAGAAGAAATACAGTTTCGGAAAATCTTTATATATTGTTCTGTAAAAAGCATTTATAAATGTAATTAAAATATTGAATACTGTTAATACAAATTCATACTATTTAAATAAATTTGCTTTGTGTGCAAATTTATTTGATTACGGGATGATATATTATGCCTTAATATAAAATATTAAATAATTTAATTACACGCAAATATGAAATTGAGTGTATATAACCTTATTGAAGAAAATGTTTCATTTATTAGTATCACACCATAATCATTTCAGTAATGTAAATACTCAAAATAAATAGAATTTAAAGAAAATGCAATTATCTGAAATAATAAGAAGAAATAGACAACTTCTGTTAAAATAATCCCATTTTCATTTCAAAAAGATTAAAACAGAAAGCACATCTATAGCTGTCGGAAAAAAAAAAACAAAATTACACAAAATTAAAAGAGATGTGTGTCAATGCTGGATATCAGTAAAATTGATTTTCAAGACATGAGTTTTAGGTCTTTCAAAAGATGAATATAAGTTTAAGAGCCACTCTGTTATCGGATATATTAGTACAGGATTACCAAATACAGATATATATGAAACATCTTAGTGATTATTAGCCTAATATAAACAATGCTGATGAAGACATTTAGTGTATTTTCATACGGAAGCAATTTTCATAAATATGCAACAAAATGCCTTATTTCTATATTTCTTCATGGTTAGAAACACCATGAATATTCTAGCTGTCATTCAGTAAGAGTGCGTGCAAAAAGTAGAAATACAACTAATATCTTCTAGATTTACTGTTTATGCAATTGAATCAAAGGACTTCCACTCAAATTAAGGAGAAGAAATCTAGTCTGGAATATATTATGGTTATATTACTTCATTATTCTATCATTTCATGATTATTTAAATTATTACAAACAAATAAATGGGGATCCAGAATGCAAGACAATTAATTCAGAAAGTGTTTTGTTTTCTTTAAATCTAATTGAAGACCAATTATTTCTTTTACTTCTAAAGATGATAAAACAGTGGAATCTATAATTCGAGTGTATATTTATAAAATATCTATTATAATATGCGGAAAGAAAAGCATTAAAAACAATTAAATATATATTTATGAGACCAATTTAGGAAAAATTTTAACATTTTATCACATGCACGTTAATGTTATGAAACCTTATTTGGTAACGTTTACCTCACCGAATGTTAACGATTAAATTTACAACTAGAAGTATGAATTCAGAATACTTAATACTATGTGACCGAAAGAATCACACCGGAACATTATGCATGCTAAGCTGAAAATATAATACGGTCAAACATCAGTTTCTTCAATAAATATGCACATTTTAGTGATGGCGGAAAACTACTGGAATTAAATCCCAAAAAATCATTGTAAAATTTATAGTAGAAGGTCAAATATTACGTTTCGATGTATACGGTGTAGTAAGTTTTAGTTTATGTTAATGTGAATACTTACTGGAGTACTCATCATTGAAAACCATAAGATGGGCAAAGTCTATGGTGTGGTTACTAGAATTTTGAATTCTATTTGAATCACCTTAAAAATGATTGATGTGCTCTCGGCTAGAATAGAAGCACTGCATTGACCATCATGTTTTCAATATGAGTCATAAAAGCTTTCAGATATAAGTTCTATATTTCAAAATAAGTTGTTCGATACTGTAGTAGAACTTTCATTTTAATGAGAATAAGGGTTCAAATAAAGGAATCCTGGACAACTGCAAAAAGAAGGAATTGGTCAATTTGATTGAATTGTATACTGAGCAGACATGTGAACTATATGCTGTCTTTGTAATGTCCTCGGCCATATTGTGAGTACACTTTTCCTAATAAAGCATTCTTGCAAAGTTGAAAAGAGCTCTGGTGGAAGAATATTAATTCTATAATTTTTGTTTGAGAGTTTTGAAGAACATGGTCAAATATTACACAGTCTATATGCAAATATAGAATGTGAACATACGTTTTTAATTTTTATAGTTTTGAGATTAACCCATTGCTAGTATCACCCAAATCCAATTTGGTCAATTATTACGTTCAGTATTTGTGATGATCGAATTGACTTCAGGCAGGCGAAATATTAATGTTTCTATTTTGTGAAGTCCGAGCTAGGTTCATTTCAACGTTGATGATACTTAATTCACTATTTTCCTAATAAATGACAGTGGTGGTTCTATTTTTTACCTAATTACGGCTTTAACCGAGGAAGAGGTTGTGTACTTGTTGTCAACTGATCAGATAAACAAAGGCATTCTTGGATTGATAAACAGTTTTGCTTTTTCATTTTGTTTCGGTTGCCTTTCAGTGAGGTTTTTTTTTAATAATTTTCTTTTATGACAAACTAACACAGATGAGGAAAATATTTTAGTTTTCTTGGGAATAGATACTCATATTTCTACTGATGTATATTTTCAATGAGTTTTTTAAAGTAATTTTCTTTTATGAGAAACTAATACCGATGAGGAGAATATTTCATGTTCCTCGGGATTGGGTAGTGATATTTCTACCGACGTACATCGAAAAAGAAGTGCATCAACTTACAGTGAAAGTGATCACGATGATGATAGTGATATTTCATAGTGTAGAGTTTGGAAGTTATTATCTTTGTATAATTTTCCTCAAGCACCTCAAAGGTTTCTATTTCCACTTATTTTTGTTAATAACTTCCATATTATATTATTTTAAGATTTATGAAAATGTATTACGTTACCAGCTTTGTAATGTTTAGTTTTATTTAGATGAACTACAAACATTTACATATATTTTTATACATATATTTCATTTTTGTTCTCATTTCTTCCAATTAAAGCATTTACTAAATGATTTTTCTGGATATGAAATCTAAATATAGAAATAACTTTTATATAAACAAGATTAATGTAACTTCAAATAGCTGTAGCAATTATTTAAATTTTTCTGGTTCATTAAAGCCTTTATTTATAATCTCATAAATTTAAAAATAATTCGAACAAATGAATATTAAAAATTATGGAATTTGTAAATGTATGTTATGAATTCTCAAAATGCTGAATCATACTAAATACATACTGAATTCTCATATTTAGTTAAAATTTATCTTTTAGATTTCACGAGATGAAGAATCAGACACGGTAGATGGTTATTATGTTGGCTTCAAACCACATCTTAAATCTGAACCCTATAACTTTAAAGCCATTAACATCACACACAAGACAAATCCATATTTCATCATAACCGACTTAGCTCCGTTGACTGATTATAGTGTAATAATTCAGGCCTTTAATGGAAGAGGTGCAGGACCTCCATCAGAGCCTGTCCTAGTTAGAACCCTTGAGTTCGGTGAGTAATTTTCTTCTACTTTTTTGTCACTTATGATGAAATGTCTATAACATTTTTTACTTATTATGTTCCTTTTTATTCTTTATTTTCTATTTTTTCCCATTTTCTTAAATATTAAATAAATAAGAAACTTTCTTTCTAAACTCTATTTGACAGTTTCTTACTATTTACCATGAAAAAAATTTACATTTCCTGAAAGATTAATGAATAATGAAAGCCACATTGCTTAGAAAAATGTGACGATGTATGATGAAAAGAAACTCATAGAATGTTTTTTTTCCTCAAAACTTTGATGAGATTTGCCCAACAGATCAATAGTAATTCCTAACAAATCTAAAACGTTTTGTTGCGTGTCTAGAAACAGTTACGTCGTCGCTCGTGGGGTGATAAATTTCACACTTCACAGCAACCATCTTATTAGGAAGTGAACAGTGCATAAAAACATTTTGTAGGAACTTTTTATTACAATGAATAAAACATCTTATGAAATTCATATTACAAACAAAGTAAAAAATTATGTTTTCTAGTTTGTAATTAATATTGGAAATTCTCAATCTGTGTTCTTAAATATAAGATAAATTGTTTTATATTATATATATTAATGGAAATAAAGATGCAGAACTAATGTTTTTTTTTCAAACATAATATTTTTTAAAAGTTTTTAATTGCTTAAAATTAAGAAATCCAAAGTTAATAAAATTTTAGTTTAATGTGCTCAAACAAAAAATTATTTTTAATTTCACTATCAAATTTTTATTACTATTTTACTATTACAATTGTCATGTTTCCATTATGATAAATCAGATGTTTCTCTTATAAGAATTTAAAAGAGATATTAAAAATATAGCTATGTACAGCTATGATTTAAATTAAAAATTGATAATTAATAACTGAACTATTTTTTATATTTTATTAATTTTATATATTGCTTACAAATTGGAATAATTCTGAAAATATAAAAATTAGATAACAAATTTTGCATCAATAAATATTAAAATATATCTATGGTTAATTACAATTATTTATTTTGGAGTACATTTAAATTTATTAATTTCTGTAAAATTTAAAAGGCACGGTTAAATAAATAAGAGTTTCCTAAAAACTATTTTCATATTAATGATTAAAAAGCAAACATATATTCTTGTTCGATACTATCTAATCTTTAAAAATATTTAAAACTTTCAAAATACAAACATATTTTTAATCTAAAAAATATATTTTACATTACGGATAATGCACTTAACTGTTTTTATTATAACAAATGTGATATACTTTAAGAGTTTTGTTTTAAATAAATACTATTTTATGAGAAACTAAAAAAGTTGCTTTTATCAAAATAATGGTTTTAAAATTTATCAATGGGGTAATTGCTTATGTTTATGAACTAGTAATTATTTTATTTATTCATGATTTACTAATTTGGTTTATGGAATCATACTGAAATAAAATTAAACTTTAATTTTTGCTTTCAAAAATTCAGAAAAAAGAAGATACTTTATTTTAAAAATTAATTTAAGCAATGAATAAAAAAATGTAAAAATATTTGAGCAATTTCTTTTCTTAAGATAAAAATAAAATACATTTTTAATATCAGTTACCTTCATAATATAATGTTATATATAAACTAATGTTCAACCAAGTATTTTTTATTGCCTTTTCAAAATGTGTTTACATTGCAAAGTATACTTAGTTATAAGTTTTACGTATTACAGAACGGTTTCTCACTCAGTTTTTAAATGGCTTAAGAGGACATATCTTGGTGTCAGTTACATTTCACCACATAACGAAAGGAAATGGCTTCGTGTTTATTTGAATCATTTTGAAAAAAAAAAGTCTTGTTATCAAGAATCCGATTTTTTAAACAGAGTCGAAGTACATTTAACATTAAAAATAATATATGTAAATTAAATTAAAATGTAAATAAAATTTGTACAAAATTTTAGTACAAATGTTCTGTGCATGGGTGTACCAATTTCTATAATTTTGTCATGGATTATTATATGATAGTATTATATAAAACAAAATGAATAGAAATAAATCAAAAAACAATACCTAATTTATATTTCGTTAGTGTTGCGCGTAAAATGTAACTAAATAATGCAATGACTATATTGAAAATGCCATCTCCTTTCAATGTATTACAGTTGTTAATTTTATTCCTTAATTAATGATTTTAAATTATTTCAGAATAAACTTCATTAATTTACATATAGATTTATGATAAAATATTTATTATTCAATGTATTTGATTGTTCAGTAAATTTATTAATGCATATAAAGATTTTCTTAAGTTCTCATTCCTTGTTCAACAGAAGTAAGGATTTATTTTTAGCAGTAATATTTAAAATATTTAAATAAATGTAAGAAAAACGTCAACGGTTGTATTCTTACATTGAAACTCCTAAACAACTTATAAAGAGAATTTGTTCAATTACGTACTTAAAAAATTAAACATTATTTACGAAAAATTTAACAAACATACGTCTTATATTATTAATAATTTTTATCAAATTAAATATTTTATTCTTATGTTAAAAAATAAGAAAACAATTCAAAGTAATGTATCCACAAACACACACGCACACACACAAACACACAGGCACACACACAAACACACACGCACACACACAAAAACACACGCACACACACAAACACACACACACGCACACACACAAACACACACGCACACACAAACACACACACACACAAAAACACACGCACACACACACACAAAAACACACGCACACACACACACAAAAGCACACGCACACACACAAACACACACACAAACACACGCACACACAGAAACACACACACAAACACACGCACACACAGAAACACACACACAAACACACGCACACACAGAAACACACACACACACAAAAACACACGCACACACATAAACACACACACAAAAACACACGCACACACATAAACACACACACAAAAACACACGCACACACATAAACACACACACAAAAACACACGCACACACACAAACACACACACACACATATATACACTACTAGCCATTAAAATTGCTACACCAAAAAGGCGACATGCTACAGACGTGAAATTTATACGAAAGGAAGAAAGTGCTGTGATTTGCAAATGATTGGCTTTTCAGCGCATTCAGACAAAGCAGGCGCCAGTAGCGACACCTACATTGTGTTTAAATGAAGAAATTGTTCAGCCGGTTCCTAATACACAAATTGCAATTGAACGTTGTTGCCTGGTGAAAAGTTGTTGTGATGCCTCGTGTAAGAAGGAGAAATGCGTACCAGCACGTTTCTGACTTTGATAAAGGTCGAATTGTTGCGTACCGGGATTGCGGTTTATCATATCGCAATATTGCTGCTCGCGTCAGTCAAGATTCAATGACTGTTAACAGAATATGGAATCGATGGGTTCAGGACGGTAATACGGAACGCCTTGCGGGATCTCAACGGCCACCTATCACTAGCAGCCGAGAAGACAGGTATATTATCCGCATGGCCATAATGGATCGTGCAACCACGACACGAGCAGTGAGTCAAGAAACGGGGTCGTTTGGAAGACAACAAGTGTCTGCCCGAACACTTCGACGACGTTTGCAGCAGCATGGACTTTTAGCTCGGAGACCAGGGCTGCGGCTTCCCTTGACGCTGCGTCATAGACAAGAGAGCCTTCAATGGTGTGATCATCGACGAACCTGAGCGCACGAATGGCGAGACGTCATTTTTCCAGATGAATCCAGTTTTTGTGTACAGCATCATGATGGTCGCTTCCGTGTTTGGCGGCAACGTAGTGAACGCACACTGGCAGCGTTCATTCGTCATCGTCATACTGTACCATCACCTGGCGTGATGGTGTGGGGTGCCATTGGATACACGTCTCGGTCACCTCTTGTTCGCATTGACGGTGCTTTGAACAGTGCACGTTACATTTCTGGTGTGCTATGACCCGTGGCTCTACCCTTTATTCGAGCCCTGCGAAACCCTACGCTTCAGCAGGATAATACCCGACCGCATGTTGCCGGTATTATACGGACCTTCCTTGATACGGAACATGTTCGGCTGTTGACCTGACCAGCACGTTCTCCAGATCTTTTACCAATAGAAAACGTCTGGTCAATGGTTGCCGAGCGACTGGCTCGTCACCAAACGCCATTCACTACGGTTGATGAACTGCGGCATCGTGTTGAAGCTGCATGGGCATCTGTACCTGTACATGCAATCCAATCTCTGTTTGACTCAATGCCCAGGCGTATAACTGCTGTTATTACTGTTTTTTGAAAATTTAAATATTTTTTGTAAATTTTTTCCGTCCAAATGTCCAAATTTTTTGAAAATTTAATCATTTGTTATAGCTAGTATAATATATTTGTCCAATAAATAGCATTTTGTTATCAGCATTTCTTCCTGGTGTAGCAATTTTAATTTTAATGGCCAGTAGTGTATATATATATATATATATATATATATATATATATATATATATATATATATATATATATATATATATATGTATATATATATATATATATATATATATATATATATATATATATATATTATATATATATATATATATTATATATATATATATATATATATTATATATATATATATATATATATATATATATATATAAGGGAATAATTTGTGGTATTGTAGAATAGGACTTTATGTGCTTATATTTTTGAATTTGCTTGATATTTATCTTTTAATATTTGGAGAATCTAAATCAAATTTAAGCTTTAATGGAAAGTAGATAACTGTCTCAAATATGTTATTATAGACAACAAATGAATAATAAATGCAATGATTTGCAACCCAGGTCAATACATATATTGAACTCGAAAAATAAGTATCTGCTACATTTTTAAACTAGTATTTTTGTTCTAAAAACGCAAAAGTTGATTTATAGATTACATGCTGTCTAATTTTGAATCTAATTAAAATATATCAACAGCACCAATTTTATGTAACTTTTCTTTAAAAAAATGAAAATCTAATATTAATGATTTCTTTGCAAATCAAGTTTCCAGCATTGTTAGATTTATTTTCAATATTGGTAATTGGAATTTTAAGTGTCTCATGTATAAATTTTTAGACATTTTGAAGCTTGATCCCTTCAATTTTATATTATCTCTAGATTGCGTTTGATTCAATTGTACTAATTTAATGTTTTCAACCTGAAATATTTATCATATAAATATTGAAACTTTTATAAATAATATAAATTTATTTAATGATAAAATATTTATTGATAAATATTCCTTATTGATAAGTTCTTCCTTTCATGAATTTATATATCTTCTTCTGAATTTCTTCTGAATTTATATATAATCTTCTTCAAGGAAATTAAAATATAATTCACAATTCAATTTTAATTTCCTTTAAGAGGAATGTTTCCTGAAAAGTACCTGTTTTTTATAAATTAATAAACAATCAAAACATAAATTGAAGCTTACCATTATTAATATATTTTAAAAATCATTACAGTTTATATGAATAAATAAAAATGCTTGAAGAAGGAATTCATCGTTATCATTTACGTCATGGTTGCATTTCCTAATTTACAAGAGCTAAGTATTAATGCACAGTTGTGAACAAAGAGAGTAACATCACAATGTTTGAAGAGCAATACATTACAATTAGATTCGACATTCTGTGTACCACGATAAGAATCACAGCTTTTAAATATGCTGATTAAATTCAAAGCGCACTGTTTACTCTGATGGAGAATTAATGTGTGTGTACAAGAGTACTATTATTAAAATTAATGTCTTTTCCTGTGTACTCCCCGTGTTATTTTTCATTCTTTCAGTAGAGTTTGTTTGCCTTAAGAAAGAATTTACATAAATCTTGTGTTTTATGCATTAAATTCTAAATGAAAAGATATCTCTGTTAGAAAAGTCTATTTTATAGAATGTAAAAATTTTCAGTAAATTCGCCAAACATTAATTTTACTTTAAACATATAATTTTGTAAAGTAAGTCGAGAATATTTTAAACTATTTTATAACAATGGTAGTAGAATATGTATAAGATGCTCCATTTATAAAATACTTTATTTTGTTTAATTTTGAAATCTACGTAGTGAAGTATATATTTTTTGAATTAATGTTATCTTCGATAAAAAAAAAATCATTTGCAATGAATTGATGAATAATATATATGAAAGAAAATAATAATAAAAATAAAAGAAATAATTAAAACTTCGAGGAGGTTCTAATTATTTAGTTTTCTATATAATGAGTAATAACTTATAATACAAAAAGTAATAATATAAAACAAATATTACTTTTTCTTTGCTAAATTTGTATAAATAGGTACATACACAAACCTTAATTTAAGCAAAGTTCTATAATTATGAATGTTGTACACGAATATTAAAAAAATTTTAAAATCTAAATATATTATATTAGTCAAAAGTTTTATTTTTTCTTAATAAAATAGTATTTATCTAAGGCAAACTACTACATGTCCTTCGATAAGTATGATTGAGTTATAAGTTTTTAAACATTTAAGGCATAATTTTTGAAAGTATTTTGCTAAATCTCTCTTTATATATATCTTCAATACAATAAATTTACATTAGCACATCGTCTGAGTTCCATAATTACACTTACTGAAAATTACAGAATTTTTTTATGGATATCAATATACGCATATAATTACCAAAATTCATATTAGTATTTTAGAAAGCTGCATTAATTCAATCCCTTCTCTAAAATGACATGAATTTATTCATATCATAAGTTCGAAGTTTAAACTAATTTGAAGTTTCACCAAACAAAATTCTATTGCATATTGGAGATAATTATTTATCCAGCAAATTCCGTAATATATTGGAAATATTTATATGCAATTTTCATATTAATTCTTAAAATTTTATTGATTAAACATTAAAGATTCGAAATGTTTAAAGTTACTGCTTATGTAAAATAAGTAGAGAAATGTTTTTATTGTTACTAGAGTTAATAATATAAATTGGGGATTATGACTTAAAACATCATCTAATAAATATGTAACATGTGCCAAATACAATAAATATTAAATTTTAAGAAATTTTGTGAAAGTTTAACAAATATTAATTTTATAAAATGTTTTAAAATATTTTACAATTATATGTTAGGTTAAACTTAACATATAATTGCAAAACATTTTAAGTTTTTATGTTAAAAATAAGTATTTGTTTAAGATTAATTTTAAGATAAACTCAAGATATTAAGATAAACTTAAGATTTAGAGCTATATTAATATTTGAATTACATACCCTGGTGTTGGAAAAAAAGTCATTTCTTACAGCTCACTTGAGCTCCAAACACTAATCAAAATATTCAAAGTATGCAATTTATGGTTTGCTTAGGAGATCCATGGATAAATTGTATCATGCACGATTAGTAAATATAAACCCTTAAAATGTAGAATCATGCAAATTTTCTATTTATGTGAATGCATTTGAAGAATTATTTTTTCATTTATTTTTATCTTAACTTGTGCTAATGCAAACTAAATCGATGTCCTAAGTGATATATTAGTGATATTTTTAAAAACGTTTAGCAAAGAAAATGCTGGAAATTCTAATAGCTATTAGGAATATAATGACCAAAAATTTTTTATGGTTTTTAGTTGATACGAATTTTATGATTTAAAAAAAATTAATCATTATACATGGAAAATTGTAACCATAATTTCCATACAATATAAATTATTTAAATGTAAATCCAATTCCATCTTTACAAATTTTGATCATCATAATAAATGTTCGTAAATTTTCAAACAAATATCATTTGGACTTACTAAGAAAACACATTTGTACATCCGCAGAAAAAATAAAAACAAATAAAAAAAATCTGATCAATTAAGTGGCAATAAAAATGTGTCTTTTATAAGTAATGTAAATGAAGGGATTTCTAAGAGATTTGTTACTTTAAATAACTTTTATTACCATGTTTATTACCATGTAACATAAAAAATTGCATCCAAGTATTAATAATAATAATAATAATAATAATAATAATAATAATAATAATAATATATATATATATATATATATATATATATATATATATATATATATATATATATATATATATATATATATATATCTTCAAAATTTTCAAACTTTTAAATTTGAATAAACAGAAAAATTCAAAGAATGAACGTAAACTTAATTTTATCCACTTTAAACACCTTTGGGGATAAATTCAATTTAAACATTTTTACCATTTGATTTATAGTAGAGATTTATTTTTTATACAGCACTCACGTGCAATAGATACAAATATCTCTTTTTTAAGTAAAACTAGATTTAATATATTTGAGATTATTGCTTTAATAATAAAAGGAATCAACGCTTTTATCTGGAAATGAACCGAAAAATAAAAAAAAAATCATTTCGAGAGCGGGGAATTCGATTTAATACTAGCATTAGTGTAATTTACTTTTATATATTTTCATTCGTATTCGCTACTCTCAATATCAAAGGGGATGCGCCTTAAACGTTTCAATTTAATAATATGGATAAGGATGTATAAAAAAAAATTATTGCGAAATATTTCTAATAGGATTGATATTAGTTTTGTAGTACTTTTATCTTCAGGCAATATTTTCGATATATTCATTCTTCATAAAGTATTTTTTGGTTTATTTTATTTAAATTCTATAGCTTATCGTCAGCTATTTGTTTGATTCGTTGAAAATAAGAAAACTGTATTCTAAGCATGTTCTCAAAGCCCATTGAATTTGCTACACTGCACATTAAGTCATTTTTTGAAGATTTATTTATATATTTATTTGTATTTAATTGGTTTACATTCTTCTTGAATTGTATTTCTTTATATGTGTGTGTGTGTGTGTGTTATTGTTTTTACATATTAAAGGAGAGGAATGCTGATATGCAAGATTTTGTTTGTATATTTGGTATGATTTTCCAGAATATGAGAAGTTTTAATACATTATTATAAAAATCAAACTGTTAAATTATAACAGATTAAAATTTAATTACAATATAATATAGTACAAAATAAAATAATTTAAGCTGCTTAAAATCAAATAATCAAATTATATATATATATATATATATATATATATATATATATATATATATATATATATATATATATATATATATATATATATAGCACAGAGCTGTTGTGCAGTAAACTCCTTGTCTTTTTGTCTTTTTTTGTTCTCAATGACAAAGCTATGACTAAGTATTAGTATAAAGGGAAATATTATATGTTATAAAATGCGGTTACGTGCTGCATCTTCTGTTAAAAAATCTCATACTACATAAATTTTTAAATAAAGAAAATGTTAATTGTAAATGTGCATTGCAATACTTAATGACCAGTGACCTCCTAAGCATAGATATGGAAAAAGAGATCAATTGTAGCGACAGGTTTATTCTGAGTTATTTACATTTATGTTTTTACTGTTATTAACCTTGATCATTTTCCTACATCAATGATTGCAGTATTTTCAAAAGTATTTAAATAAACTTAATGTTTTTTGAGGATTATTTATGTAATTCTTAAAAGATTTAAAAAGATAATCCAAGATGTATTAACTTATGTGTTTGCTAATTTGGTATTTGGTAAAACTATTTTAGAATGTTCGGTTCCACATCAAGACAGACAATCTTTATATCTCAACAGAAATTTTCAATAATATTACATTAATTCAATCAAATGACATAACATTAGTTTTGGGTGCATTAAATGTATAGCTTTTGCGATGCATTAAATAGAAATTTTTTAGAAAACTTTCAAAAACCACCTTAGGCATTCTTTATCATAAAAGACATTATTCTACTTTTCAGCCAATTGTTAGGATGCAAAGAGTTTCAGTCAATTTTATAGATATATACCCAGATTAAAACAGAACAGAGTAAGTGATGAAAAAACATATGCGTGGAAAAATTAAAATGTTTTGTAGCATAACCTTGCTGTAATTTAACAGTCATCTAAAATATGTTGTTTGTGTTTTTTTTTCATTGATTTTTCCGCAAGATTTCACTTGTTATACTACTTCAGCTTTACAATATTTTTTTTTCTTGTTATCAGTGATAACTTTCAAAATTTGGCAATTAATTTAAATTATTTGTCATTTAGTTGGATAAAGATTTTAAGTTAATAGCTTATTTTTTTAATGCAAACAATCCCGTTTTGTAGTTATAGTTATTTCTTTACTCATGACTTTTTTCTAAAGTTTATATATACGTTCGACATTGAAAATGCAAACATGGATAAGGAGTTGCCAGAATGTAAGGAAGTTCGGCAAACAGAGAGAGATAGTAACGAACAATAAGTGATCTACATTCCGAAATGATATACATGATACAGACAATAACACGGTCTGGTCAGTAGGTTTTAGAACTACCGTGAATGGTGATACAAAAAACAGCACTTTGAGACAAAGAGTCTATGAGAGTCCTGATTAATGGCTTTCTATTTTCTGCCAAACATTTGACAAAGTGCATTTTCTGAAGGAGGCAGTGGAAGGGTCTGCAAATAGCGACCAATAATATCCTAGTCGTGTTCGAGTCGGGAGAGATCTCGTGAGCATGAGAGTCAGGAAAGCAGCTATAACCTTGCAAGGGATATTGGCTAATGCGAACAGTGTGCGGTTGGGCTTTATCCAGCTGATAAAGGGCATTGGGAATCCCTTGAAAAGAGGGGAATGTTACCAGTTGCAGTACATCATCCATGGAACGTTGCCTGTCACGGTGCCGTGTATACGTTCAAGAGATGACCTGGAATCGTACACAATCTTGAGCGAAACCATGATGCCACGTTTTCGTGTGGTGGGGTATTCCACATTTGCTGCAGGATTGGACCTATACGACGCAACACTTCTATGAGGTGACTATCACTGAGGAAACAGAAGCGTGAACACCTCTAAGACGATCCTGAGCCACTACGTCGAACATATCCTTCTAAACCTACACTATTCCAGACATTAGTATCTATATTTTTGGTCTAATGGCAGCCTTCTTAACGGACGCCATAATTGTAGGCTATTAGCAACCAATCCATGGCAAAGAGTTCTGCTCGATATGGGAGTATCCACGGTGTCGTTCACATGCTGCAGAATTTCTATGGACATGCTTTGAGGGAAAACAAATACTTCAGGTTAAACATATATCAATCTAACGTCACTCTGGATGCATACGGCATCCCACAAACGTTCTACAGTTCTTTGCACCAAACATCCTCGAAACAGCAGGTGGTTTGTGGACGCGTCTAGGTGTTTGCCCTGAAGGATTTATCGTAAGGATCAACCTGCTTTTCTCAGTCTGATTATCATGTCCTTCGTAAAATCGTTTGGCTGCTGGAATTAACTGATGACCTAGTATTATCTGCAATTACAGGTGTCCTGAACAAGAACAAAGTTTGAGCAATTTTTTACCCAGCAGCAATAACGGCTTGAATATTGCCTACTCTGCCAGTTCCTTACCTTATATTTTATATCACGTGTGCTAGAGGTCTGCGCATTTTACATCTTTTGCATAAATCGGTAATATGCGTGTACCAGGAACTATCATAGTCTTTTGGCTACTCCTTTTTGGTGTTACATGTTCAATGTCGGCAGAATATGCCTTGGATCCAAATTCAAGCGTTAAAAAGTGATCTCAACGAATGTCTCGATTAGGATATTTAAAAATCAGAGAAATATAATGAAATTTAATAAATTTAGAAAACATTTTTTTTTATTAAACCAAGACAAAAATTTGTATTTAAATGCATTTTTGCATGCCTTATTTTATCTTGAGGAACAAAAAATAATTAATAAAATCCCCCAATGATTATAAATAAGTAAAAATAAATGTTGATGAGACTTAAACCAACTCTATGAACAACCAAAATAACTTTATGAATGTGAATTTTGCAATGATATACTTAAATGATTTTAATACTATCAATTCATTGAACAGATATACAGAAGTAAAAAATAATATTGTGATTTTATTCACATTGTTATACGTTTTTGTTGCACCTGCATGCTTCCCTGTGTTGAGTTGGGCTTTACTTGTTAGATAGAAGCAGTTAAGCAAGTAGAAGACCCCCTGCACTTGGATTGTCACCACTTGTAGTACTTTGGAGAACATTTTGAGCATACGCAGTTTTAACGTACCCCACCGTCTTTAGCGAACACGACGGAGTTTCAGTTAATCCGGATACGAACTCACTTCCTTCCGATAATGAGAGCAAAGTTGTATAATATCAGGTATTGAAATATATACATTATGAGAAATAAAAACCAACATATAGTTAGTAATTTTTAATCTTAGTCGAATTGAAACATTACGATTTTGTTCACATAATTGTTATCAAAAAAATGTGTCATATAAGGGTAAAGAAAAAATATTTATAGATATTTACTAACATCTACAAATGTTTTTTCTTACAAAATAATGCTTGATAGTAGTATTTCAAGAAAATTTATTTATTCATAAACAAACAAAATTATATGGTTTTAACAATTATAATGTAATATTTTTTCTCTTGAAACTAATATTTAATAAATCATTTAGGTGACCGTAAACTAATAGAAATACATTAAACTCTCTCACTTTAAGCTTCTGGATATTTTTAATTGCTCTATTTGCTGACGTTAATATGACTGAATTGTAACATGTCACATTAAATACTTTCTGAATCTCCAATACTCAATTTTATTTAATCGAATAAACTGATTATTGAGTCGTTGAAATATGATTGGATTTTTTTTTATTATGAATACTAATAAAGAGAATATTTCAAACTCAAATTAATTAACTCTCATCATATAAAACTAATGAAGAAAATTTGAAATAGCGTTTAAGTATATTGAAAGTTTCTTGGTTTTTATTAGTAAAGAAATTAAAGTATACAATTCATTAAAATAAAGTATATGGGATATTAGAATATAGAAGGATTTATGGCATCAAAGTTCAAACCTAGACAGTCCTATAAATGGGTAGTATACTGTTGAATGAAGATAGTAAAAAATAGAAATTTTTGAATAAAAATTCCATTTTATTTCAAAATTTTATTCCATTGATTAAAAAAAAAAAATAAAAAAAAAATAAAAAAAAAACCTAGATCATTGTTTAATAACTTTTATGCAAACCTGATGAATGCTTTTTTCACCAATTTTTACTAACTGTTTCAGTATATAAAACAAAATAAATAAATAAATAAAAGCATTTTTTTAAAATTAACTATTAAAATGAATGCTTTCTTTAGTTTTAGAAGTAGAACGTGCTAATCCGACTCATACCACTGTTTTTAGATAAAAGAAAATAAATAATATCTGATAATTGTAAAATATTAAATGAATTTTCCATCTCATTATTGAGCAAAAAAATTTAAGTGTATAGGAAAATGATTAAAGAGACACAACGCATACTGCATATTACTAAGAACCCTGATTTTTGCATACGTCAATTTTTATTAAGATCATTAAGAATTTTATCAATGTAATGATGTGTAATTTAATTCATTATTATTTACATTGCATAAAAATTTTTGTTACGGATTGCAAAGAGCTTATGTACATTTGTAACTGACAATAAAAGTAATATATGAAATGCAATATCTCATTAAGGATATTTTAAATCTAATCAATTAAATATTTAATAAGCATATGTGATAAAAAATTATAAACAAATATATAAATGGAAATTTACAAATTTTTATAGATATCACTCCCATATCAATAAATTTTTTATTTATCAATTTGTTAAGAAATTGCTAAAAACAAGCAAAATTATCCTTAAAAATGAGATTAGATCTTTGATTTCCAAAAATAGTTCGTTGATTTATTAGGAAAAATCATAGGAATTAACACAATTACAAATTAATTAACACTTTATTATTAATTATTATTTTTAAGAGGAAAATAATATTACAAATTATTATACAAAAAATATAATCATATAATATTGTAAAATATAATCATATAATATCATAGAATATGAATTAATATGCTTTCAACAACTTCAGATAATATAATGTCAATATATCTGTAATTTTTATATAAATTAAATTTAAAAGATTTGTGCATTCTGTCTTAAAATGACATATCCCGTAACACACCACAAATAATAATTTCGCTTATCACAACATTTTCCGGAAATAAATAAACTAATAATTCTCAAATCAGAAAAAGCCAAATAAATTCCACATTAGATGAAGAAATATAGATAAATAAACATTTTCAACTGTCATAACAACTTTTTAATTTTAATATAAAATAAATATTATAGGAGAATAAACTCTAGTACAAAGTAATGGTTTTTACACATATTTCAATGGAATATCTCTATCTATCTAATTTTAAAAATAAATTATTGGAAAGTATATTTAAAGTTACTAACTTTTTCCTTAAAACGTAGTTTAAGTGATTAATATTTTTTGCATATAAATGTTTCTAGAAAATGAAGAAAATTAAGATTAAAACAAAATTCTCTTTTAAACTATATTTTACAATTTTTTTCCTTCTTAAACACAACTCCCATTACAGAGACCTAAAGAGATTTTTTTTTAAAAAAAAGTTCCATTCAATATTAATATTCAGGCAAACAAATATATTGATAATTATTTTTCTCACAACTCACTTCAATATAACTCGGTCAGTGTGGAAAAATTTCATTTTTAATTTTTTTGATGCAGTACTTTATGTTCATAATATAAAACTTGAGACAAAAAAAAAGAATTTCATTCCCTTTTCAATTTTTAACAAATTAAGTAACATCAATCTATCAATAACTGGAATTTAATTTAGAAACTCTACATTTTTTTCTGCACAGAGACAGGTGACAAATAATTAATAATACTTATTACTTAAATTTTTTGAACTAGAAAACGAGCAAATCGTTTCCTAAAACAAGTTATCTACTTACACAGTACAGTTGTAAAAAAAAAATCTACCATATTTTATCTCTCTAATTAGTTTAAGCAGAGATATAGTTTTTCAGTGCTAATTTTCCTAATTGCATGACAAGGGAATAAAAAGTTCTAATTACCCATTAATGCTAGCAGTGCTGGGTAATTAATAGAGCGATATTAAGTGAGTCTTAGGAGATTTAAAGAGATCACGTGATCTTCGCCCACTCAGAAATATATTAAATCAAATTGTTTTTATTACATAGTAGCTAAAAATGTTCATAAAACAGTAATATATTTTCTCTTAGATTAACTTCTAAATTTTAAGAAGAAGCATGAAACATGTGTATTAGGTGACACTAATTAATATATATATATATATATATATTAATAATATATTATATATATTATTGCTTATATTATATATATATATATATATATATATATATATATATATATATATATATATATATATATATATATATATATATATATATATATATATATATATATATATATATATATATATATATATATATATATATATATATATAAATTATATAAACATATAAAAGCTGGTGATAATGCACGAAAATGTAATAGCAAAGTTAGAAGTAGGCTGCAGAAGAATAAAATAGAATATCAAATTACCAATTAATATTTTATTTCTATAGTTTATATAGGCTTATATCCAGAAGAGAACTAATGTACGTAAGATTAAACATTACATTTAAAGATAACATTTTACTCGAGTTATTGAGTATGGGATAGAAATGGGAGAAAAATTTTCATATCCGTCAATTGTTTTCACTTACTTCTGCCCTTTTTAATGAAAATAAGGTGAAGAATTTTAAAAGAATATTGGGATAAAACAAGAGTAATTAATCAAACATTTTGTGGTATATGAATGAATCAATAAGAATGCTGTTAAAAACTTTTAGACAGCAAACTTTGCTGTTAAAACATTTTAGCTAGCATTCTAAGTTCCGGTAATATTTTTAAATTTTTGACAGATTACATTGTAATCAACGAAGAACAATATTATTAATAAGTACAGTTTAAAATTTAAACATATTTTATTTTAATTTGAATAGATTAATTTAAAGTTTAAATATATTAGATGCATACTGATAAAAGAGTTATCGCTTTTCATAAAATATTGATATCGTGTGCCAATATTTATCATGCGGTTCAAAGGTATTCATAGTATAAAAAGTATATGACGCAGTTGAGACATCGGCCAATCAATAATAGAAATATCACTCCCTATAAAAGCAGGTTCACCGTTGACAAATATAAATCGTAGCTCGTACAATAGTGAAAAGAGATATACTTGTTGAATGAGCTCGTTAGGTTTGTTTGCTTCAAATGGACTCATTAACTTCGGAGTGAAGCCACCACATTCCAAAGCCCTCTAAGCATTGGTTGTCAACCCAGAATGGTATCACACACAACACAACAGCACTTACATACCCTCACAAAATTATGGTTTGAGGCGAGTTTAATTGTTCCTTCAAATGGGTCATTATGAGTTGCTATCAACTGGCCAAACGGTCACAGATGATCTGTATTTGCAGCAACTGAAACTTGTGCAACAGGTATTGCAACAGAAGGAGATTAATCGCAAGGATTTACTATTCTTGACAGATAACGCGAGGCAGCGTATCTAGCGGGTAGTCAAGAATACCCTACGGTGCCTTGGTTAAAAGATTTTGTATCATCCTCCTTATTTCCATGACCTAATACCATAAAATTAAAGGCTCTTCCATTCCCTGGACGATCATCTTCGTAAAAAATTCTTCACCAATGAAGAATACTGGCTACAAGTACTTACGGAATTATTTGCGTGTAAAACACCATTATTTTTATCACAAGGAGATTTCACAATTAGAGACACGCTGGCAGAAAGTGTTGCAAACCGATGGTGATTATTTCGAGCATTGATAATGGGCTACACTTTTCGTAGGTCATGTTATTTTAGGTCATGCAATACAGCAAGAACTTGTTTGTTTATCGTATTTATTAAGTACACTTAAATTTCATTTTTTTTTCAAAATTTTTTAAGTCTTGATGATGAGAAACCACATTAAATATAAATATGCCATAGAAAGATTAACTTCACATTCCCATTTTATACAGAGTTCTTTAGCCAAATATTTTAGTCTAGGAAATTTATAAATGTATTTCTTATTCTATATGAATCCAAAACTGAGTTGCCTTATCTTAACTATAAATGGAAGAAACATGCTAAAAACATATTTCAAAAATTAATGTTAAGGACACTAAATTTTTCATTTTCTTCATGCATATATATCTGTGACATGAAACAAAGAACTGCTCTAAATTAAAACGTGTACTTAAAGAATAATAATAACTAAAAAATATTGCTCAATTTAAAAGAAATTATTTTAAATTAAAAACTGGCAATTGCAAAAATTAAAATAAAATATGCAATGATTATATTTTAACATTTTCTATAAGCGTTCTATAAATATTTCCCCAGGCACACATTATTTTGAAGAAAAAAAGTGATATAATTAGATTTCCTATCTACATGGTCCTATCTACATCTGCTTTACCTATTTCATTAAAAACATTAAATTTCCATTAGTAAACTTTTCTTTTAATTACAATGGTAATCAAGATTAAATAGTACTTAATTATCTTAAGAAATAATAAGTATTTTAGTTAGAAATAATATGCTACTTTCATCAACAAATATTGTTTTACACATGATACCAAAAATTTTAATTGTAAATTAAAATTTTAAAATTTTAAATGTAAAAATAACTAACGAATCTCATCAATAAATGAAAAAATATCATATATTTTCTATTCATGTTACACGGAAAATGATGGAATTTTCCTTTAAATTTTTCATGTTTTTATACATAAAATATATAAAAAATGCAATAATACTTTGTTTATGATTGTATATTTTTTATTTCAACAATGTAAGAAGTTATAGCTAAAATCAATAGAATATTTTAAAAACAATTGTCTTGAAATAAATGTTCTTATAGTTATAATTTATATTTAAATCTTGAAAGGAAAAGCATATATTTCTAGAAAACATTCAATTACAAACCACTAGCTGAGAAAATTAAAAACAGATATATCATTTATGTAAGTTTCTATTTATAAAAAAATGTAAACAAATTTGAGAACGTACAAATAAACCCGTGTTCAAGGAATCAATATTCTTATGTTTCTTTCTCATTATTCCGCTTCTAATAGAAATAAAAATATATATTCAAAAGTATATAATCATTTTATCATATTATTAAATTCAGATAAACAATTTAAGAATATTAACAATCTTGTATTTCTACAATTATGATGTTGAAAACAATATGTATGATAATAAAAGATAAGAAATCAATGAGAATTATTTTGAAATGTTTCTGACATTTAAGCTATATGGATATATTTTTTAAAATTAAAACTGACACGGAAGATTGTAAAAAGTTTTTTATAAAACACACATCTAATTATAGTATTTCTATATAAAGGAAATTAAGAATTCCGAATTGGAATTTATAATTTTTTATTTGTTTTTATAATAGATACTTAAATTTTGCTTACAATAATTACCAATAAAAATTAGAATTATCTGATATTTAGCTGAAATGGACACATATGATTCTTATTATGAAAATAAACCTTGCATTTTTACAAGAAATTAACAAAAATTAATATTATTTTAGTTTTATAGTGTGCATAGATATTTTATATCTATTAAAGAATATTCGATATTTTACCTTAACCTGAAACTGATAAAAATTAAATTTAATTATGCTTTATATATATAAGTTCATTTTAAATTATTTAATAATAAATATTTTGTTTACATGTTCGTAAATAATAACTTATCAATTTTTATAGACATAGAGCAATGTAATTAGAATTATATTTTTTCTAATTCCTTGTATTTGAATGCCTTTTGTCACTTGAAATTTACTAGTACAAAAACAAAGGATTATTTAAGCTAAAAATTTTTTTCTTTATGTAAAGATATAGTAATGATTAATTATATAGTAATTAAGATATAGTAATTATTAAAGACTTCGAAAAACTCACATTAATTTAAAGTGTAATCAATTTATATTTTCAGTGAGATAAACGACTATTATGAAATTATTTAGATAAAAACATTTTTAATGTTTATGTGGTAATGCATCTTTTTGAAAAATATTTTTATGAATTATCATAATTTTTATATGTGTTTCTTAAATATTTTAAAATTATAGTTTTGTTTTTAACTTGGGTATAAAAAGTTTCTTATTTATTAAAAAATTATTGATACAAAGTGATTAAATTGAATATTCATAAGCAATTAAATTATAAATTATATATATATTTTGGTTTAATTTACAAATTTGATTAAGTTAAAGAATGAAAATGACACCCACACACGTAAACTAAATATAAAGTTTTACCAGTTTATTACACATTTATATAAATTTAAAATGAATAATTTAAATATATTAAGATACACACACACACACACACAAATATCACTATTTACTAACCTCATTTTTATCCAAAAATATGTGAATAATTACATTTAACGAAAATATTACTTTTAAATTGTTTAAATATATAAAAATTTTCATTATATTAAATCTTATTAAATTGTATTCATGCATTATTTTTCGTATTCAATACGTATTTATTACTGAATATTGTTAAGAAAAATTTCTATTTGTAGTCTATAAAAAACAAGTAAGATGCATCACATCAGCTCTAATTAAAAGTGTTCTCCCAAGCAAGATTTGTTAGATAATTCGTATAACTAATGATGTTAGCTGGAGACAACCTTTTATGTTATTAGAATTGATTAGAAAGCACAGGAACCAAGTATACTATGTATAGCAGTCGGGATAAAAGAATAATAAAATTAGTTTCTCAGTTTATCGGTAAAGCAATTTGTATTTTTTGGGCATGTCAGAAAAAGCCATAGAGTTTCCTTTTCAATTCAAAATTCTTGTTTTACCTAAAATTTTCCCTATAAACGAAATCAATTATCATTATAATTCTATTAAAAAATTAAATCATAAATTTTAAATAAATGAAATAATATCATAAACTTTGGCTTTAAGTTATGCAAAATAATTGAAGGAATTGTTTTGTTAGACAATGTCACTAATTTATTATACATGGTGTTAATAGTTCTTTATTTTATTAAAAACACACTTTATCATTTAATTTGTGAAATTAGTTTTAATAATTAAGATCCTTTAATTAAATCTTAAAAAGAGACTTATTAAAACATGGCAATTAATTAAATTACAGAAGTAGCTATTTTTCTGAGCAATACATTTTCACAGTTATTACAATTTTTTGGAACAAAATTTTGTAGTAACCTTCAAACTTGCTGTTTAAAACATATTTATAAAAATATTGTTAAATAATTGGTGATTTAGTGAAATTATTTTTGGCTTATAACCATTATTATAATACATAATAATTTAGAAAATTTAATAATTCATAATAATATTTTATAATAAAGATAAGGATTTTATCTTTATGTTTCAAACCTTTCTTTAAATCACACTAAAATTTATATTAATTTTAAAGAAATTCCCATTTCTTATCATTACTTTTTTTTGAAAAATTCAAGGTAAAAACAATTTTCATAATGATTAAGGTTTAGTTTACATTATTGTTGCAGAAAATGGCAATTGAGACAACACAAAATCATATACACACAATAACTTTTAACAGTATTATCTAAGGTAACTTAATGACATCCCTTTTACAGAAACATTAAATTGACATAAAATTTTATTATATATTTAGATGAAAACATTGAAACTTTAAAATGATATTTATTAACCCTATACAATATTTTGAAAATTAAATAATTTTAAATGAGTGAACTTCAATCAAAATTGATGATTTAATTAATTTGTTGTATGAATACCATCTGTTTTAAAATATTAACATTAAAAAACAAATACTTTAAAACCTAATATTTTCATAACACCAATTATTAGATAAAATTTAAATTAAAAGTCCTAAATTGTCACTAATTAATATAAAACCACATGCATAATTCAGCCAAATAATTTTCAAAATTGTTATTTTTTTCAGAAATATCTGTGAACTATAAATTTTTACTAAATTGCAATTAAAATATTTTAAAGAAATTCAAAATTGTTTTTGTTCTTTTATGATAGAACTCACATTGTCTCTTAGAAAGTAATTATCTGTGGTAATAGTTTGAAATATTTCGACTTACAAAAACTTTCTGGCAGAAATAAAAAATTATAAATAATTACTTAAAAATTAAAAAAATGGCTAAAATAACTGGTTTTTGTAAGGACTAAAAATGATTTTAAAGGAAAATATAAGATTTGGAATAAAAGCTAAATTATTATCCTTAAATAATAGAAAATATTAATCAATTGCTATAAAAGAGATCTTATCTAGTAAAATAACACCATAGACAGTAAATGTTTTCTCGAATACAGCAATTCCCAATAAAAAGTAATTAATATAGCTCAATATCTCTCAAAAACAAAATATAAATCAATTATGCTTTATTTTTTATAGCATCTTCTTTGAATTAAAAAAATGTTATATTATTTAAAATATGAATCACAAAAGCCATTTTGGCATTATGTACAATCAATTCACTCTGAAACACAAACAACTAATTTAAAATGTTATTTAATAAATTAACTCACAGACTGAAAGGCATATACATGAATAAAATAAAAAACATATAACTATAATTTTTAATAATGAACTTATAAAAGGAAAGGAATTTACATATGCAAATATTTTTAGTTTTTAAGTATTCTTGAGACAATTATCTAGATTTTATTTTTGTCCGTGTATTAGTTGGTGCTTGTATATAATACCATGCTATGGCTTAAAAATATATTTATGTTTCTGAATAATTCTGTTGCCAAAAATATTTAATACAGTGAACTGCAATTAATAAAAAACAAATTTAGAATTCAAAATATATTCCGAAGCGTGAAAAGTATGAATTAGACTGCCAGAAATTGAAACGGGCACTATCGAACAATCTTTTTCTCCCTATAAGAAAATATTTTTGCTCACATCTGCGAATGCTCGGGACGAAATATTTTTCGATAATCCAGTATGCTCTAGAGAAATCAGAATTCCTCTCAAAACCAATAGAAACTCCACTGCTGAAAATTATAAATGATGAAAATTATAATGAAATAGAAACTCCACTGAAGTCTTACCATTGCTTAAAATTTGCTGAAAATTTGTGTTTCGAAATGTCAAAAAATGTTCAGTATTCTTGGTAGTTTGTAAGGTTTAAAATTAAACTCGTAGTGCAGATTTAGCAACAAATTGCTTAAAAAAATATTATTATTATAAATATTTTCATGTACATAGGGTGTGGGAGAGTGACTAATAAAAGGTTAGGAAACGGTGGTATGGTTATAATAAAAATTATTACGAGGAAGTGCAGAAAGTTATCAAAATAATGGGAACACCTTATATTTATAAAGTATAATTTTATAATGTAGTAGGTTCACAGATAGCATATAATATAGCTTAGATTTTCCTAGAATTGCTATTTACAATTGCTGAATATTATTTGGAAGCACATAATGCGCCATATTTCAAAGCAATATTCTGAAAAATCTAGGAGAGAATCAAGTGAAGAATATTGCTTGCACATTGAAATCTTTAAAACAGATTATAAAATTTTAATTTATTGAGATCGGATCAATTAAGTTTTACATTTCTGACCCAAGATAGATAGTTAACTTCATTCTCTCGTGTTCATTAAACCATCACTGGATAAGCCTAGCTACATGGAAGGTTTGCTTAGCTAACATTTCTGAATACATTTAATATGCGATCAATCCTGGCAGGGTTATGATTGTAGCAGAGAATAACACTATAGGGTAGCCAAAATCATGAAAAACTGATCTCCATACTTTTGAACTAATAAAGACAAAATACAGATCATACACTTGCGTTTGCAAATAAAGAAAATGTTCTGTTTTAGAAAAAGTATATCGATATTGTTTCCTCCACTAACCAATCGTCCAGGTCTTGTGAGTGTGGAATATTTGTAAATAAAGTTTGGTTTTAATATCTGTGACAATTGACATGGGAAAAACAACAATTCTGTTGTTGATTTGTTTTTAAGAATGCTTCAAACTGTAATCATTGACACAGTCCTGATACAGAATAAAGATGATGATTGAGGTCACTTTTGCTGCAATATTTAGCTTTTTAGATACATAGTAATTTGCTTCAATACTCATCCGTCCATTTCATTGAGCTTCTCATTTTCTTATGCTGACTCGTAAATCTGTGTGTATTTTATCGTGACTTCAAACACCGTGACTTTAATAGCACTTAAAAATTGAGATGTTCCAGCAAATCGAGCTCCTCCAATTTTATCTCAATTGAAATCTCATTGGTCCAATATTTTATCTCAATTGAAGTTTCATAGGTCCAATATTTTCCGCTTTTAAAAATATTAAATATTTACAGCACTTAAATTAAGCTACATCATTATTCTACTAGAATATATATATATATATACATATATATATATATATATATATATATATATATATATATATATATATATATATATATATATATATATATACATAAAATTGGCATTTATTGTTTTATTTCTTTATTTAAGAAGTACGTTCAAACGTTCAAAACATCATTTTCATTCACGGAGGCTATATATATTAGTTTTATGATAAGTTATACCAGAAATTACATTGAAAATTATATAAAAGTGAAAATAATGTTAATACTATAAAAGGGTACATGTTTTCTGTATAAGTATATGCTCAAATGCAGATAAAATACATTTATATACCATGTATACACATGTATATTAGAATAATATTAGTAACAAATGTAATTGAATTGCAGATAAGCCTGGACCTCCTGTAATAAAAACTTACTATGCAACAGCAAAGACTATTAAAATTACTTGGGATCCTCAAAGTACACCTTTATCTCCTGTTTCAGGTAAATGTTCTATGAGCTATTGTGTGTGTGTTATATTACAAGCTTATATGCTATATTTCTAAAAACAATATAGTGCTTTGTGGAAACTTACATACATAACTAACAACTAAAATAATCACTTAGTACTCTTCCCAATAAAATTGTTTGCTATAAATATATTTTTGTTAGAAGAAGGGAAATGGCAAACTTAAGTCTTCTAATAAGAATATTAATTGATATAAATAAGAATTGATAGATATCTGAGATCATTGATTAACTTTATGACTAAGACTCTTTAAACTCTTAAGAAGGATCTATATCTATAAGATAGCTGTAATTATATATTATATTAGTTTTCATAAGATAATTCACATGATATTTGAAATCTATTTCAAACTACAAACATTTATGCTGATATAATAAACCCAATAGCATTGAAATTATACAATTCATATTTTCTCTCTATCTCAATGCACAAAATATTGTATGTGTGTGTGAATGTGTTTGATTAAAATATTAAACATTTAACTTACAAATGCATATATTTATGTATATTAATCTAAATTACGAATAAAATTTTTAAACAAAAAATATTTTTCACAACTATTAGGTAAAACTCAGATGGATTTGCTGTAGCCATACACATTAAATCATCATAAAACTATGTATTTTAGGAAAATAAATAACTATTTTGGGCTCATACAAATACACATATATTTTGTTTACATTTTAAAATCTCATTATCTTTGAATATACCTTATATATATACCGTGCGTTGGTTATCATACATAATAATTGACATACAGCTTAATTTACCTATCCCTCAAATTAGTTGAAACTATATCCAATTTGAAATCAAATCATATTTCCCTGACAGAATGCTGACAATTCATTACGTCTGAACTAATGAACATCTAACTTATTAGAATTTAGTGGAATTGACTGCTAAATGCATCGATGGTATTGCATCTGATAATAAATTTAATACTGATGCTCTAGTAAGACTGAGTGTTATAGATTTCTTCAACTATAAATGTTTCATTTTTAAATTTGAAAAATCAATTTCAAACAATTAAAAAAAATTTACATGGATTATTTTTTTTAATTTAAGCATATTTAAATAATTTGCTTCCCAACAGCATAATTCAAACACATATCTATCATGAATTAATCTTTTTAATAAGAAATTCAATGAAAATATACTTTGAATTTTTATAATGTGAATAACCATCTATTTATAGAATTTAATTTCTTCTTTACTAATTTTCAAGATAAAAATAGTTTATTCCGGAATTTTAAAATATTCTTTAAATCCAGACTATATTTATCTTAAAAAAGGTATGAGAACTACGAAATTATGTACGACTGTATATATTATTAAATAAAATGCTTTCCTTTAATACAGTTATAATACGTGTATGCAATATTCAATATATAACATAATTTGTAAAAAGCGTCTTTCAGATTATGTTTACTCCTTTATATTTTATTTCGTTATATTTAATGGCATAGAGTTTACTGTACATAGTCTGTTTAATTTAACATCTAACTCAATCTTAAATAACAGAAACGTTAAACAGGAAATTATGAAGGTTTTAGGTTGTAAAATATTCAAAGCTAGCATATAATAGCTAGCATATGATAGAACTAAAATCTAAATATAATAGTCTAAGAATTTTTATTATTTTAAAGATGAATACATATTTCCTTCAAATCAAAAATTGTCATCATAAACAACAGATTATATTATTATTTTTATAAGCATCACTATAAAAATGAATACTTTTGGGAATGAAAATTCAGTTTACAAATGGATTTATTACTAATTTAATTCTTTGTAAATGCTGTAATCACTTAAGAGTACACTTTCTCAGAAAAAGCAATTTTTGAATTTAACATTTTTAAAAATACAATTAGTATGTCCACAAATTATACAACACAGTTATAAATAATCCTTCTGGAGATTATAAGCAAAAAATGCTATAAAAATACTCAAACATTAATAGGCCTGTTATTTATATTATTTGCACCAGAATATAAATTCTAATTTTATTTTTAATACAAGAATGAGTAAAACAGAAGAAAATAAAGTTTTCATTTAATTTTTCTTAAATATTGAAATATATATTTTGATTTATAAATAACAATTTTTTAATCTTTGTTTTTATTAATTATGTCTATGTTTACCTCAGAACATACTAGGATATATATTTTATTAGTATTTATATTATACACAATATCTTAAATCTTCAATGTTTAATGATTTCATTAGTTTCAATGAAATCTTAAGTGTCATTATATCAACATGTTTAATAGCATATATTTTGAAAGAAAATATAAGTTGTATAGATATTAAATTTCATGATTTTTGCGCAGCATAACAGTATAAACAATTCATTTATTACTTTGCTATTTAAAGTAAAGTATAAAAAACTAAGATTTCTTTTTACCTATTTTTTTAAAAAAATGAAAATATTATTGAAAACTTGCATTTTAAATAAATGTATCTAAATGAAATAACATGCAGTCATTTGACGCGATTCATGTATTATTTGACGCGATTCATGTATTATTTATGGTAATTGAGATCAATACACTGCTTAAAATCTTGTCTAATAAAATAATGAGTTATTAAGAAAATGATCAAAAAGTGCTTTAGTCTAAAGAATTATTGTAGAATTGGTTTTGAATAGAAAATAAACGTGTCAATCATAAATATCTTATTACATTACAAATATGTTAGTACCAAAAGAGTTTGTGTATATATCGGATCATATGAATACTTCAGTTAAGAAGTAATATTAAAATATTGACAAAATGGAAAAAGATATAATTGAAAAACCATAACATTCTCTATTAATTTGACAAGAAAAACATTTTATTCAAAATAACCTCTTCGATAAATATTAAAATAAGCAGAGTTTTCTAAATAACGATAAATACATAATTACTGTTCTATAATTGTGTCATTTATGTGTTTCTGTCATTATTGTGTCCTTCATTATTATGATTATATGTAATTTACAATAAAAATTAGAATTAACATCACATGTTTATAACTTAACGAAATTGGTGGAAAATCTATAAATTTTACAAAACATTAAATTTCTGTTTTCCTATGTAATAGGTTACATATTACATCACAAAATGGAAGGAAGAGACTGGCATGAAGTTCACTTAACTGGTGATCGTACATCATACACTTTACATGAACTACAGTGTGGCACTTCTTACTCCTTTTATTTGGTTGCTTTTAACAGTGCTGGACATGGTAACAGCAGTGAAATTTTGTCTGCAAAAACAGATGGGACAGGTAAAAGCTTTAAAATACATTTATGTGCATAAATATTAATAAAATATATTGGTTGACTTGAAGTGTCATTAAGATCTCAATCGAGTGAGATCTAATTAAGGTATGATGATTAATGAAATATTACATCTTTAAATTTTACAGATTAAACGCTTGTGTATGAGAATCATAATATATATATATATATATATATATATATATATATATATATATATATATATATATATATATATATATATATATATATATATATATATATATATATATAGTGGTGGCCAAGATTGTGGACACTTTTGGAAATTTTATGTTTTTCGAACTTTGTATGCTTATAGAAAGCGCTAAGTTTTCACAAAATGCAAACTTGTATACATCATTTTAAAGATAATTTATTACTATATTCAATGCAAAACACAAATTTCAATTGTTTGCAATAAGAAAAAGTTAAACAATAATAGTTATCGATAAGTATTAGATAGTGATGATTGCAGTGAGTTATCGATTCTTAGTAGAGTTCCCTTTATTTTCAATTACAGCTTCACATCAACGTTTCATTCAGCTGACAAGCGTTTTAAGCTTTTCTTTCATTATTACATGATGCCGGGAAAAATTATAGCCTCAATTAGTTCCTTTTTATTTGATGGGTGACTCATGCAGACAAGAGCTTTCAAAGCTGTTTCTTATAAACTGCAATAAAACCAGGAAAGTTTGTAAAAAAATTTAATATTTAGTCAAGAAGCAATAACATCAAATAAAAGAGCAAATTGGGAACCTAGAAAAAGATGCAATATTATTGTGTTTCGTTAAAATGATCTCTTCTTTGCTGAGATTATCAAGACAGGTGGTTGTTTCAGTGACTACATCTGGAGCCAAAAGTTTTGTTTACGATATCAGGAGACAAATTCAATAAAAAACAAAAAAGGAAAAGATCAAGAAAGGTGCACTATATCCATTGATGACAAAAGAATAAAAATACTATGTCTCCAATATAAAAAAAAATGTCATCAGCGGCAATCAGAAGTGATCTGGAAGATGCTGGTGTTTCTGTCAGTTCATGAACAATCAGGAGAAAGTTAAAAGATGTTGGTCTGAAGGGTAGAAATCCGCGAAAAAAGCCTTATCATAATTTTCAGCAACTAAAAAAAGACTACAATGGGCAAAGGAACAGATTAATTGGACAGATGATCAGTGGTCACTAGTTATATGGAGTGTTGAAACTAAGCTATCGTTATTTGGTAGTGATGGGAGAAAATATGTAAGACGTAGAATTGGAAAAGAGCTGCATCCTGACTGCATTCAAGCAACAATGAAGAGTTAGTTTTATGATTTGGTCATACATGTCAGCAGATAATATTGGTCGTTTTCATGTCATCGATGGGACATTGAATGCCAGGAAATACATTGACACTATTCTAGAACCAAAACTTCTCCCTTCCACCAGACATCTCTTTCCCAGCAATATTTCGTTTATTTTTCAACAGGATTTTGCTCTTTGCCACACGGCCAAAATATGTAAAGAGTGGTTTCGTACAAAGAGCATTAAATTTTTGTTATGGCTAGACAGTCTTGACCTCAATCCTATCAAATATTTGCGGCACCGTTTGAAAACTCTTGTCCGAATGAGGCGCCCATCAAATAAAAGGGAACTAATTGAGGCCATAATTGTTTCCTGGCATCATGTAGTAACAATAGAAGAGCTTAAAACTCTTGTCAGCTCATAGAATTGTCTGTGTCAAGCTGTGATCAAAAATAAGGGTACTCTACTAAGTACTGATAACTCACTGCAATCATCATTATTTAATGTCTATCGATAACTATCATTGCTCAACTTTTTTAGTATTGCAAATAATTTAATTTTGTGCTTAGTATTAAATTCAGCAATAAATTATCTTTAAAATGATATAGACAAGTTTGAATTTGTTAAAATATATATATATATATATATATATATATATATATATATATATATATATATATATATATATATATATATATATATATATATATATATATATATTACACTGGTTTTTAACTGCAAATATTGTAATGCATAAATACTAGAATAACTGAAGAAACTATTAAAACTTTTTTGATTAGTAATGGAATGAAAATTAATTTTGCTTGAAGACTATATAATGTAAACACTTAGCAAATTAATCAATTATAATTAAAAATCATAAAAAATATTAAATAAAGCTTAGAAAGTATGTTTTATTTTTGTAATAAATTGTTTATCTCCAGCATGTAATGATGAAATAATTCAAGAAATCTTGGAAACAAATAATGAACTTTAAAAGTTTAAAATTTTAATTTTCAAAATTTACCCGATAAAATAATATTTTACAAAATACATACTATTTTTACAGCAAAATATGCTTTTAAATAACTTGTTATAAACCTATATGTTTAGTTTTTCTCCAGTTTTAATTTTCTCTATGCAGAATTGCAAACATAATTTAAAAATCAATTGCAATATCTGAGCTAAAATAATTCTTATTTCTTAGTTATACACAGTTAGGTTTAAGCTATTAATTTATTTTGGGACTTTTCAGAAAAATGGAAACAAAGTTTTATAATTTATGATATTAAACGTTTGCCAATCATTTAATGCATTTTAGTTCTATAAATGTATTGTAAATTTATTAATATTAATTTATCCTATATAATGTATAATAACATTAATTATTTATTTTCCTAATATTTCTCCTATTATTAAATTTATTTATATCTTATCTTCATAAAAATCATGATTAAATCACAGTAAAATAGTTTGTCAAAGTAACAAATTATTAATGTATTTTTATTAAATGAATGGGAGTTGCCATCAGATTTCTAAATAATTAGCTTAAAATGAATTTCTTATTTGATGCATTTTCATAGCGGTAGAACACTATTACGCAAAAGAGTCGCAAAACTATCATAAATTAATTATTAAATTGTTGACATAATTATTTTTAATTTAATATATTAAATCATAATTCTATTATTTTTTGAGTAAATATGCATTTACCATTAATAAGACAGAATGTTTTCGTAGCTCAACTTATAATTAAAGAACATTAATTATAATTAAAATATTTCGATAAAATTCAGATTCCTAACATTAAAATGCATAGTTATTACGCTTCAAAAATGTAACAAAAACTATAGTTATTCAACAAGCTAAACAAAAATTGGATTAAAAAATTCGCGAAACGTTTAAATTTTAAGTGCATTTTATCTGAATTTCTGTGTGTTGTTTATTTATAAAATTTTCATTATATTTACTATATTTCAATGATTTATAATATGACTATAGGAATTTGTCCATATATATATATATATATATATATATATATATATATATATATATATATATATATATATATATATATATATATATATATATATATATATATATATATATATATATATATATATATATATATATATATATATATATATATATATAGGTTTATAATTAATTGTTATAATTATTTTAATAGCATTAATATATGGATCCTACATAAAAATACTTTTGGAGAGTGATCGTGTAAATAATCTTATCATAAGTTTATAATTTCAAATGTCATATTTAAGCAACAAATAATATATTTACGCAAAATATTCTGTTGCATGTTTCATAAAACATTTTCTAGAAATTAATCTAAAAAAAGTTCTAGAAATATAAATATATTGATTTCTATTTGTATTAAAAATAAGAGAAATAATAAAAAGAAATGTATATCCCTCTACGTCATAATATATATCCCTCTACGTCATAGTATAAAAAGATAAATTGAAAAAAAAGCTTTCCTTTTTTTATAATTTGTTGCATGATATATATTTTGAAAATCTGAAGGATTAGTTGAAATTTATTAGACTCTTGTAAAATAAATCATAAATAATAATGCTCTCCGAAAATTGGCAAAACTTTGAATGAAAAAAATTAAAATATCGAAATTAATATAAAAATAAATTTTGATTTTGTAAAATGTCTATTTTAATAGATTTCTAAAATTATGCTAGTTTTTAAATAATTCATTATAAAATAGAAATTAAAGTACCTATAAAATGAAAATAAAATTTGTTAATTAGGTGTTGTTTAAAAAGCTTAATTTTTTTAATTAAATAGTAAAGAAATTAAATATGCCACTAAAATATCCGTTTCAATTATAGTATATATATATATATATATATATATATATATATATATATATATATATATATATATATATATATATATATATATATATATATATATATATATATATATAATAAAACATTATCAATGAATATGTAATGGCAATTTTGTATTATTATTTAGAATAATTATTTGAAAAATCTTGACAGATAATTTAATTTTTTATCATATCATTTTTACTGTTAACTAAATTAAAAATTCCTTAGCAACAGCCATATTCTCAAAAAACATTCCTAGGCATATATTTTCAAAATATATGATATTTATTAATACACGTGTAATTAAAATTATAATAAAAAATTAAAAAATTTAATTTTAATTTATAAATATTGAAACATTTTCAATAATAAATGACATAAAATGCTATAATATAAAACACTAGAAAAAATTAACAGTAAAGTAGTCTTTTCTAATCGCATTAATTTCCAATAAATGTATATAGAAAAGGTATACATATATACATTTTATAATATATTATCCTTTCATAATAATCACTTTACCTACCTATTTATGATCTTGAACCAGAAGAAAAGAATAACTAGTTTAAACTAAAATTTACTTTATTCTCGAGAAGAATTTTTTAATGCCTTTAAAGAAAATTTTCTTTCAAAGTACTATCCAACTTTGTTTTTTACAGTTCACATGAAAAGCCTCTGAGGAAATAGATCAAAACTCAATGTTGTAGTAGACGCACACTTTTCAGCGTATAGTGATCGTAATGCTTTTATGGATGTAAAGTATTTCGAAACCGCAAAATGCAAATTTAAAGTCACAAATGCCTCTCTTTCTTTGCCAAAGGTAAAAAAGACGAGCAAAAATAACCACGAGATGAGTTCTTATCCGCATTATTCGCACGGGGATAACTGAAATAGGCCGTTTCGCATGAAAAAGTCATAAAGCCATAAAGTCGTCTCTTCTTGGTTGCTCTAATGCTTCATTTCATATGTTGTTTCTTTTTGGCTTTTTAAAGTCGTAATCTCTTATAGGATGCATTGCTATTTTCATCTTGCTTCTCAATGGGATATGTATTCATAGAAAATCTATAAAATGCATAAAAATGGCGCTTCCAATGATAAAAACGTTAGCATGATAGCATGGCTTTTTTCTACCTGCTCGTAAAATTTTACAACATATCTTTGAATAATTTATTGATGTTTCTAGGTTAGGCTTCAGATTAACTCGGATAAAGTTGTTTATTGATCGACTAATAAAATTTCTTTTTAGTGTTTAATGAATATGCAATGATTTTTTTCACTTTAGCTTATTTAAATTTTAAATATTCAAAATACGTATTAGGGATTGTAAGTTGAGATGAAGATGATGCTCAATACATGAATTTTAAATAATCTCTCTAAAATGTTAACCAGAAGTAGTAATATTAATAACTACTGCTATAAAATCTGTTTGGTATCATAAAAGTATATATCTTTATCTTTAAATATTTATCAAATTTTATATACTTAAAACTTTATTCAATGACTACAATATTACTACTAAAATACTTAAAGAAACCTAAATAAATTAATTTTATAAATTTTATATCCAACCAGACAAAAATTAAATGTTGGCAAAAAAATAATGTAAATTAAATATTAAGTTTCCTATTTCATAACTTAGTGTGATTTCTTCAATTTGAATAACTTTTAGACTAGATATCTACATAATTTTTTAATAGCCCAACGGTGCTCTCATACACATTAACACAGTTATAATTAATATACTTATTTTAAATACATAATATATATAATTTATGTGATATATTAGATTTCACAGAATTAAACTCTTAAACTTTTACGAGAACATCTTTTAACTTGAGTTTTGTATTTGGAATTTTTTTTTATGATCTTCTGAAACAAATGTTAAATATGCAATCACAATACCATAAAATATTTCAACAGATTATTTCTCAAATAAATAGAATCATATTCTATTTAAAGAATATAAAGTATCGCTAATAAGATATAAAATGAAAACCACCAAACTAGAGCAAAGAATGAATAATTTTTTTAAGACAACGCATTTTTAAAATACTCTTCTCTAACAAGAACAAAAGACTGCAGTTTTCTCCAAAGCTCAGACTTGGAACTGAAATATCGATGGTCGGAAAATGTATTCTATCGATTTATCGAAAGGCGAAAACTTAAATCTTTAGCCAAAGATTATAAGAGAAGAAGAACGAAAATATGAATGTAAACATCAAACTTTGAATAAATGTATAAGTTCCTTTTACCTTATTACGATTTTCATCGGCTTCTTTGAAAATGAATTGATATAATATTTATTGGACAAGAAAAACAATGATTATTGGCAATCTCTAAAGCGGAAAATATGATTCTATTAGAAGAACATTATTGAAAACCGTTTCTAAAGTTCCTTTGAAATGGAACCATTTCGGAAATATCATTGAACATTCAATTTCCGATTATTTCCAGGCTAATTATTTTTCTCGATTTAGTTAGAAAGATTTATGGAAATAAAATACTCTGCTGAAGGGAAAATGCACAGTTGGATTCCGTTTAGGTACATTATAGAACTATAAAACGGAAATTTTAATTAAATTCTGTAGATATGAACCAACTTAAGCTTTATAAATAATATATATATATATATATATATATATATATATATATATATATATATATATATATATATATATATATATATATATATATATATATATATATATATATATATATATATATATATATATATATATATATATATATAAGACAAATCAAATAATACAACTTAATAGTTTAAGTTTACTATTATCAATAAAGTTCTATGTTACTGCAATCACAATTTTTTATTTAAAATCCATGAGATTATTCTGCACTACATCAGAAATATGCACATAAGACAAGTAAACCTTACTACACATAATACTACACAAACTACTTACTACACATAATACAAGTAAACCTACTTTGTAAACATTATATTTAAAGTATTGACTATTAATTAATTTTCCTGAAAATTTATGTTTTATTACATGATAATTATTAAAGTTTTTGTTTGATAAATTAATAAATTCTAAATATATTTGGGATTGGAGCATAACTATTGTGTATTATGCTTATATCTAGCTTTTTTCATTGTGTAGGTGTCAACATACATTTTTGTCTCAAAGAATTACTGAAAATTAGGCAGCTTATATTGTTATTTTACCACTACCAAATCCAATTTACTACAGTTACTGCTATTTATTTACAAGTTTGCGCACCAAATAAGCCGGGGGTCTTAGTGTGAGTGTTTTACGCTCCCGAGACACAGGTCCGAGGTTCGATAATTGGGCTGTGCAAGGTCACCTCATTCTTTCATTCTTGCTCGATGAGCTGAGTATTAAGTATGCTTGGAAACTAATCACAAGGGGTTTCACATTAGGCTAACCATCTAATCGGGACATACGCTTCGCACCCCATGGCCTCTCGGTCATGAGAACAGATATGGGCAGTGTAGGCCCTGGCTCACATGGGATACAAAGAGTTTAGAGTTTGCACACCAAATAATGCACTTATTACTCTCAGATGGTAAAGAATTTTAAATATTATAAATTTTAAACTAAGATTTTCTCAATTGATAAAAGTTAATTGTCATTTTAAATAAGTTGAATAAAGCTTAATTTAGCCTTCAGGAATAGCTTTGACATCACTGATTGTATGATTTGAAATTATTGATCATTAGGATGTAAAACTAATGATTTTTAGAGATTATTTCAAAATGTATCTAAAAATAAATCCGTATTATGTACATTTAATCTAATTTTTCTAAATCATTTGTTAAACCAGTATTGAATATGTACTTAAATACCCAATAAACTTTATGGAAAAGTAAGTGTCACCTTATTCAGAATTTATTTTTGTTGTTAAATTGATTACTATCAGCAATGATTATTTGGGTAAGCATATAAAATACTAATGTTGAATAAAAGACTGATTACTTCTCTAAATATTTATTTTCTATTCATTAACATAATGTTACAATATAAAACATAAAATAGTTAGATAGACTATAAATAATTTTAATAAAATGCAGTGTTGCATGAAAATTTTGATAAAAATAAGTTATCTTCTTATTCCTATAAAAGTTAATTTCTTAATTCACAAAGTAAATGCAATGTCTCATTTATAACATGCAAAACTTTTTTTAAAAAATATTTTATTTCCAATCGTACAGAAATTTTATGATATTTCAAATGTATTTATTTTTTCAAATATATACAATATTAATGTACTTTATACTATTTATATCATAACATGTTAATGTTAAACTCTACACAGTTATATCGAAAACATTTTTTTTTTTGATTTCAATAAAACTATTGATACTTTATTATAAATTAAAAATAAGTAATGCCATCCTAATATCAAAGAAATTCAACTAGCTCACAGAGCCATTTAGTTACACAAAATTTAAATCTGAAAGTTGATTGGATATTTTCTTCATTTATTGTTTTTATGTTTAGAATAATAATTTAGTTGGAGAAATAAGTTTTAAATATTAAAGCAATGTTAAAAAATTCCAGTGTTTATATATATATATATATATATATATATATATATATATATATATATATATATATATATATATATATATATATATATTAATTAGTTGTTATAAACTAAATACTAAACTACTTAATAAATTTGAAATTATCACAAATGTGGTTTTCACTCATTTTGTTTGTTGCTTTTTTCATTAACATAATTAATTAGGTTAGTCAATTTTTTTTTATCTGAATTTATTATTTTTAATAATTGTTCGTTAGTTGTTAATTTAAAATTAGTTTGTAAATTATTGGTATATGCAATTTTAATTAAAAATAACTGGGCAGTTTCCTGTTAATTTTAAAAAAGAAAGAAATAAATTAAAAAAGAAATAAATCTTAAAGTTAATTTCGCAAAATATAAAATTTCTTTCTTACTTGGAAGGGTATTTTCCCCAAAATAATATTTTTTTTCTGAAAAATAAATCACCTCGATTAAAATATAAAATATTTAAAATAATTTTGAATCTACATGTTGAATCAGTGCATATTAAGGTAAAAAACATAATTATTTTCAAATTATACAATCCTGCGTTCAATAAATTTTCACTCTATCTCACATAAGTTAGTTAAGAAGAAATTTTTTGAAGAGATTTTGAGTATATTAGTATTTACTTTGTAAAATATAACATAAAATACATTTCCACTAAAATCTGATCATATTTATTTTCTACGAAGGTAAAAAATGATTTTCTCAAATACTTGGAAGTGCTGAAAATCATTTGTGACAAAAACAAATGTTATGTGAACGAAAACACAAAAACAAACTCTGCAGAGCCTATATCGTGATCAATATCAGTATAGATACAAAACTAGTTGGACTCTATCTTCGGGCAAACTTGGAGATTCCACTTCTTTTTTTTTACATTGGGTATATATCTACTTTTTGTCTCTTCCGTCAAAGACTTTTCCTCTTTTTTCCCCATGGAATCCATCTCTGGCAGAGTTCCAAGCAATATTTTCCCTCCTTGGTGAAAAAAGAGGGAAAAAAGACAGCATCGCAATCACTATCCTGAGCGCATCAGGACACTCTTCCCTGAAGACTATCGCCCGTAACTTTCTTTTATTGTTAGAGCACTCGCATTCTCTTCATCACGATATTTTTTTCTCCTTTTCTCCCCAATCTTATCCCTGGTGATTTTGACTGTTGAAAAGAGACCGGAGGTGTGTGCTATTGTAGATAATGTTGCCTAATTTGAGGTACAGCAACATCGTTTAAGGAAGAAAGAGCAGATTTGTATAGACTTTCAGGTAGTAAGACTTCGGCAAAAAAGACATCTTAATGATGTTAGAAGGTTAATGTATTTTGTTGGATTAAAGTGTGTATTCTTGCTTCCATAAACTTTTAATGTTACGAAAATCATTTATTTAAACATTTGAAGGAACTATTATCCGTAAAACATTTATTTTAGTTAAACAACCTCTGTAACTACAAACTAGTTTCAAAAGATAAATGCATTAAAGTAATGGATTAGATTTATATTTAATAACAAAAATGATACTATATATATACACTACTGGCCATTAAAATTGCTGCACCAAGAAGGCGACATGCTACAGACGTGAAATTTATACGAAAGGAAGAAGGTACTGTGATATGCACATGATTAGCTTTCCAGCGCATTCAAACAAATCAGGCGCCAGTAGCGACACCTACATTGTGTTTAAATGCGGAAATCGTTCAGCCGGTTCCTCATGCACAAATTGCATTTGAACGTTGTTGCCTGGTGAAATGTTGTTGTGATGCCTCGTGTAAGAAGGAGAAAGGCGTACCAGCACGTTTCTGACTTTGATAAAGGTCGAATTGCAGCGTACCGTGATTGAGGTTTATCTTATCGCTGTATTGCTGCTCGCGTCGATCGAGATACAATGACTGTTAGCAGAATATGGAATCGATGGGTTCAGGACGGTAATACGGAACGCCATGCGGGATCTCAACGGTCACATATCACTAGCAGCCGAGAAGACAGGCATATTATCCGCATGGCCGTAAACCGTCGTGCAACCACGTCACGAGCCGTGAGCCAAGAAACGGGGTCGTTTGGAAGACAACAAGTGAGTGCACAAACAGTTCTACGACGTTTGCAGCAGCATGGACTCTCAGCTTGGAGACCATGGGTGCGGCTTCCCTTGATGCTGCGTCATAGACAAGAACGCCTTCAATGGTGTGATCAACGACGAACCTGGGCGCACGAATGGCGAGACGTCATCTTTATAGATGAATCCAGGTTTTGTGTACAGCAGCATGATGGTCGCATCCGTGTTTGACGCCATCGTGGTGAACGCACACTGGCAGCGTGCATTCGTCATCGTCATACTGGCCCATCACCTGGCGTGATGGTATGGGGTGCCATTGGATACACGTCTCGGTCACCTCTTGTTCGGATGGACGGTGCTTTTAACAGTGCACGTTACATTTCTGGTGTGTTACGACCCGTGGCTCTACCCTTTATTCGAGCCCTGCGAAACCCTACGCTTCAGCAGGATTATGTCCGACCGCATGTTGCCGGTATTGTACGGACCTTCCTTGACACTGAAGAAGTTCGGCTGTTGCCCTGGCCAGCACGTTCTCCAGACCGTTTACCAATAGAAAACGTCTGGTCAATGGTTGCCGGGCGACTGGCTCGTCACCAAACGCCGGTCACTACGGTTGATGAACTGTAGCAACGTGTTGAAGCTGCATGGGCATCTGTACCTTTACATGCAATCCAATACCTGTTTGACTCAATGCCCAGGCTTATAACTGCTGATATTACTGCCAGAGGTGGTTGTTCTGGGTACTGAGATCTCAGGATCTATATATATCCAGCCAATTTTTTTGAAAATTTAATCACTTGTTATTTCTAGTATAATATATTTGTCCAATAAATATCATTTTGTTATCTGCATTTCATCCTGGTGTAGCAATTTAATGGCCAGTAGTGTATATTATATATATAATATATATATATAATGAATATTTTTTTATATATGCTGAGAGAGACGTATATTTGCTTTTACAGATATATGTTTTCTTAAATATTTTGCTAACAAAAAAATGATTTTAATACCTTCGAATAATATGTAAAATATATTAAACTTAAAAATTTAATTAAAGTTACTTTTATATAAACATTTTACTATGCGTATCTCATAGAAAATTTGGTAAAAAAGTATGAAAAATACTTCTAAGTTCAGAAAAATGAATATTAGAAACATTTTGGCATCTTTAAAACAAAATATCAAAAAATAAAAACTCCCAAGAAACTATCAATTTTAAAATTAAAAGAGTTCCCTCGAAATTCATTATTTTGCTTAGTAACTCTCAGTTCAGCTATTTCCCTAGGCTCGACTACTTTGCTAAGCATAGAAATTAGTAGAATTTTGAAATCAGCTTTAATTACCTGTTGCCTTTTGATTGATTGAAACTCTAATTATAGGTAATCAAAAATCTTTACTCCTCATCATATGACGAATTATTACAGTATGTTGATTACTCCACTGAATTATTTGTTTCAATTTGTCAAAATAAGTTCAGAATTTACCATCTTATAAATTTTCAGAGTAAAACGAGAACTCCATAGATTTACTTGTGAATCAATTTTTAAATTAAATACTCATCTCATTTGAAAATGATAAATTTTGTTACAAATTGGTCTAGAACTTGAACTATTATTTATATGTTTGAAATTTAGAATAAATTCAGATCCGAAAAGAATACTAAACCTTATATTTAGTATAAAAATTTTATTCTATTGTAACAAAAACTGGAATAAATATTTTATGAAGTTTTAGTGAATTACTTGACATATGTAAAATTTCGTTGGTATTGGAGTATATTTAAAACATTTTCACACAGTGAATGAGTTTGTCCAAAGATCAATATTCTTCTAATAATATGAGAAAAAATAAAATTTTCTATTTACAATCACATAAGTCAGTAAATATAATAGTAATATAAATATTGTGTGATTCCATAGTTCTATGATGAATTTTATTTTCCTAATATATTCAAACTCTTGTAAGAATAATTTTTGACAAATTACTGTAAAAAATATTTTTTAGAAATTCTATGCTAATTTAATCTGCAGTTATTAGCCGACATAACTAATAGACTGATTAAGTAATAAAAATATTGAGATTAATATTGAAAGGTGAATGAAAATCGGTTTTTTTTTAAAAAAAATGTTTTGTATCTTATGGCTAAATTCAGCTTTTTTATATCTAGAAGAGCTTACGGTAGACATATGGATTGAATGAAATTTATCGCTATCCATAATAACTTTTAAGCTAAGAAATGGTATTATTTGTTCTTTTATAAACACATTTTCCCTCAAAAAATTAGTTTAATCCTTTCAAATATTTGGACACACTCCAAAATTAGAAAAAAATTATAATTCATAAATATATGCTCTTGTTCTCCTCTTAGTATTCTGTATTTCAAAAAATTATTTATCTGAAAAATAGCTGAATATTTTTACTGGACATTAAGTGCGAGAACCTAAAATATTAAGATACAGTTTTAGTTCAACCTTTTTTGAAATTATAGCATTTGATAAACTTGAGTTCATTAATTAATAATTAATATCTTGCATAGCAAGTGTATACACAATAATATTGCTTAATATATTGAAGCTCTATAGATTATTAAATATAATTACGCATAAATTGATGTAAGTTGGTGTTTTATTTAAATGAGTAATAAGCATTATACTTGTTTCTAATAATTTTTTAAAGAGTAAGTACATAAACGTTCAAATAGATCAGCTAAAATTGACTGTGTCTTGCATTTATATGCTGCAAAAGTTATTAAAATACCAATGGTACAATGAACATATATGTTTGTTCCCAATAATGCAGTGTTTCTCAACCTCTTAGTATTCACGCCCCAATTTTTAATCATAATTTTCATCGCGCCCTCCCCCTCAGCACCGCATACAATAAAATGTATACAATAATGTATTTCGAGTATTTTGGCGCTAAACCTAAACTACATCCTTAATTTTAAACTTTACAAATTACCAAGAATACGGAAATTTATTGACATTTTGCAACACTGATCCTCGGCATTGAAAAAAAACTAGAATCCTGTGCCTTTTTATTGCTCTTGCCTCCCACCGTGTCCAGCATTCTCACGGTTTCGCGAGAAGTTTCGATTTTTTTGTAATTTGCTTGGTCAGCTTAAAAGTTAAGTTAGGAGCGTGCGCATATGTGAACAAATGTTTTCTCATAGGGAGAAGGAGAAAGTCCTATGACGCCAATTTCACATCCACACAATCTCATTCGAGTCAATCCTTCTATCGCTATTGAATCTATTCTGAATGTGTGTATGTTATATATATTTTCGTGTAATTGCAATTCACCATCTTAAATATTCATAGCAGCACTCTTATGCGGAATCATGGATAAATTTTTTAAGCGGACGTGAGCGAGCATCAGACGATAGACAATCATCAACAAGTACACAGACGAGCGTGGTTCCGAAAATAAAATCTAGAAAATATTATGTTAGATTTTGTGATGATTTGTCAGTAGTAGAAGAATTAATTTTCTGCAAATCAGTAGACCTCAAGCAAACATCATTCACATTATTTACTATCTTAAATGATTTTATGAAACGTGGCGAACACAGAATGGAAAGATTGTGTTGGAATATGCACCGATGGTGCTCGTTCTATGTCCAGAAGTTTCCAAAGTACTTAAGCATTTGTGAAACAAAAATCACCACAGTGCATCTGGACACATTGCATAATACATAGAGAAGCTTTGGCTTCCAAAGAAATGGGTTCTGGTTTGAATATTGTGTTAACTATTTTTGTAACCGTAGTATATTATATATAAATTAGAGCCCTGAAATCAAGAATCTTTTCCGCACTTTGTGAAGACATGAGTGCAGTACATTCGGCGTTACTATTTTATTGCGAGATAAGATGGTTTTAACGAGGGAAATTTTTGAATTAAGAGAAGAAATTGCCGTTTTCCCAGAAGAAGAAAACTGACCAGAAGCTGAAAATGTTTGTGATAGTTTAATTTTTGAGTTAGTTTATGCGATAGTTATTATTGCGATAGTTTGAGGTTGAGAATCACTGAAATATTGTAATTAAATGAGCTAATGATCATGATGTAGTGAGATTAATGGAAACAAAGAGCGATAACTTGTGTATAATGTGAAATTATAACATATAGATGGGGTTAGATTGGAAATATACATTTTGATACATATTGAAATATAAGAAAGCCATATTTATGTGATTGGATAGAATGTCTGTGAAATAAAATAATTTATGATTCTTTAAAACTAGTCTTCGTCATTTTTAAAATATATCGGAAATTACAAAACTATAATTATCAGAATATTTTTGCAAAACTTCATGATGTGATCATGATTTAATCTATATTCCAATATTTGTATTCCTAAAAAGGTTCAAGACTTTCAAACAGTTTTTTTATGCAGTTGCACCATGCAACACATATTATAATTTAAAAACTTACAATATTTCATTAGCAATAATTGAATAATTAAAATTTTTTGCTCAATTATAGTATGAAATGAATGCATTTTGATTAAAATATATGAGTAATAAAAGTTTAAGTTTCTCAAAAATTTGCTGTTGCAGAAACTGAATTTTGACATTTGAAAAAGGTTCACGTATAAAATAATTTTTGAAAAATATGCTGTAAAATTATTTTCTTTGTATACAAACGGCAATAATATCGTACCCTTATAAATAAAAAAAAATCTATAAAAGTATTAATTTACATTTAACTATATTGTCTATCAAAAAAACATTGTTATAATAAAATGCAGATTATTGGTATTGAAAAAATATTAGTCCTTTGTTAAAATGTCCATGCCTTTTCTCTGGTAATCAAACTAAAGTTTTATACTAGCTTCAAATCTTATAGGTTCCACAATATAAATAGAATAAAATCTCTAGTTTCACTTTGATTCCCAATATTCTACTACATAAACTATTTACAATGTTTATATTTTATTTTAGTAGTTTCAATTATTTTCCCTTTTCAAACAAATACTTGTCATCAAACTAAGGATTACCAAAGACAAATTTTTTTCCAAGCAAAAGATGATCGAAAGTTTCTATAGATTTTATGCAGACTCAAAAAACTAATTTTAAAATTAATTTTATCCTTTCTAATTCTTACTGAAACATATTTATTTAAAGTGCTTATCAATAAATTCCTTTTAAATAACTGTTGTTCTAAAATGTGTATTGTACATAATAATAGAATTTAAAAATATAAAGTAAACAGACATTTTTTATGGCTTTACAGCACCTATTGCCCCTGAAGCAGATCGATTATTAGAAGTCAAATCCACTAGTTTGTGCATCTATCTAAACAGTTGGCACAATGGTGGTTGTCCAATTACATTTTTTGTAATTCAATACCGAATGAGAAATCAGCAAGAATGGACACTTGTGAGCAACAATATCATACCTGAGCAGCAAAATATAACAATAACCGACCTTACTCCAGCAACATGGTACGATTTATTTATGACTGCTCGGAATGATGCGGGAACAACTGATTCAGAATATACCTTTGGTACTTTGACTCTAACTGGAGGTAAACATTCTTGTTTTTTTCTGATATATGCTTAAATTCTAAATGTATTTAATGTGCATTAATTTTATTTTTTATTTGAGTATTAAATTTCCATATCTGTAAATGCTATAACATTTTGGATGTTTAAAAACTGATATATCTTATTCTTAAATACCGTTAATAGTTCATTGAAATTCTATGTACATTTTATGGACTCAGATAAAGTTCATTATACAGAGAAAAATATAAACAGTAAAAGAAGTAAATGAAAAAGTAATATAAAATGAATTATATGTAAATCAATTACTACACACCAGCAGGAAAATAATTTACTTTTGTTACATGTATCGTGACAATATAATGTAACTCTATCTTGGAATTGTATTTTACTACAAATGTATTACTACTAAATTCGAAAGACATCCCTAAATGTAATTATAAGGTGAATTATGTGTTGAAATATTAAATTAATTTCACTTTACAAATACAGTATATTTAATTTATTATTGTTTATTAAATTTTAAAAAAATGTGTGTATCTTTTAATATAACTATATTAATAAGATTGTTTCTTCATATAAAATTAATTGAACTAGTCTTAATGAACAAACATGCATATTTTTCATCATTTCATTTGAACAATATACAGTAAAATTAATCCTTGTTATCACACTTATAAAACTATTTTAAGTAATAAGAAATAAATTAAAGAGGAGAATTTTACAGAAATTTAGTTCAGTTATTACAGAGATTTAATTCTTTGTATGAAGAAATATATACGTATAAACACAGACATGCATGTGCATAGAACCATATTTATATGTGCAAGTGTATGATGAAAACGACTACATGTGTTGCTATTATGCCTATATTATGTGTATATTATACGAATTTTGGATAAAATTCCTTTAGAAAAGTACTTACAATTATCATTACTTATTATTCGATTAAAAGATCAATGCCTTGTTTGTCTTTAAACTATTATATTTTGTTCCAGTAAGACAAATACAAAAATAAAAATTAATATTGGTCTTTTAAAATATTGAAATTATATTGATTGTATCAAACATTTATTTTTTGAATTACTATTTAACGATAATGTAAATTAGCATAAAAATAGATAATGAATAGCATTATTTTTTTCTCTCTGGAAGAAAGAAATACTTTTTGCAAATCGACATTTTTGTCAAATGATTGTAGAGTGGTTTGAAATATTTACAAACAGAAATAAAGGCTGTTCATAGGATCTATCAATTTTATATTAAAAATGAATGTAGAGCTAGAGAAACATACGAAAACATAACTTAAATATTCATAACTCTGAAGATGCCTTTCATTCTAGTGGAAGAAAAATTATCGATCAAATGAAAGTGCAAAATAAATATTTAAAGAAAATGTATTTGTTTTAATACGTTTTCATCTTGGTTAAAATGATCTATGCTGGGGATATAAGCAAAAGATGTATGTGGGTTGTTCAATAGATGAGTGAAAGATAAGTATTACTAATGATATCAAAACGAAAATAGATGAACTAATTCAGAATTGTTCCAAAGTGTTAAAATTATCACTGCCTTTCTCTTTGCGCATGTAATGTAAAAAACATTTGTGTGAATTATTGAGACCTAATTTGATTCTAGGACATTAATTCAAGGAAAACATTCTTGGGAGCTCTAACCTTGGAAGACTGTCACGATTTTTATAATTATCATTACACTTATGTGAACATAAATACGTATAAGTAAAGAAATCAATTATTTTCTGAAACAATGGAAAACCTTTCGATTGGTATATTAAATTACTTTTTATATATTTTTGTTATTATTGTTGTTTCTAACCCTCGTGATCAGCAAAGCTAGATCAGGTCCATGAGTCCATTCACCCTAAAAAAGTCAAGCATAATACTAAAAATGAGAATCCGTGATATATTTTTACATTTGTAATGAATATGTTGTGGAACGTCTGACCTTCCTTTTATGTTGAGTCGTAAACGATTATCCTATGATTTGAATGAGAAGTGATTTTTTCCCATAAAGACGACATTCTGGTTGATGAAAATTTACCTACTTGAATATTAACCACACTATGTTATTTGACACTGTGTTATGGAGTTATAGCAAAAATCATCTACATATTGACCAGAAAAGCTTAAATATATAAGTACTAATCAAACATGAGTGGCTGCTCGGCTCTAACACCTGAAGCTTGAGGATGCAAACCAAAACCAAACATGATAATTCTAAATGAAATTTATTAATATATCTTGAACAGAGTCAACCCGGTGAGTGCAATGGCATGAAGTTTTTAATTTGCACTTCATTTAAATACATCTTTCACTTAACGTTTAACTAAATAATTGTTATTGACATAAAAGTTTTTAACACATGATGAGAGTACAAAACTGAAATTTATAACGAAAAGAGTTCGTGCCAGCCTGGCTTATTGCTATCGAACCATAGTGATGATTAATTTAATTCTTCATTTTATAATTTCAAATTTATGGTAAGCTGGTGGCCAACTTGTCCAGTGACCAGCGTGCCTGACTACGTGTAGGAAGGTCCTGGGTTCGAATCCCGGCTCAGGCATGGATGTACTTTCTTTCTGTCTATCCTGTCTTTGTCCTATCCTTGTGTGTACAAATTACAGTATTATTAAAGTATTCTGATAATCATCTTTTTCTTTAAACATATCTACATTTTCTGTGAAGTGTAACAATAAGGATTAACTATTTTAAATATTTTTTATTAATTAGAGTGTAAAATTTCACTCGGTTGAAAAGCACTAATTGAAGAGTATAAATATTCCGCATTCATTTTTAAGATAATACTGAACATCAGATAAAAATGATGTCATTTTATTCAATGATCCTTACATCTACCAATTTCGAATTTTAATATCTTAGTATGAATATTTATCTGTAATTAAAGATTCAAATTATCAGAAAATAGGTTCTCAATGTAAATCTTTATCTGAAACATATTCATAAAAACCACTTATGTATCAATCCAAAAACATTACAACATCTCGAATTTTGAAAAAAGAAATCACTAAAAACCATTTTCAAAATAATTAATTATATCCATTTTTTAATACTCCCTGAAATGAAATATTCTACTTGCATGATGAACATTTGATTAACACATACTTAAATTAACCTCAATAGATTTCATTATACTGTTTACGATATAAATGGTTACTCCTTTATTAATTTTTTTTTAAAAAAAAAAATTCATTTTTAACGTATACTTTGTAATATTTCAGAACTTCCTCCCCGTCCTTCGAAAGTGAGTGACATTAATAGTGCATTTTATCGACACTTAACAATCACAGTTCCAGTTGTGAGTTCAGCTATTGTCCTGTTGGTGGTGCTGCTAGCAGTTTGCTTCATTACTCATAGAAGAATGCCAGAAAGAAATCAAAGGATACCAGATGGTAAGAATTTTTGCATTGAGATTGTAAATACACATAATATATAACATCTCAAATAGGACACGTATTTTTGACTGTAAGCATGATCACACGATTATTTATTTTATTATAAGGTGAAGTGTGCTATAGAAATACCATAATGTGTATTCAAAAAGTTTATAAAATTACTAAAATTATTATAATCAAACAAAGCTACGCATAAAAATAGCCATTAATATAAATTTATATTGTTGTAAGTTATAGATAAATTACATAAAGTTATTTAAAATACGCATAGAATGTCAACTAGATTCTATCTGATTATGCTAATTAAAAATAGAGCTATAAAAAATTGTTGTTGTTGACTTTTGCCAGCTAGGCTTGTATTATGGCGTGCGCTGCACCACTTTACCAAATGAACCATATTTTGGTGTGGAGACCAACTTCTTCAATACACACATGTCATGAGTACCCATTTATAGGGTAAGCAACCATTCACTACCCATTCATACAAGGAAAGAACAAAGACAGGATAGATAGAGAGAGAAAGCACGTTCAGGCCCGAATCAGGACCTTTCTATCCACAGTCAGGCACTCTGACCACTAGACAAGTTAAGCGCCTGTATAAATGATTACAATCATTAATAATATAAATTCATGTTTATGTTAATATTCTTATAGAATTTAAAATATATAGTTATTCAGTCTTTTTTTTTAAAAAAAATAATAGTTCTATTATTGATTTGATCGGCAAAATAATCACTGAATAAAAAAAATGCTCCATTATTTTCTAAAATAAGTTTGTAATATTTAAAAAGTTCAACTATTTTATGATTTATTTCTTGCATATTTCTTACAGCTTTATTATTTTCCCTAATCTACAACATGTTTCTTATTATTTAGTCATTGTTTTCTTTCCTTTGATCAAATAGTTCAAAACACACAAATAAAATATTTTTTTTAAATGAACTAGAAAAACATTTGCCTAGATTTTAATTAACAACGAAATGCCATTTTGAGACATAAATGAAAATAATTACAGACATTCTTTAGACAATTGGGGGTTCACAATAGAAAACATATAATAGTTTCTCTAAGCAAGTACATTGAGCAATGCATGAATTTCAGTAATATTGTTAGCTATTCTAATCTTAACAATGGATACTTCATATCCGTCTCAAGATGTAATCCTACGAAAAAATATTAATGGCAGCAGCGTCCATCCGAGGCACATCCTGCTCCATTGGGCCGTATAAATCTTTTATTGCTTTGCAGGTGTGGACAGTAATGATCCAATCAAGCCCGAAAGCGTCCCTCTGGCTGTGACGTACGACAACACTCAGGAGCCCACCTATTATCCAGCTCCATATGCCAGCAGCAGAGTCCCCACCTACAGCGAGCATTGCATTCAGAATACGAATGTCAGTCACAAAAGTATGGGTACATTTGGAAGCTCCAGAGCAGGCTATACTTATGACATTCCTTATCCCCCAAGGAGGGTAAGACACATAAAATTATATTTCACATATACAAAAGTTATTAAGTAAACGATATCAAAAAAGGAAATTGATTAATAAAATTATATATCTTCCTAAGCAGATATGATTTAGAAATAGTCAGAAAATATAAAAATAAAATATTTTTCTTATTGCTGGAAATGGAAGGAAATATTTTATATCTATTCTTTTTTATTCATTTGTCATCATTATGGTTATTCTTTTATCATATGGCTATTCTTCATCATTATGGCTATTCTTTTTTCATCATTATGGTTTCTTAAAATAGGGTATTTTTTTATCTAATTTTACAATATTTTTACAAACAACATTTTTAAAATGTGCACTTTTTAAACCGATTATTTTTTGAATAGAAAATTTATAATTTTATACTAATAGTATAATTGAATAAATAATACATTATATTTGCATGTAAATAAATTTAAAATATTTACCTTTCAAAAATTGAAATTAAGATGAAGTTAAAATACTAATATTAATCACTCTAATACATTGTTTTATAATTACATACATACAATTTAATGTGTAATGGCATTTTAAGGAAAATTCAATTAAATGATGTATGAAAATTTTGAAACTTGGAAAACAATAAAATATTAAATTTTCTGTCAAGACTTAAGAAACCATAATATATAAACTAATTATTGTTTTAAAAACTTTTGTTAGATGCAATTTTAGTTCTGAAAAAAATATTTATGAATAGTTAAAATAATTTTGTCTCATTACTTTTCCGAAATTTTAAAATATCTTTTAAGTAATAAAATGTTAAACAAAACATATATCCTAATAAAGTTTAAAGGATTTTTTCCACGCCTTTAAAAATTGATAGTGAAACAAAGCTTATAAATTTAATGGTTCCTAGATTCACTAACTTTTGTTTTGAATATCAAATAAGAAACATTTAATTTAAAAGCTCTACATGTTGTATACAGTTAAAATCAAATACATTCAAATGTTAAATTTCAGAAGTATTTCTTCATACTTTAAAATAATTATAAAAATGGATACACTTATAATAAAGAATAATATATCAACAGTTTATAGGACCGACTCTTAATATATAGTGAATTACAAAGAGTTTTGTCATTTTCATGAATTGTTACATACCAAATAAAATAAAAACGAACCTTGTTTTTGAAACAATAATAAGTTTAAATGTATGAAAAGTGTCACACTCACTCAATTCAAAGTGTATGCAATTTTTTCATACACGCTTTATTTAAATTAATTCAAACTGACAATTGATGCAACTAAATTTATAAAATTTTGCAAAACGTTTTCGTTCATAGAGTAATTTTCAATCCTCATAAACATCTAAGAAATATGCGACAACTAACACGTTCAAAGAAAGCAATAGTAAATCACATAATAATAGTATGGGTGGAAAACATGTGATTTCCGATTAATGTTTTAATTATAACTTTTGGACAATTTTTTTTTAAAAATCTGATTTAAAGAGAAGATATCTATTCAACCAAATTATTGAGTGAATAATTTCGAAAATTTAGCAAAATACAAAGCATACAGATGTAATTCTTTATCGAAAGAATATAAATAATGAATTCCATAATGTGTTTGAAATAAATTAAAATATTTAACCGATTAACAATAAATTTCATACTAGAAATAATTTTGTATTACTGAAATATTATTTTATCATCAATTAAAATAATTCCGCACTTTTGAAATGAAAGTATTTAATAATCCATCATTTTAAAAAATTGGTTTAAATTTTTTTGACTTTTTAAGTTTACTTAAATTAATAATAATATTTGTAATGCATAAAAGCATTGAAAAATTGTTCATATTAAAGAAATATTCATATTTGTGCAGATTTCCATTTCTCTATATTTTCGTTTTCCATTTTAAAAATCATTCTTTTTGTTAAAAAAGTCTACGATATTTTTATTCAATTATATAATAATTAGCATATTTATAAATGCAGTGATTTATTTAACAAACCAAAAATATAAATGTGGTTCTCAATTTAAAACTTAAAGATATCAGAATATTGCTTATATAGTTAGAGAAAATTAAACTTATTTCTAATATATGCGAATGAAACAGACATAAAATGAATTATTAAAGAAGAAAAACGCAAACAATTATTTACTTATAAAAAACTTAAATTCAGCAAAAAATATTAAAAAAAAATTAATTCAGTTTTAAAAAGGATCAATGTTAAAAATGTGCATATAATTGATGCACTTTGCAAGTTTAAGATAATAACTAAATTCAAGATATTTTTTTTTTTTTTTTTAATTTTACAATGTTGAAAAGCTTTAAAAATCTAAAAAAACAGTTTTCCTTTGCCATCATATTTCTTCATAGAAAATATATTGAATTATGCAACAATTATCCATTGAAAAGTTAAATTCTACATACACACAGCTTTGTGGAAAAATAATATTTTATATAAATATATTAAAAAAAAAACGAATTCAATTTAAATGAACATTCTATTTTTATTTTACATGCATATCAGTTACATTATGTAGTAGATTACTACTGAATTAAATTAAACATATTTTTTTTACTTAAAATATTAAAATTAATCCATAAGGAAAAGCTCATGGAAGATTAATTATTTCACAAATGTTATTGAATATGAGTTTAAGTTCATTTATTTATATAATTTATGAATATAAAGAATAAAATAATACTCTGATAATTTATGTTATCTATTTAAATTTATTTTTTGGTATGTTTATTTCTAAATTTAAAAAAGACCATATTTCATTAGAAAAATTTAATATACTGTGCCATAAGATTCCGTATTCTGCAAAAACAGAAAATATTAATGAAATTAAATAATATCAAACAAAACTTTTCTTTGCTAAAAAAAACATTTATCTAGACAAATGTAACATTTCAATTGAAAACGAACAATAAAAGGAAAAAAAAATCTTTACGTAAGCAATCGTCTTTTAACAAGAAATGATCATTCCAGCGGCATAAGAAAATAACTTATGGCGGAAAATCACGCATATTCTCCAGTATTGGCAGGCCAATCACAAAAGAACACTTCTCTCACAGACGCAGATTTTCAATCCAGAAAGCAAATAAATATCACACTCAATAATGAAATTCCTGCCCGCCAGTAATATATGACTCTCGAACACTTCGCTCACAACGTATACCAATATTTTCATCCCTAATATTTTATCTGAGTCGAATAATCTATGAGGCATTCCTTTTGGCTCGACAATAACAAGGGAGTAGCAGAATGTGTATGATTTATTGACAAAGTCGATGAAACTATATTTCATCTCTTTCAGTCAGAGAAAACCGAAGGCAAATACGAGTCTCCTGCCATTTATTTCCCGGCATATCATCATACAGGTACTTATAACCTTCTATACTTTTCTTGATGTGGATATCTAAACCTAGTGATTCTTTCATTGCATATTTTGTTGTGGTATTCAAACTAGTATGTTTGTATAGAATCCTGTAAGTGAAATTAAAAATTAATTCAATTTGCAGAAATTCTTTTCATATGTTATTCTGAAGAAGACAGAATCTGTGACAAAATTCTTAAGGAAATAAAATATTCATGAGATTACAAGAAAAGAGGCTTGTGATTCTCTTAGAAAAGAATATAAATAACTAGGAAAATTTAGATTAAAATTTAAATGTATTATGAGATGGTGTTACATTATATGTAATAACGTAAAAACAAGATTATTTTCAGTTTTATGCGTGTGTATATTATATAGAGTATATATGTATATATGTTATGTATATATATATATATATATATATATATATATATATACATAAATGTATGTATATATATATATATTAGAAATAAAATATTGTATCATATTTTATATAATGCAATATTTTATTTATAATATATAATTAGATACATTATATATTATAAATGTATCTAATTATAATATATAATGTATCTAATATCTAATATATATAATGTATCTTTAGCTATAAGGCGAAAGCTTCAATACTTCAATAACTTGCAATAACTCGATACGGTTTAAGTTAGAATACGACCCACAAGTATTTAAAAAAGCAATTTTCTCTAACATAATTTTCAGAAAACTTAACAAATAACATCTGATAGTCACAAATATTAATCAATTATATATATATATATATATATATATATATATATATATATATACATATATATATATATATATATATATATATATATATATATATATATATATATATATATATATATATATTAAACATTGTGCTTGATTTATACATACTTTACCCTTAGTCAGAATATATATTTAAAGCAATTGTAATTAATGGGACTGAATAAAATTCCTTCTAAAGAATTAATTGTAAAATACTTTGTGTGCTGATTAAAAATCTCAAATATTTTGGGAATTTTATGTTTCTAATAAAAGCTTGAACTTTAAGAAATATTTTTCGTAGATTGTGATTAATATTTAAAATTTTATGGGAATTAATTTTAACACTAAACATTTAAAGTTAAAATTTATCTATCTCAGAATGCAAACTTAAAGCTAAAGATTTCACTTAAGAGCATTTCGTTTCTCGCTGAGATATTTAATAATACGACTCAAATAAGAGAGTTTCTAACTCTTCAAACAGAAACTAAGAAATAAATTGTTTTATTAAATTTATTGTGCTCATAAACTCCATTTAAACTAACACTTTTACTGCTCTGGTAATTCTCAAAAGTATTCTTTTCCAAATATCATTGTCAGTTTTTTTCTTCATTTCTACGATATGAGAAAATTTTTATAGAGATAACTGAACGATAGTAGAAAAACAAAATGATAAAGTTGTTTTTGAGCCATAAAAGTTACTGTAACGAGCGTAGAGGTGTGTGTTTATCTTCAGTGTTTTGATAAGTTTACGAATGTTTCTTCTGTGTGTGTGTGTGAGTTTGAAATCGATATTTACTTTTCCCACAGGCGTTGAGATGAGACAGTCTCACAGAGATAGAGTTATTTACAGTGTCTCTGAGAGAAGCAGAAGAAAACATGACAAAAAAAGATCTTGGAGGGAGCCTGGCGACGGGTTTGTAACAATTTTTAAGTCAATATTTTTAAGAACATTCCACGTCTCCAATTATATTATTTACATTTTCTCTTAATTTTTGTGGATTTTTTTTAAAAGATCTTACATTTAGATATAGATCTTTGCTTATAAGACTAATAATTTACAGTTCAACTTACTGCATAAGTAAATTACACAAGACGTGTCTAACAAAATTATGTTTGAATTAATAATTTATGTGAAGAATAAACTTTAATAAACAAGAGATGTTTTACAATCCTTAAACAATACAAATATTTAAATATTTTACAATCTGATTAGCAAAAAAATATGTTTAATATTTCTTATTTACTATAAGGAATTGTACATTTTCCTCTGTGAAAATGCTTTTATTCTTTTATTATTTTTTACTAGAAATTCCAGTACAGAGTCTGATAATGAAGATATCATGTACGCTGTCCAAAGCTCAGAGGATAGAATATTTAGAGACGAAGCAAGAGAATCGGAAACGGAATGTGATAGGCTCTGTAAGATTCCACATTGATTTTATTTTTTAAGAGTAATTTTTTTTTTGCAATATTTTATATGAAATAAAAATTTTGTACACTATTTTACGAGATAATAAAAGAAATTTCTTATAATAAAAATTAATTAACATTTGTTGGTGGACTTTTAGAAGATTCTCCAGTGTTAAAAAATTGGATAATGTATAGTAAAAAATGATAATATTTTCACAGTTTAACTAAGAGAGTCAAAAGTTTCATTGATATGTTTGATAACTAACTTGAAAACACGAAACTTATTTTGATATAGTTTTTAGTGTTGCAATGAGTAAGAAATATTTTTATCCAGAAAATAATTTGAACATAATATTCCTAAATTTAACATTTTCATATATTATCACTTATAAGGAAATCAAAATTAGTTTCCTTTGATAATTTTGCAATGTAACGAATAATTCATCACATACAGTTAATAATTATTGGGAGAATATACATTTAAAATTTCTGATCAACTTTGTAAAGTGTAAAACTCAGAAAGCATATTAAATTAATAAATTTAAATCAAATAATTAATTCTAAATGTAATTGAAAAAAAAACTGAAAACGTAATTATAAATAAATCTATTATAGAATAGGTACGTAAGTAAAATATATAATTAAACATTCTTCCGTAATATTCATGTGCCTCTTCATTTTTGTGTTTCCTTAGACAGCAATAATCACAGCTGGGAATCCAATTATAGAAAAAATTTAGTGAATCGTGATTCCATTAGGTATATTTACAAATTACATAATACTATGTATAAAGCTAAAATGAACGTTCTTATTTTGGATACATGAAATAAGAGTTACGAGTTTTTTGTCACTTATGCTTATAATTTGTAGAAAAACTTAAATTTAAACATTGATGAATTAGACTTAGATTTGGTATTTCTTAAATTAATTTTTACCACTTTTTCCAAATAAATAAAAATAATTCAAACTATATTGGATCTCATCTATTTTCAAGTTGGACCAATACCTATATCTTAAAATTCATTTTTCAATATCATGGTGATATATTTGATGTATACAAGTCAGTATGTGTTGGAAATATTTTATTTATTATTCGCCAAACATTTCTCTTGCAAGCTTATAAAGTACGAAAGATAGAAATAATGAGTAAATTTACTGTTTTGAAATAATTGCTTTGAATACGGAACATACTGTAAAATTAAAGGTATTAAGTTTACTTCTAGAAAAAAATAAACAGAAAAAAAAACATTCTTGTTACATGAACAAAACTACTTAATTGCTTCGTTTTATCAAAAAGATATTTAATTTAATTGTGAAGAAACTACGTAGTTCTATTTAAAAGTAATAGTTATTATGCTAATGCACATTTCTAAACAACATCTGCGATCGTCATTTTATCAAATTTCTGCTGCAAAAAATTTAATTTCTTAGATGATATAGTTTATTGATTATCGTTTCAGAACCTCTGATTATATTTCTTATACATCCAACTTTATTGTTTTGTAGAATAATGTAGAATAAACAACACAGACCAAAAAGAAGAATATGTAAATACTTAGAATGTTATTGTATGTGTGTGATTTATAGGAAGTATATATTTTACTAAAAAATATCGATGCGACCAGAATTTATCATTGAATTGTAAAAAAAAAAATAATAATAATTTGAAAAATGTTTACACTATTTAAATCTCTACCGATTTGTAATACTTAAATTGAAAAACAAACTTTTCTTGCATGAATTAGATTTAATTCATACGAATTACTTTTATTTTTTTTTATTGTTATTTATCTACTTAAAGTAAAAATCTTTTGCAAAATGGAGTTCGGAAAATAAATTACACATGAACCAACAAACTCTAGAAATTTTCAATAAAAAAGTTCATTGTTATATGAAGGCTCCAATTTATTTTGGAACTAGTAGGATATCCCCTCCTTTGGTGATCAGTGTAACTTTTTGTCACCGCCAAGGTAAGCTTATGTTTTTTAAACGCTGGAATTTTCACTAAGTTCCAAAAATACGCATTTAAAAACTTTTAAATCCCATAATAGTATTCAAAATATAAAAATATGTTACTAAAAAGGAATTAAATTTTTTTCCTTTTTTCGTTGGGTTTGCCTTTTTTTTTAAACAACCAATAAAAGAGATAAGTAAATAACAATGACTCTTTCGAAATGACGTTAAGCTCACATGTCGAATACACCCGGGAATATTATGTGTGGGAAAATATATATAAAAATGTAATAATAAATTAACAAAAACATATATAAGAAAATTATATGATAAATAAACAGAATAAAAAAGATTTAAGTAATAAATAAATAATTAAGAAATTGTAAAAATAAAAGGACAGTTAATGAAGTTTGGTTGCTGGAGACAACGGAATACATCAACAAACGTAGAACAAAAAGTTCAAATTGAAAGTAAAACCAAAACATCAAATGCTGTTGAACTAAAAAAACACGATATATATGATTTAAAAATGATGTAAAATATGGTATATAAATCTGGCAACGAAAACAAAAATATGAAAAATAACAAAAACATAAATTGGCAACAGGATAGTGAAATAATAATAATAATAATCACGCTAGATGTAGCAAGAAATGTCTTGATGACATACTCACACCTTTATTACAAATTTTTGCTTAAATGAAAATATAATTTATAAATAAAATAGATTTCATTAGAAATTACCATAAGTTCAAGATTGAATGAATCTTGAAATCTGTTGTAAAGAGTGGCAAACAATATTTTACCAAAAGTACATAAATCCATTCCTACTTGTCATCAATCACATGAGTTTCTTTCACCGAATTAACTGTCATTTGTTGAGAATGCAATTAAATGAACATCGCTTCATCTAAGAAGACTGAATTAAACTGCTATTTTTTTTTTACATTTCATAACCACATGAAGCATGTGTACTTTCATATTTTCTACCTTAAAATTTTATTCTGATTTTATTTTTTCACTCCTTTTTACATTAGTTCCGTAACACAAATATCCTACTTCTTGAAGAGGACTCAATAAAAGAGCGAAAACCAAACATTAAAAAATCCAGTTGTGAGGAAAGTACCGATCGAAAGAGGGGAAAATATTTGAAATGCTTTTTTATTGTTCTATTTTGCGGGAAAAAATTTCAATTTCAATTTTTTTTTTTTTATATTTTAAACCGTGGCATGTTTCGTTCTTTTTGCATTACTTTCCCTTCTTCCACAATACTTACTTGGGAAAAAGGAAAAGAAAAATTTTTGTTGCATTATTCCATTTCCTCTTTACCAAACCAAGATTCTGGAATATGAAATAGGAAAAAGCAGCAGAGTAAACCACGAATTTTGTAATTTTTCTTTCATGTTATTCCATATTGGCACACCGTTTTATAAAAACCAATTTTTGTTATACGCAACTTTTTGAAAGCATTTTGACAGCAAGGACTGAATTTGAAGACAAATTTTTCCTCGATGTATTTTTAGTCGGAAAAATTTTCTATAGAACAGTATTCTTATGATATTGAATAATATATAAATATTTAAATACATTTCAAAATAAATAAACAAATCTTTTGCCACATTTAAGATTTGTATCAATATACCAATTTATTTACATGTGAATATAATATAAAATTATTGAACTAAAGTTTTTTTCTTTAACTATTTTTTACTTAAATAAGAGCTTTACCATTAGACATTTTATGAAAAAGGAATTAGATACCTAAATATCCAAATACACAGCCACCCACCGCTCCCCCATATATATATATATATATATATATATATATATATATATATATATATATATATATATATATATATATATATATATATATATATATATATATATATATATATATATATATATATATATATATATATATATATATATATATATATATATATATATATATATATATATATATATATATATATATATATATATATATATATATATATATATATATATATATATATATATATATATATATTGAGATTATACAATCATTAGCGTACTAAGCATTTATTTCTAAAATATGTTGCTTGCATAATAAAAAACTTCTAACACATGACTGCTTCCATGTAGAAAATATTTGCTTATATTACTTTCATTAGGAACAAGAGAGTGAGATTAAGAGAGACAAAATTTAAAAAGAAACTGATAATTGCTTAAAATTCAGTAGTATTTCAGGCTTATGACGAGCCTAATAATCCTGAAATAACTATTGCTTCTTATAAGGGCTAATGCTTTTTTGATGAATTGTGTATGAAAATATCTAAGTTTTTACCTTGCATGAATATTTTGACTAGCAGTAATTAAAGAGTTGGAGTATTTGGCATAGTTGTTAAATCAATAATTAGCCATCCATTAGGGAAATGCCAAACAATTCACCACACGTATATTTTTGAAAGCTTTAATTCTTTAATAAACGAATTTTGCTTCATTTTTCACATATCTTAAAATATATATATTTTCAAATGCTTATCAATTACTTCATGTTTTTATTAATCACAATTTGGGAAAAATGAAAGACATTAACATTCTATTCTAAATGCATTAATGAAAAAGTGTCACATACAAATCTATTTGTGATATACAAAGTTATTAAGGATTAAAGATAAAAAATTTCACCAAACTATTTTGCATATCAAATTATTTGATTATGATTTATTTAAAGAAGTAACTGGCAAACATTGAATAAGTGATTGCAATAGCTCCAACAGTAAACTAAAATTAAAACAATTTATACTACTAATACTTCAAATAATAATTTTGAGTATTGATAATCATAGAATTAGCACACATTTTATTAATATTTTTAAATGACATAATATTGCTTTCCAGGGAAAACTTATGAAAGCTGTCAGTACGAAGATACGAAAAGGTGGACTACAGAGCATACTGTTTTAAGCTAGGAGTGAACAAAAGTTTCATTCTTTGAACAAGTGAGTATATAAATACTTCCACGATACAAAATTTTTATAAAAATTGTAATTTTACAATATGTTTAAAAAGCAAATTTCCACTGTGAAACAAAATATTCGTTCAATTATAATAATCATTACCATATTTTTTGTTTATGTCATGAGTTATTTAAACACATGGATCAATTTCCCTTAATTTTTACGTCCCCTGTGTAATTTTCCCTACTTAATCATGATTTTTATGAAATATGTATTGTAATCTTATTACAATACATTTAGTTTTTAATTAAATAACTTTAACATTTCTAAATTGAAAGTTTAATGATAAAATTTACATAAATGCTTTCGTCCAGAACTTAAATGAAATAATTTTGACCTTTGTGTACCAGGTGTTTTGAGAATATTATTATATATTATATTTTTTATATTATAATAAATTATTACTGGATTCTCTTTTAAAATATTTTTATATTAGGATACATACATAATTAAGTATGTTTTTCAAACGATTAGTAATGTTAAAATAGTTTTTGACGACTTTTGTTTTTATCAGTTACAAACACTTAGAAAAAACAAGCACGATTTTCAAAATCCAAACCACTTTTTATTTATTTTGAGAATATGATCAATGATAGCGATATTTTTAAACAAAAACATAATCTTATAAATAAGAACAAGAAAGTAATATGACATACGCTGTTTTCATTCTAATCAGCCGAATAGTTGGTAATTGTCTTATGAATAATCATTTGCTATGATCATACCAGCACATATTACTCAATTATTGAATTCTTTTACTTAAGAAGTTTAGTATCAATGCTCATTACTCAAATTCACACAATTTACCAGATTCATTAAATGTAAATAATGCATGTTAACCTTCTTACTCTAAACAAATAAGCGATATTTCATAAATTTTAAACGAAAAAATAAGCAATTCATGAAAATTGTAAAAATGATTTTCATATTATATTATTCATTACTCACTTTTCCAACAAAATTTATGTAAAACTTATTAATTTTTTTAAAAATATTTTGCTGAGATAGATAAGAGATCCAAATCTTCAATATAATAAATAACAGTAATGTCATACAAAATGTAATATATTTGTATTCAGCATACAACTCGTCATTTCCAATATACTTTCTTCTAATAAATTCTAAGTTTTTCGGCAATACAGAAATAATATTAGGTCATTTCAAATCTTAAATATAATATTAACATTACATTTTTGACAAAAATGTTTATATTACCTTAAAAAATCACTTTTAAACCATAATAATATTTTTATCGTGTAAAATCTAATAATAAATAAACTAATAATTCATAATAAACTAATAATTTATAATAAAATTAATAATATTTTTTTATAATAATCTTCTGTTGATTTCTATCTTAGTGTCTCACAAATTATTTGTTTTTGTGTTTTTAGATGAAGTTTTACGTGCCATTGGTCTTCATCATTCTAAAAATAATGGCTTTCCAAGAATGATTTTTACAAGTTGCTTCGTTTGTAAAAACAATACTCGAAAGAAAAACAAATAAAGCTTTTAACAAAAGTTGAAAAGTTTAATGTATGTTCTCAAATATGGAAAATTTATTATAATGATAATATTTTATCTGAAGTATTAAAATATAATAGACTGTGCACATGTGATATGTAAATGAGACCTAAATAAAGATTGTAGACTGTCTCAAATTATGTAAACAATTTTAAAATAAAGAATTTTCTTTATGTAAATATAATGTAGCCTTATTTTCTTCCTAAATATATTATTTTTATTACTTACATTAAGATTCGTTTGCTTCATAAATAAACGCTGCATTCATAATTCTAACTTAATGGCATCAAAGTATTTAGCTACGGTTGGAGTTATCGTACTATTAACACAGTTGTTGTGACCATATAACATTTCAACATTTTTATAGATACACGAAAATAACTAACAAATTGAAAAGAATATTTCCAATAGACTAACAGAGAATTAAATCATTGCATATCAGATTTATACAAGCATATTTAAGTTGGTAAGACTGCGCAATGTAAATTGCTGCAGAAAAAAAATTATTTTGAAGATGATTCAATATATAACTATAGCTTGGTGAATTTAATCTTTACTCAAGACATTTAAAAGCTCAGCGATAACTTATGAAGAACATTTTTTTCCAGATTTCATTCTTTTCTGGAAATAAAGTTTTTAAAATATATTTATAAGTAAGTAAAATTTTTATGTTGGAATTAACTTTATTATTTATATATAGAAAATATATATTGGAAATTAACTAAGAAAATTACGTTATTTTATGAGATCTCATTTTATTTCTCCAATAAAAAATATAAATTATTATACTAAATTACATCAAGAATTTTTAAATAATTTTTAATAAATTATTTATTAATTTACTAACAAGGATGCAGACTTAAAATTCTCAAAACTCATTTTATTTTTATTATGAGATTTAGTATTTAACTTTATTTCTTAGACAACAAGTTAAAATCCAGCATTTTTGACGTATATTTTATTCATTAATTTGATAAATAAAGTGTGCATATAAAAACTGAAAAATTATTGATCTTTGAATTAGTAACCATGATAAATATATAAAATTTTGTATTTTATGTGTATCAATGTTTTCTAAATTACTTAATTTGTCACCAGTAAGTTTAAAATAGAAGATGAAAATTGTAAGAAATAATAAAATTAGCTTTATCTTTCCCCCTTTGTTTTTAAAATCGACAACGTAAAGCAGTTTAAATAATATACAAGTTAAAGTGTGTTAAATTGTTTTTTTTAAGAGTTAACGCTGTGGGAGCACTATTGATTGAAGAAAGGTAAGAGTAGACATGACTTAGAATGACCAACTAAAGGTTTGTATTTATCTGTTGTTCCATTGCCATAATACAGTGGACACGGGATGAGTGCTCATTATGCGTGTTTCTCGTATTTCTACTCGATCATCACAGTACACAATGCTATTTGCTTGTGGTTTGCTGTTCTTCTCGCAGACATATTCCTCAATGGCAATCAGTTGTAAATTGAGAAAATGCGTTCAGAACACTAGGGAATGTGTCAACATGATTCAATGTCAAACATTACAACATGATATATTGTTAAAAGTGTTGGAACAGCAGTACTGCAGCCTCCGAAATGCTCCTACCCGAAACAGTCAATTACTCTTGGAATTTCAGTGCACTCTCTATGAGATTCTTAATAATGAGTTGAAATTTTAACCTTTTATTACATTCGAGGTCCAGCATTTGTTAATATGGGTTTATGTAACTCAAAGAATGTTTTGTAGAGACTTATTTGCAACCATACCCAATGACGCAACTGTGTTATTTTCTGATGTAGGATTTATTCACCTCAGTAACTTAGTGGGTGTATAAAAATACAGAATATTCAGTACCGTAGCAAAACGTACACCAGAGACATTAACCAATGACCCTTGCACTCAAATCACGTCAATGTGTGGTTTGTCATAATACATGTAGAAATGAATGGCCCTTAACTTTTTTCAGGAAAACATCATATTTTGATTGAGAATTTGAATCATTACTTAACTATGCTGCAAGAATTTTCCTACTGGCTTTCAAGGCCATGCAGCTTCAGGATACATGGTTTCAACAATATGGTGCCACTGCAAACACTGCGGGCATTATAAATTTTTTTTGAGAGAAACGATTCCTAGAAAGCTTATCTCTCGAATGTGGGACCGCAAAGGGCTCGAACGCTCACTGGAAATTGCCCTATACAATCTATTTTAAAATTCAATTCAAAATTTCCTTTCCTTTGAGATTATTTGAAATCGTAGGTATACTGAAAATGTCCCAACACCCTGAAAGAACACTAAAACAATATTGATGCTCAAATAGCAAGTTATTAGAAGACATGCTTTAAATAGTGCTTGAGAATTTCCGAAAATGACTGTTGTGGTGTGCGGGTTGCAAAGGTAGATATTTGTCCAGGCACACTGTTTAAATTCTCGTGATTAGAAATTTCCATTATTTTCCAATATAAGAAAAATAAAATTTTAGTTTTTAAGCGTTGCTTACCTTCTATTTCATTTCCAAATTAGAAAATTACCAAATTTAACTCTTTTGTCGAAAAAATTTGATTATAAGTTCTATTTTGAAAAGTTTTACAAACAGAAGAAAAAGAAAAGCATAAAATAAAGTGAAAAAGACTATAAAAAGTAGTGAACAATGCCAAAATATCACTTTTATAAAAATATGAAAAATTTTTGCCGCTTAAAATCATGTTTAAAATAATAACAAAAAAATTCCGTTGAATAGTTTATTAATTTAGCTAAGAAAATAATAAGAATTATCATTTAAAGGATGTGTAAAATGTGTGATGATAAATAAGAATATACATAAAAGAATATATATATATATATATATATATATATATATATATATATATATATATATATATATATATATATATATATATATATATATATATATATATATATATATATATATATATATATATATATATATATATATATATATATATATATATATATATATATATATATAAACATAGATGTAGGTGTCCCATACGGTACACTGTACAATACATATCTTACAAATGCTTCTATTTACTTATTTTGAAAAATATTCTGATTTTTTTTACTTATATGCATTTTACTATATAAGCTCTCAGAACAATTATGTGGTTATTGAAGGCTTAAGATTCTACATACAAGTGAAATCTATAAATAGGTTCGTTAATAAATATTGATTTTATCTATAAGCGAAAGTAAGAAAGAGAGTAATCACAAGCTTAAGCATTATTTATATATATATTCGCAAGATTTTTAAATTTATTTTACTATATATATACAGGAAATGACAACTATTTTTTAAACTGGCATTTAAAAATGAAATCTGTCTAAAATTATGCTTTTTTGTTTCTCCTATATTTATTTTATTATCTTGTTAATATCGTTTTATACCTGAACACTTGGAAAATTCAGGAAAATGAAGAGAAATTCAATTTTAGAATCGACAAAACAGGTATAAAGCAAAACACAAATATATAACTCCTATTAATAGTCTTGGAAGATTTATATTCTCAAAATTAATTTGATATTCCTTAAGATTAATAATAATTTTCCCGAAGTAGTCCATAAATTTATTCATTGCATCTGATTTTGAAAGTTGACAACATGCTGATATTGTAACTGAAAGGAATGATATGATAGCAAAATTTATTATACTACATTATTTTTTAAATATATATATATATATATATATATCTTCATTGCTAAAAAATTCTTTAATATTTAAACATGATTAACATTATATATATATATAACATCAAATATATATATATATTTCCATTCTTTTTTATACATATTCCATCCTGATATTCCTCAATATTTCATGCAGAAATATTTCCTTCATTTAAGAAATAACGAAGAATATTTTCGTCGTGAAAGTTCGAATGTAAATTATTTAAATCTGCAACTTACTTTCATATTTTATTATCTGCTGTGCCAAAGAATTAACGATTTCCATAAATTTATTTTGAAAACTAGATATTTAAATCAATATTTTGTTATTTTGCAGTAAAAGCGAATTTTATATATCTTACATACACTTTATGACTCAAACGAAAGTAAATTACTTTTATTTATAATTTTTAAACATTATTTCAATAGTTACTAATCTTAAGATATTTTTATAATATTCTTGAAAAATACATATTTCATAAATATAATAAATATTATTTTGATTATAAATTGAATATTAAATAACCGATTTTATTGATATTTCCTTCCACTTATTTATTTTATTTTATTGATGATTCAATTTTGAGTCGGGAAAGGTTTTGATATACAATTGTTAGAAGCTATCTACAATCAATTGCATTAAAGCTTCATGATTTAATGTAAGAGAATAAACTGAATTTCAAATACCTCTTACATAAAATCAAAATAACATAATTGTATGCTTAAATTTATTTCTATTATAATATTATTTTCTAATACAATTTAGTACTTAACTTTTTCCAATTCTATTTTTCATTGCATTATTATATTTATTCGTATTTTTTTCTTATGCTATGGATGAAACGTAGATAATTATTTGATAAACTATAATAGCTTTTTCAAAATTATGGGGAAATTTGTTTCTGGTAGATAACATCCGTATCATAAAAATGTTTAATGAAATAACATTAAATAGTTTTGAAATTTTTCGAAATGTTAGAAATTTTAATCATCAATATGAGTTACCTGAAAATGTTATCTAAATAACAATGTTCGAATGTATAATTATCATGAAATTATTCAAATTGAAATTTATTGGTTGTTTAAATAAACAATTGGAAATTGTAATGGTTTCTTAATAGATAAATGGTTCTTTAACAAATGGAAATCAATTCCCTGATTCTAACCTTAAACTATTTTTCTTGTTTAGTCAATGCTTTGTTTTTTTGTTTTTTTTTTTTTTTTTGAATAGTCAAATTTTTACTCAAATTTAGATTCGCATTGTAATCATTCCTTGATTTACTAAGCTAAATATAACTTAGAAAGCAATAAAATTTGTGAAATCTTTCAAAACAAGATGATTTATAAAGAAATAATTAAGATAATATAAAATTTATTCAATAGATTATAATATTTGCAATTTAATGTAAATAATCTTCATGGAATTTGAGTTGTAAGAAAATCAAAATATTGTGCTTAAAATAATGTCTTTCAATTATTTTTAAAGTTACTGAATTTTATGTTATTTGATTGTAAATGGTTATTTATTAATGCCATCATTATTTGAAAATCTAAAAAATATTCACATCAAGGATTTCCCAGTAAATTGCCAAGATGTATTACGTAAATTTCAACAAAAAATCTTGGAAATTAGAATGTTAAGTGTCTTTCATCTGTATTTTGCCAGTTATTTATGTAACTGATTTTCTAAGTAGACTTCACTAGTTGTTACCTCAGTTCAGAGTCATAAATTTTTTAATCTTGTAACAAATCCAAATACTTTATCCAAAAGTCTGAGATTAATTTATTCATTAGTTACAAAAAAATACCTAATATTTTCCAAAAAAAGTTTTTAGGACTGCCAAAGAATCTGATAAAACAATTACCATTGTATTTATTTAGTGCACACAGATTAACAATAAATAAATTTTTTGTTCATATTTTAGCCTGAAAGTTTAGTGAAGTGTTTAAAAATTTCTATTAGCTCCTGACCGTTTTATTTTTTCATGGAATGATTTTTCGATATTATCAAATTTTTATTAAAGAAAACCTTGCTTTAAAATGAAAACTTTGTCAGACAAACGGTGTACCCGTGAGTATTCTTTAGTGTGTAATTACACACATTTTCAGGTACTGGAACGACAAAGATCATTTAAAGTGTATGTCCCACAATTCAATAAAATATTTCTACAAACAATAATTGTTGGTTTAGATTTCCTTTAAAAAGGTTCTATATTTATGTAACAATTGTATGTTAATATATTTCATACATAACTTGTACTTAAAATGTATTCAGAAATTATATTTTTTCAGTAATTAATATATATTTTCTATAAACTTCTTACAATTTATGTAATTAGAAATACACCCCACCCCTATAGTAAAAAATCATTAAGATTAACTTTATAATCTTGTTAAAATATACTTTCCTATATTTTGTTTTATTTTAAATTACTTATTAATATAATCTTATCTTGTAACTTATGTTCATTTGACTCATCAAAAATAATTTCGAGTTCTAATGTAAGCATGTATCAATTATTTTAAAACTACAACTACTTGAAAAATTAACGAAGAGCAAAGGAAGTTAAAATTGTTAACAAAAATGAATACCATCAGCGTTACGGTATATCATTAGTTACGGTATAAATTTTTTGTTATATATATGTATACACACACGCACGCACGCACGCACGCACGCACACACACACACACACACATATATATATATAATATATATATATATATGTATGTATGTATGTATGTATGTATGTATGTATGTATATATATATGTATATATATATGTATGTATGTATCGAAAAATCTAAATGAAATAAGTGATTACATTACACTTCATCTTTCTAGGTAAGATAACAAATATCTTTTAATTTTTATAATATTTATTATTATTATTTCCAAGTAGTAATAAAAAATAACAACCAATAAAAAACAATATGATTTGGAATATTTATGTACTTATAATTCATATTTCTTTCATGGAATATTTTTGAAGTTCCACATTTCATGTAGTTTTCATTTTTCTTCGTGTAATTATACATTTATACATTTTTCTGAAGTAATGTGAAAAATTCTGTAATTTATTTGAAGGCTAACATTTTTTTTGTGTTTCTTCACTTATTTCTTCCAAAATTAAATATTATTTTTGTATTATAAATTTACTTTAATTTCACAAATTTGCATTTTCAGTCATCAGTGATTTAAATTAGTTTTTAATGATAATAATCATCCAAGCGTTTATGTAAAATACATGGGAATATATAGCCCCAGAATGAGAAATTCATTGTTTTAAATTCAAGTGAAATATTGTGACTTAAAACCGGTAATGAATTTAATAAATATTTTAAATTTAAAAGAAATCAATAATTATTGAATTACTTTGAAAAGTTATTGAGAATTAATATAATTAAATGTAAAAAAAAAATATTTCATACATTCATGCAATTATGATGCACATCATTCTGTTATACACACATTAATTCATATAATTTTAACCTTTACTTTATTTTGACGTAAATTTTCAAACATCATTACATTTATTTTAAAATATATTTTGTCATTATAAAAACAAAAAGTTAATAGATTTCCGCAAAATTATATGTGCACAAAAATAAATACTATATTCTAATAACTTTTATTTTTTACAATATCATTATATTTTAGGAAATTTATCATTTTGACATAAAATGATTTTTTTGAAAGTTTAAAATCAAGAATATTACCTTGTATAAACCACTTTCAAATTATAAAATCAAATTTTAAACAGTGATTCTCTTAACCAACTAATATACAGTAGACCAAATCATTCTTCAAACTATTCTCCTCGGAGTATATCATTACACAATATAATAAATTTAACAACTACTCTAGTGCATAAACTTTACAAACGTGATGATGAATACTTGAAGCGTGTATATTTCCAACAAAAGGTATATAAATTACCCAAAATGGCATCTCAATGGAACTGTAACACTTAATCTTGATTCACTTGTTGCGAAGACTATTAATTTTACGACTGACTAGCATAGATATTAGGATTTGCATAGTGAAATTTATTTAAAATGTATTGTATTTTCTTCAAAACATAAAATAAAAATAAATTAATATTATCATAAAATTTATAATAAA
>CM057821.1:55675754-55695754 GCA_030067965.1 Latrodectus elegans | reverse complement strand
ATTATGTGATTTTTATTGTAGAATTAATTTTTTTCATGATTTAAAATATTATGATTTGAAAAATGGATGATGCAGCATTTAATGCAACTTTATCATGCATTTCTGATAACACACGGATAACATTTTGACCTAATATTATTGCATTTTTATGAAAAAAGATTCAATACAATATTCATCATAGTTCTTAAGCAACTCTGTCATAGTAAGTTCAGGATCTTTCCATTAGAAATTTAAACAAAAGTGAGCTGCAAGTAACGATCTGTATGATTGCTTCATTAGAAGTTTACACAAAACGAGCTACTGCTAACGAGAAATAAGTCAAAAGAACGTTCATCCTGTTGGATCCGAATAAAACTTACGAAACTCTTAAAACTATCTTCTGAATTGCAGATGTATCTCACATAGGAAAGTTTAACATATTAAATTAACGAAACACAGTTTAATATACATAAATAAGATTGTTAGTTAATTTTGACAATAGAGGATAACATTCATGAATTTTGTTCGCACGTTTTTTGAATTCCTATGGTAGGAAGTAACATTTCAGAAGACATAGTATTAGTATTGTTCTTCACTCGTTGTTCTGAAAATATGGTCCTGAAAATCCCAATTAACATTCTGTTTCAAAGAAATATTTATTGGTATTCTTTTTGTTCTTTTTTCATAGTGAATACATATAATATTTGTAAAATGCATGTTGACGAGTATAAGACTAATTATTCAACTTAATGAATTATTTCCAGTATCAAATCGGTAATTTTTATTGAATTTTGCCAAGTTAAACAAGAAATATTTTCATAGGTTTTACGTTAGTTTTGACACTACATATAGACGTTGCAATTCAAAATTATTTAGGGATAAGAAATTTCAGTGCTAGGAAAAAGAACCGTTAATTAGTGAAACAGAGTGACATGTCGGAATTTAGATATCTTTTAGGTTATTGCGCCCCTAGAATAAACTATTAAAACAAGGAGATTTGCTATTTTTTTATATAAATGAACTACAAGAATGCTTGCAATAATATGAATACTTACTGAGACCGATTTACAAGAGGCAAGTTGCATTTACATTATAGACATGTACTTTGTACTTTGTAGCTTTTTCGTTTATGTGGACATCATTTCAATGTTTTCAGAAAAGTTGGAAATGTAATTGCCAATAAGTTGATTGAATAAAATTTTTACAAGATAATTGTCACAAACATTAGCCAGTATTCTATTTTCTGGCATAATTAACATATATACGGTCTATCAAAAAGATCATACAAATTCTGCACAGCTAGATTTCTCGTTAGGAGCACATAAAAACTGCCCAAAGAAGTATTCCTGTACAATTAATAGTTTACGAGAAAAATACGTAAAACAAAGTATGACGTCACTACCAGTGCAACGAAAAAACACTTTACTCGACATATCAAAAACAGTATTTGCATATATTTCCAGACGATAATGTTTAAAACGTTCGCCGCACGTATCGCATTATGTATGCGCTCGTGCCATGGAATGACGTTAAGCCATAATTAAACTGCTATTTAATAGGCTGAATCTTGCAGCTAACAGTAGTCTTATGGTATCCAGGTATTCCTTTCGTGATTATTGTGACATGTACTTGATGTAAGGCCGATGTAATGGAAATACCTTTGGTTCCAGCATGATGGGTTCCGGTACATTTCTCTGTTCCTGTGCGTGGTTGGCTGGATAAGGAATACTCCGGCCTCGGGATCGAACTTGCGGGTCCGGTTTTATGTCAGCCAGATATTACACCGCTGAATATTTTTCTATGAGACCATTTAAAGCACCTGGTGTATCGAGACGTAGTGCAGCACCAATGGAATTAGTTGCTCGTTTGCACGCTGCTTATACAACGGTAGACCCCGTGATGCTTCAATGTGTGATGAAAGCCATTCCACGGCATGCTCAAGTCTGCCTCAACATTCAAGGCGGGAATTTTGAATATCTGCTTTAAAGTGTGTGTATACTGCTGTTGATATGTTCAATAAAGCGTTTTTTCTTGCACTGGAAGTGACGTCATACGTTGTTTTTCGTAATTTTCTCGTAAACTATTGATCGTACCGGAACACTTCTTATGTACTCCCAACGAGTAATCCAGCTGTGCAGAGTCCTGCACATGTATGCATATTCATAATTTTAATTATGAAATCACCTAATTTCCTAAAATTTGAATCAATCTCTATATATAGCATAGAGATTTAAATAAAATTAAAATGAATTATAATAACTTAAAATCTGAATTTGTTGGTATTTTTATTGAAGTTAAAAAGCATTACTTATGATGTATATGGCAAAGCTAATGAATTTAAATTTTCTTTTAATCATATCTTAATATTTCTGCTAAAATTAATAGAAAACTTCATCTTTAGGTGATTAAAAGATACAAAATTTGAAATAATTTAAAAGTTATTAGAAAACAAATGTTAAATTTATTATTCTGCATAATAACATGCCAATAAACTTTATAAGTTAAAATTTGGATTATAAAGCATTCCTTATAAGAGTGAGGAGTAACATATTTATTAAGAATAGAAATTTCACTCAAGCCTGAAAAGTTATATGAATCTTAAAAAATGATTTATTGTTTGCAGTTATGAATTACTCTTTGTGTGTTATTATACATATGGCTTTTCTTTTTTTGTATTTAAATTTTTATATTCGTGTGGCAATATTTATTTGATAATTTCCCTATTTCCCTTTACTTATATTAATTGGATAATTATTTGTTATCCTCAATTATATATTTTTGGTCTTACATGAATTTGCGTTGTAGTTTCTTAATTTTAACCACTGCTTTTAGACATGGAAGAAGAACCTTACTTTTGTTTCAAGTGCCCGACACCCCTTACTGGAACTGATTACTTTGATTCTTTATTAAATTTTATGATCATAATTTTTCTTCATTAAAATAGAATTTCAACTTCATGTACATTTATTTTTGTTTTCCATTTAAAATTTGTGTTTTCTTCGTATATTTTAAATGAAAAATATTCGTATTTGAGTATTTTTAAGCAGTTTGGATTTAGCAGACTTTCCGCTGAGTAAATTCCTAAAATACACTGCTGGACAATTACTGAGGACGTATCACAAACTGAAATGTAGCATGAAATTAAGTGAGACATGAGGCCTAGTAGGATAAAATATAGTTGTCACACTATTCAGATATTATGATAAAGAATATTTATTGTTCTGGAAAGTACAAAAGCTGCGAAACATCTCGAAAAAAATGCTTATTTGATGCTGTATACGGAAAAATGAAACAATGCATCTAAAAGTCATCAGGCACCTTGAAGAATGGTTTCAGTACGGTATATGTCCGTGGAGTTTGTGTGATGCAAGATTCTACACGTCGTATCATACTTTGAACAACATTATCCAGCAGCTGTTGAGCCAATTTATCCCATTCCTCTGTGAATGCACAAATGAGAGTGTTCTTGTTTGTCGGATGATAGTTCCGACCAGCAACTCGCCTCCCTAAAGCATCCCACACATTTTCAATGGGGATTAAATTTGGAGAACGTGATGGCCATACAAGGCGTTGAGTACCCTCTCTGTCTAGAGAATCCTGAACAGCGAGTATTCGATGACATGTTGAGTTGTCGTCCATAAAAACAAATTTATCACCGACAGTTTGGTTCAATTTGTTTGTCGCTCAACGGTCATTTTTTGCACACGAGGGCTAACTAGACCGGAATCTACGGTTTAAAGTGAATTCCGAACCACTACAAACATCCATGCCCTAAGTGGGATTCGAACCCACGAACTGTTGAACCAAAGGCAAGAGCACTAACCATTCAGCTGCCAGCTCGGCGAATTTATCACCTACCGCATCACTGAAAAGAAGAACGCGAGGAAGTAGAACTTCATTAATGTATCGTTGGCCCGTCATAGTCCCATTCGCACATGTAGAGGCGTGCGGCCATTGATCATGATGCCGGCCCAAACCATGGCACTGCATATCAATATAAGTTCCTTTCCTTGATATTTTCAGGACGATAAATAGTACCACTCTCATGCCAAATCAGTTGGCGTCTACAATCCGATGACAGACTGAACCTACTCTCATCTGAGAATAATACGCATGCCCAGTCCTGTTCAGTCCAATTGCGAGCTCGCGACACCATTGCAAACGGGCATTTCGGTACTGACTGGTCAATAATATACACAACAGGTCTACGGGCGTATAGTCCTCCTCCACTCAAACGTCTGGCAACAGTTTTTCGGGAGATCTGCTTTTCTGAGACAGTAAGAAACTGAATTGCCGCCTGATGAAATGACGCCTGTGCCTGCAGGTGTCGTACTTCTAACACGACCTCCCCATCTCACCTACTACACATTTCAGTAGTTTTAAATGACTTCCACAGCCATGAAACAACACTATAAGCGATGTCGAACTCCCTGACAACAGCTATTATTTTTCACCCTTCTTCGATCTTTCCAATAATTCGGCCACGCATAAAATCATCTAAGTGATGTCGAGAAGACATGCCAAAATTTTTAAGCTCGTCTATTAAATTTTTCTTGTAAAACTTTGACTTGAAACAACAACTGTCCACACGTGTCAAAACCTTTAAAGCTCTTATGATCGTTATCACGTGATGAACAGATGTGGAGAAAAAAATGCATATGCATACTTTTTCTTACTATATCCCGCACTTATTCTAATTTTCCACATTTTGCTTCCTTTCATTCTGTGGCTGCTATTGACGATAGTGTTATCCGTCCTTAGCAATTGGCCAGAAGTGTATTACTATATTTGTGTGATGTGGTGAACATTAGGACCATCATAATGATGAGAATCAATTTTAAATATTTTATTTATATGTATTTAGGATCGCAATAAGAATGTAAATTTTCCTTTTGTTAAGATAATGAATATGTTTTTATAAAACTTTATTTGATTTTTTTGTATTTACCTCTAAAATCATAACGTATCAATGTATAAAATTATGCAAATATCATAAGAGCAATATAAAAATTATTAATGTAAAATAAATATATATTTATAAAAAATACATTTAAGAACAAGAAAAAAGTTAAAATAAATAAAAAAAAATATTTCATGTTAAATTTCTATGTAAATTTTAGATATTCGCTTGTGAATATTACAAAAAATTCCGCTTATGAACTACATAATATGTATATTTAAAAAAAAAAAGCTGTGTGTGAGTGACTTCTTTTCATAAAGTACTTAAAATTCTCTTTCGAATCTGAGCGAAACAGGAGAAAAATCTTTTATTATGGAATCCAATATCACGAAGCGAAATCTCTTCTTACTTCAAAGAAGCGTTTTCGGTGACGACAATCAAAATGAGAACTCGTATGTGAGAAAAGAAGAAAGAAATTTTGATAAAGTGAACTTTCTTTGTTAAAGTATAAGAGAAGACGGTACAATCTTAGTTCGCCTTGGGCATCCATATGTTTTTTTTTTATTTTTATCCTTTTGTGCTGTTTGCACAGGGTCAGTCGATGTGATATTTGATTACTTATTTTTTGTAAGTCAAGAAAAATTTTTTCGCTTCATGAAATTTGACTTTAAAAAAAATATAATAATAATCAAAATATATCATCTCTAGATAAACCATTCTTTGTTCGCTTATTTGAAATTCAGTAAAACTTAATGTAGATATTTGTTTTCAAATTTGATATCAATAACAGTTTTCTTATATTATTTAATCTTATATTTACAACATAGTTTTTAAATTGTTTTCATAATATGTCTTTGTTTGATTTGCTCTTAAAAGTATGAAATACTGAAATAAATATTTTATGTATAATATGTTTCATATTGTATTATATTTATTGCAAATTTGTTTTGCATAACTGTTCTTTTTTAAATGAAACTTGACCGTGCCAAATAGGAATAATTATGTTTTAAATCATTAAGAAAATTAGTTCTTTTGCTATTAGCAATATTTAATGCCATTACAGGAAAACAACTTGATTATTATTTAAAAAAAAATTTTCGATACAAAACTTTCATGCAAAAGTTACAACATAGACCATTTTTACCATGAAAAATATTAAATGTGTAGCAACTATTTATTAACAAGTATTATTTATGAGAAAAAACACATAAATCAATAATATATTATTTAAATCAATAAATTAATAATCAGATATTTTTCTTCTGTGTATTTTTTAATCTTCTGAATGTATGTAATTGATTTAAGAAATAATTTTCGATACAAAATATAACTTAATATAAAATGATAACGGTTTTTAAAATTAAGGTATGGCTGAGATCAATCTGGATAAAATATATATTTGAACGTAATCCTCAATACAACTCTTTTTTTAGTAACCTGAATAAAAATGCTCTTTAAAAGAATGCGATAAATGTATTTAAAACTATTTATGATATATAACATATTTAAAATTATAGTACTCAAAATTTCTCTAGCAGCAAATTAAAATAAGGCTATTGAAGGAAATTTATGAAAACAATTTTCTTTAATTAATTTTTATGAAACATTATTGTCTATAATTTATCACCATGAGGATCTGAGATAGTCCTTTTTAACTATTCACTGTATTTAACACATCATTATCACTATCAAATAAAAAAATCTTCAATTCATTACCATTCAAATGTAAGTATTGCAGATTGATTTGAATCATATTATATCTTGCAATTTTTGATACATAAAGTTATAATTGATACTTTATCAGCTGTGTGTGTTTGAATCACTTGGATATCATTGAAAGAAAACAAATTAAATGCTACATAAATTTGTTTTTTCTTCAATGATACTTTTTGACAATAAGTAAAAATGATATATACTACATATAATATCATGCTGGCCAACTTTTCTAGTAGTCAGCGTGCCTAACTACGGATGGGAAAGTCCTTGGTTTGAATTCTGATTCAGGCATGGATGTACTTTCTCTCTCTGTATCCCGTCTTTGTCATTTCCTTGTGTGTGTGAATGATGTATAAATGATGCCTACCCTGTAAACGGGTCCCTATAGCATGTGTGAGGGAGCGATGGTAGCCCACCCCCTGTGGTGCACCCGGGGCAACGCCTCGGCGGCTAAGAGATCGCTATTTCTGGCCGGTTCCTTGGGTATCAGGGAACAACAGATTAATATACTATGTTGCTGTTGTAACTGTCTACAATCTGCCTTTGGGAATATATATATAATATTATATATCGCGCTGTTTTTGGATATCATATTATTTTTTAATATTTCATTGTAATTTAAACTATTTAAATTAACGAGTTTCTTTAGCTTCATTGATTCTGTTAGAATGGCAATTAGATGGATGATTTTAAATGATGACAATAAAAGTTATTCAGTAAGGAGATTAAGCAAATAATTTACTGCACCTTTCAGTTTGTGATATGCAAATATATGAGAATTTGCTAAATTTGCTGATTCTCATATTCAAATGCCGAAAACGTAATATATAAAAAAAGCGATGATAAAAGGCATGCATTTTTTTCACAACTACTTTATAAAGCTCTCTTATTCTAAATTTCAGAAAAAACGATTAAATCCACTATGCAATAAATTTGAATTTTAAAGATGATTTATTGCTATGAAATCTTCTTATTTTTTTAATAAATTAAAAGTTTTTATTTATAATCAAATACAGAAGGAATACGAATCACATCGCTTAAATTACATATTTCGAAAAAGTGTATGTTTCTGGTTTGTAAGAGCATGAATTTTATCTAAATAATTATATTATATTTTATAATAATTATATTATATTTACAATAATAATTACAGAAAGGGGGTGTCAAGGTATAAAAAATATCTTAATTTATATATAATCGATTACATCAACTATATATCAAGATTAACACCGACATTTCAAATTTCATATGAATTCAAAACTTAAAATGTTATTTTTAAAATATTTTGCATATGTTATTCTATTTATTCGTTCTATGAATAATAATAAATCATCAGCATAAAATGTCAAAATTGCCCTAATCACACATACAGACTTCTAGTTTAGAATTTAAAAAGATATTTTTATTTTCCTAATTAAAAATGAAAAGGCAGTCTTCTTTGAAATAGGAGGTGTCCTCAGGGAATTATTATTTCATATTGACAATTATTTGCTTTTCCAGTAAGACATATATGTCAACTCAGGTTTCATTATTCTAATAGATTCATTAGCTCCGCAAAAGTGAACCAAATGAAAACGTAACAAAAACAGAATACCTGAGGCTTCCCATATCAAAATAATGAATTTTCGGTTTCCTTTACGTTTCCACTGTAAACGATAGAATCGAAAGTAAATACTGTCATTGCAATTGCAAAAGAATTATTTAAATCTGAAAACATTATATAGGAAAAATGAAGATGTTGAAGGACTTATATTTGATTATGCTTCTGGGATTTTTCAAGTAAATGTTTATTTAAACAGTCATATTTTCAATGTAAAATATCAAAAAGTATTGCTTCTTCTCTGTAATCATCCCATGAAATTTTGTTCAATGATGAAAGTATTTTAATATTATGCATTACTTGTAATTTAAAGCTTTGTGTTTGTTGTCATATACAAAATTATGTATGAGAATGTTGATCATAAGATTTTTTTTCTTTTAGTATGTAAAATTGAGTGGCGCTTGTGGTGTTGAAATAAGAAAAAAAGTGAAATGTGATTTTATTCATGTCAGGAAAAACATCTTCGTATTAGTCCTATATAACTAAAAATTTTTTTAATTTTAAAAAGTTTATATTGAGCAACAGAACATTTTGAGAAAAGCATAGGTAAAAAATACAAAAAAACTTTCTTCCTGTGAAACAAATGAACAAAGAATATTCTGATAGCTGATTGAAATGCTTAATTGCCAGGAAATGAATCCATATTAACTAATATTTCTGATAGAGGAAAAATTCTCTAAGCAGAAAATTATCATATAAAATTGAAATTTTCAGTGATAATGTGACAAAATATCCAGACGTTAGATCAAATGAATTAACTTTTCTCATTTTGGAGAATATTCAACAAGTACCAAAAACATGATAGTTTAACTCAGTTTGATACGTGCCCAAATAGGAACTCAGAGTAATGGCCTTGCAGATCAAAAAGGAAATGAAACAACAAAGGATAGTAATGCCCAAATAATTCTCTTGACACACCCAAATCTGCTTGCGATGCATTTCCAGATTATGTTGTGGTGAGCATAGGACTGGTGTACTTTGAAAGAAGAAATGATGTTCCACAAGGACTTCAATTCTCTGTCAACGGCACAGAAGTTTGTTGCATTTTCTGTGTAAACTGTGTGAGGAAGCCAGCGTCGAGAAACAAATCGCTGAAGTGGAAGTAAGAAATCATCAGTGCTTAAGTTACAAACAACTTCTAAATGTATGGCTCGGGTTGTAGAACAAGTAAATATGACGATGTAAGCCTTTATAACCATTTTGTTGTTCTTAACGTGCAGGGGTCCTGCAAAGTCAATTCCTATGGTTTCGAATGGGGTCGACTTCTGAATTCTCTCAGAGGGTAATGGAGCTTCTAACTGTTCACCCACTTTTGCTTCAGTATCTTGGAAGGAAGATAAGAGTGTATGATCTTTATAATTGCCTGTCTTGCTCTCAATATCCAAAACTCAGAACGAAGCTGAGAAAGTACAATCCGGTCCCCAAGGTGATGCAATTGTAAGTGTGTTTGGCGTATAAGTAGACTTGTGAAAGGATGAGATCCTTCTAATAAGATCGGGTGTTTCTCAGATTCAGATAAATCAGAAAATTGTAGTCGGCCACCAAGACGTATCAACTTGTTGTCAAAAATTGGGTTGAATTTTTCCAATTTCGAGTTCTTGGTAAGAGACTTTGAATATAACAAGGCTTCATATTCTAAAGGAAATGACTCTTTCTGAAAGGTTTAGATCCAATAGTTGCGAGCTTGATTGAGTTCTGTGGCATTCAACTCACCAACTATTTTGTCTTGTGATTTGCAGTTATGACTGAAACGAAAAATCCAAGATGTCACAAGTAACAGTTTAAAATATGAACTGTAGTTTTCAGCATTGAGATAATTGGCTGAGTTAAGGCAATCTTAATAGTCTGAACTTCCTTCTTCTTCGATTCTAAATTGTGAGTGTAATCGTCATAAGTGATATTAGAATCAGGCCAGTTTTCTTCAAGTGTAGTTAACCACTTAGGGCCATGCCACCAAATGTCTAGATCTTTCAGTGTTGATGGTGAGGCACCTCTAGATAATTTATCAGCAGCATTGTCTTTACAGGGACAATGTCTCCATTGGGAAGGATTAGTATGAGAAACAATTTCTGTTACTCTATTGCAAACAAAGGTTTCCCATTTGTTAGGATCACTGAGTATCCAACCCAAGGCATTTCGAGAATCACTCCATAACGTTGCATTTGTCGTAGGAATATTAGTTTCACTACAGAAGTATAACAGAAGTCGAGAACCCATCAGAGCTGCTATTAGTTCTAAACGTGGCAGGGTGAGTTTCTTGTTGGGTGCAAGTCTGTTGCGGCTGCACACTAGCTGCACATCTACTTGATCACCATGAGAACTAACAATGTATAATATTGCTCCATAGGCTCGCTCTGATGCATCACAAAACACATGAATAGTAAATGTCAAGGAAGTGATACCTATGTGTCGGGGAATTTTCAGAGAGCAGATATCATCAAATTCTTTAGCAGCTGCGTGTCATGAAGTTGCCAAGCTCGATGGAAGGATTTCGTCCCACTTGATACCAAGAATCCATGTATCTTGGAACAGGATTTTTCCAAAAATTGTAAAAGGGGAAAAACAGTCCTAGTGGGTCGTAGAGACTAGCTATACAATGGAGTAACCATCTCTTTGTTAGTGGTTTGTTTTCAACTGCACATAGAGAGGTGGTGAATGTATTTCCTTAAGTGCCAGTTTCTGTGTTCCATTCTATACCCAGTACTTTAATGGTTGTCTTGTATCCTTCATCTTGTAGTTGGTTCAGGACCACTGTAGAGTTAGTAGCCTATTTACCCACTAGGATTTCAATCAGTTGCACCATCTCTTTGACTTCTCTGTGCAGTGTAATAATTTCAGATTCTGTTTTTACACTAGCTACAAAATCTTCCATGTATAGATGTTTGTCAATCATGGGAGCAGCAGTTGGAAAGTCTTGCATGTGATTCGAAGCTAATTCACATACTGTGGCACATAACAAGAAGAGGCTGCATGCTAAACCAAAGGTTAAGCGAGTAAATCTGTAATTATTTCATCTGCGAAAGTAGAGTCCTCTGCGAACTTGAACCATACGAATCTTGTGGAGTCTCTGTCTTTCTTGTTCAAGATCAGTTGCAGAATGCTTGTTTTCTGTCACTTGTTACAGCAAATTTGTGTAATCTCAGTCGAAGAAGGCATCTGATTGTTTCTGGTAACAGGTTAGGGCCAATCTCTAAAGTGCCGTTTAGCGATGGGAGTCCTGGCTCATGAGACAAAGCGTCAAATACTATTCTCCATTTGATATCTGTTAGTGTTACCTTTTTCACAGCATGATGAGGCAAGTAGAATACGAAGTACTCACTGAAGGGCTCGCAAACTTCAACTTGTCCCTGTGAAACGTAGTCCAGCATACATTTGTTGTATTCTTTCTTCATAACACTATCGATGCTAGTCGTTTTTTGGAGAGATACCAAGTGTTTTTCTGCAGTAGCCAAGTTAGTCGACAAAAGTGATGATGTAGGTTTTCTCGGAAGAGATTTAACTCTACGATTTCCTTCAGTCTCGTATGTCTCTGGAAACTCTTGCATAATTTCATTCTTTCGGACAGTCTTGTTCCTAAGCTGAGTGTCTTTGATTCCAATGTGGTCCAATACTCATAAGCAACGCACTTGATCGTCCAAACAATCACCAGAAATCTGCACAGACACATGATGAATTGATGAAACAGATGCGATAGTGGTGTGTGTTCTTGACCCATTGAGAATCCAACCAAAAATAGAAGGTACAATAGCAAGAGAGTCTGTGATCTTGATTGGAGGTTCGGAAGTGATTACATGCCAGTAGAAGTCACCACAGATAAGCAATTCAATAGGTAAGTTGTCGTCTCTTAAAGGATCAGCAAAAATCAGCCTTTGGCTACGATCAAAGTGAAAGACGTCAACAGGAGCAACTGGGTGTGTAGCGTATTTGTTTGTACTCTCGAAGGCTGTCATCAAAGCACAGTTTTTATTCCACAAACTTGTAACTGAAAGCTGTACATATATCCTCATGTTTCGTGAAGTAGTAGGAGATTCAAATGCATGAAAGTGTAGCTTCCCAGATCTGACAATCTTGAGTTTCAGTTCATCAATAATATTCGCATTCACAAAGCTAGTTTGGTTACCACAGCGTCTAAGATACATCTACTAAGCTTTGTCAGACCTGTGGGACCAGTAATATAAACCCATTCAGTTAGTAAATGTGTGATTGTAGTTTCGGGTATGTCAATGTGATATATAGCATTGTTTGTTGTCATATCAGTAGAAGTTGATGGGCAAATAGATACATGGAGTTGTTTTTTTTCACTTTGTGTAATGAGCTATGTTTTTACGAGGGCAGTTGGACAGTCTAAGTCCTCTATTAGTTCATAAGAAGCAGTGGTTAGAGCTTTTAAGCTTCTGTATGTGAGCATTATAGTCGGTAATTGTGTCACAGTTTTGAGCCCAATGGCCAAAAGTTTCATAGAATGCACAAAAGAGAGTATGAGTCTTCTTCTTGGTTGTAGAATCAAGCTCTGTCTAAAAGTAATTCATGAACAAAAATGGCTAAACTTCGTCTTTTTTCATTTATTTGCATTATTTTTTTGTTTTATGTAAGAGTTGCCAAACAAGGGCAACTAAATGTTTAAATCTCTCGAAGCTCGTATGTAGCTTCCATGCGTGCAACATCATTTAAATCTCTTGAGGTTGGTGTTTAGCTTCCGTGTACGCAACATAGTCATTTAAGTTGTAAATGGCATTCTACTTGTTACATATCATCTGTAAGAAGAAACATTATACAACGAAGTATAATATTCTTAAAATATTCTCTCAGTTACGTATAAATAAATTATATAGTTTCATATTCGTATTGATAGACATTTTGTTGTATAAAAAATACTGTATCTTTCATTTTCAAGCATATGCTTAGCAGGTAGATGTATCTGCATTCTTCTTTGTAAATATTTTCCCAATAAATACCAGTGATGGAAAAGCACCAACCTGATAACATGATACAGAGCTAATTATATCTAATAGTGTAAACTTATAATCAATTCTGTTCTAAATTTAAAAATCATAAGCTGTGGATGAAATTATTCCTCTACATGGATTTAATTGCTGCTCTGCACTTTTCTCAGTGAAGTAAAAGAGAGAAAGCATTATGTGTTAAAGGATTAATTTTTAAATTTAAATTCAATTTTTCAATGATTGGAACTTAATATGTGTTATGAATTACAATAAATCACTTATTTCAGTATAGCACTGAGTAATCCAAAAGACAAATCTTAGCAACATATGTTATCAGAAGAACACTGTAACTTATTTCTAAATTAAATTAAATTCATCAAGCATTTCACTTAAATATCACTACCGATTAAATTTAAAACAGTTTGACAAGATAATTCCACAAAATATTTCGAGAAATATGCACCTTTTTACTATCTAAAATTTTGGTTAATGACAATAAAATTATATGTACATTTATATACATACATTGCGACTATTGTTACGAGTTTCTTCTTAACAGTGACATTTTCTAATATTGTAATCATATAAGTATTAACCAAAGAAACTACAAGAAAAATACTCTTTCTGTGAACCAAAAAGATTACAAATCTGCAAACATATTTTCTGAAACTCAGAAAAATATTCCAAATAAAAATATGTGATTACTGATTATAGCTGAAAGGGCATGAAACATTTATATTTTTCTCCACACGAGATTTATCAAGAAAATTAAAATATCCCTATGTCATTTAAGCGCAAATAAATCATTTTGACTTTGAAAGTGTTACCGTATGATTCAAAATGTTTCACTTATTTCATACTATATGGCGACTTAAATCACGCTGGTACATATTTATATAGAAAAAAAGAGTTACAAGATTTACAATTTTAGAATATATGTATAGAGGTATACTCGTGATTAAATATACTGGCAAGTATCCAAACAGTGAAAACACTTGGGAGTGAATAAAAATGATGCTTTTTTAATGAGCTTGGTACGCAATAAATATAGTAATAAAAACCAGATACTTTTTAATGTTATTTTTTATTATTTCTTTGCATTATAGAGATACATGCATATGTTACCCAAAAACATATTGGGTCGTACAAACTATCTATTGATATACTTGAATTCTCGATTAAAATGGCCAAAATTTACACTTACGATTGTATGTAGTGGATAATGCGATACTTCTGAGGTTAATGAATAAGAATACGACCGGACATAAAATTCAAATTTTACTTTACAGAATAGAATGATATTGTATAATTCAGAGAATTATTAGATAATTATTTGAGATAATTGAAATAATTATCTTACCTTTTTGAGAAAACAAATAAAGTTAATAACAAATGATATGCAACCTCCTATTGAATGAGAAATTTATTTCCAAATAATTGAGTAAAACGAACAAAATATCAAGGATTCATTTTCAATTAACAGAACAGTGACATCAATATTGTTATTAAAATCTCAAATCTTATATCTTATAAACACACACACACACACACACACATACACACACACACACACACACACACACACACATATATATATATATATATATATATATTATATATATATATATATATATATATATATATATATATATATATATATATATATATATATATATATATATATATATATATTATATATATATATATATATATGTATATATATGTATATTTGTATATATATATATATATATATGTATATATATATATATATATATATTTAAATATATATATTTATATATATAGAGAGATATATATATATATAGATATATATATATATATATATACATATATATATATATATATATATACATATATACATATATATACATATATATATACATACATACATATATATAAATGAATATTCTCTGATAAAAATATTATTTACACTTAATGATTTGTTGTTGAGTAATAAAGTTTTAATCCTAAGATTGTTATATGTTAGAGTTTGTAATATAAAATATTAAAATAAATTTATTGTTATGATGATTCATGTAATATGTAATAGAAGAAATTTCAGATAAACGTTAATGATAAATAAATTTCATAACGCAAGTTTCATCTCAGAATAAACAAGTAGTTTACAAACTAAACTAAATGGAATTCTATTTCAGATTAATCTATGAAATCTTGTAATTTCTAAATTAAAAATGAATATTTTTTTGTAGAGATTAAATTTTGGGTAAATATTAGGCGTCTCATACGATAAGTATTAATTTTTATAAAATTAAAGACAAGAGCACATAGAAGCGTGTAATTTATTTGTAAATTGTGTAAGTAACTATTTATTTGTATTATTGTATAAGTAACTTTTAAAATTTATATAAAATTTTAGATTAGAATGGGTGAAATATAAATTCTTGAATCTGAAAACAATTATAATCATATAACACGCGCGTGTTTCTATCAAATTTATATCAATAAACAAAACTTATCCTTTATTCTATAATATTATTTTAGGAAAACTTTTCATTTATTAAAGTTATTTATAAAAAATATAAATTCTATGGTAATATATTTAAAAAATATGCAGGAATTTAATTTCAAGAATTTTTAAATTTAGTTACATTGATTTGACAACCTGCTTTGATGATTAATTTAATAAAAAAATTCCTATTGATAAATTGTTTAATTTTCATTAATCATCTTGCATTAAGCAATTTAAACTTTTTGAATACATCTTAGGGGAAATTATTATATATTTTAAAAGCTCATAAATATTTATAATTTTAATTTTAATATAAATCGGTAATAAAATGTTCAAGAAATGTATTTTTGTCAAACACAATATGGTTTACAATGTTTTAATGCAAAATTTATAGTTTTATTATTACCATTTATATAATTAGCAGAGTATTTGCGTGTGTGAAGTCATTTGCATAAATAAAAATAACCAAAGTTTTATCCTTTTCATCTAAAACTTGCTTATTTTGTTTTAGGAAAAAAATTTATTTGCCTTTATTTTTGAAAGACTTAACTAGGATTTCAGTATGTCCAGTTGAATAATATTTAGTTTGTAATAAAATAACAAATTGAACAATCAATAATTGTAAACAAGATAAAGGAAGAAAAAATATTCAAAATGAAAACTTGTATGTAAGTATGTTATTAGGTAACATAACAATCATGTTTTTTTTTGCTAAAATTAAACCACAGCCTGTTTAAATTTACACAGTGTAATTTAACTAAAATCTTAATTGAATTTTAAAATGTATTAATTATTGTATACTTATAAAGATAAAACAAATATAGATTCTTTTTTTATATTTTACATTAAAAATATATTAATTTATTGAATTTAATGTACTGAAAAATGTTATATGTATAGAGAATTAAAAACTTAAATTTGAAATTTTGCTTAAAGTAATGAGGAAAATAGTTTTGCATGTTTACACATTTATCTTTGAAACTTACTCTTACTTCTGAGGATTAAATTTTGAATTCAGGAATTTCACCAGAAGTTTCCAATTACTTTTACGTTTCTCAAAGACTATGAGTAACATTTAATTTATAAATTTTCTGCTAACTAATGCAGAACAATGCGCAATTAACTTCACTAGCTAAAAGTAATAAATTTTATTTGGAATAAGTAAAATGCATCAATGAATTTATGTATTGAGAGATATTCTAATTAAGAAGCAATGCAAAATAAATAAGTAATTAGTAATCTCTCAAAGATTCTACTTTTTGAAAATGATGTTATTACTTTCTTATAACTGTTTTAATCATTTATTTTATTCTTATTAGTAATGAATCATTTGGAATAAATTACATAAATTGAATATAAATAAAAGTTTTATTTATCAATTAATTGATTTGTAATTTATTATTAATTTCTTACAATTTTAATATTAATAACGTAGTTGTAATCATACGACACTAAAAGTTAATCATCTACACAAACATAAAAAAAATAATACAAATATTTTCAAAAAAATTGTTATAAGGAATATTATTTACAAATGCCGAACATTAGCGCCTAAGCCATTAGTTCACGGGCTCTCCAATACTTTTCAACAACGCGCTCATACTGAGAAAGAACCACACAATTATTTAAATGTTCAAAAGTCATTGGTTGACCAGAGTCACACAAAACACAGTCCGGGGAATCTACCACTCCAATCCTATAGAGATGGTTCAGCAAACAATCATGTCCAGTTAGACCTCTAAAAAGGGCCATCGCAGTCTTTCGTGGAAAAACGGGAACAGCTCTTTCCTTCCCCAAAATCTTCCATTTTTTATGCGTTGCGCGTTGAACCATATCTTGTTTAATAGTCTTCTTGAGAGTCAGGTTAACAAACAATTTAGTTGAATGAAATGAAAGAGGGTGATTCATGAGTTGATCATCATCATCATTATAAGGAATTATTGTACTATTGAAAAATGGAATTAAGGTAAGATGAGGAATTCACAGTGATATACATTTTTTGAAGTCATCAGTCATAGATTGTTTATTTAAATTTGGTTTTATTATCTGGCATTACACAGCAGGCATTCTAAAACACTGTAGCTGCTTAGTATCAGGTAGCTTTATCTCTCTCCTTTATAGTGAGAGAAATTGAGAAGATGCTAGAAATGAAGAGTGTTCAGAACAAGCTCCAACAATTTGCAAATATTCAAACAAAAATATTTGGTGACTTACGCATGTCTTTTCATATTCTAAATTTTCTATTAGATTTAGTTTTGGTAATTATTATGACCAAAAAACCGTGCTGGTCGTAAGACGCTCTTTCAATAATTTCGATAAATTTGAAATGATATAATAATGAATTGTTTTGTTAAAAGGTAATCTCTGTAGTTGGCTATTGAAAATTTGTATGCATAAGAAATAGTTTATAAGATATTCACTATTAGTAATCTGGCAACTTTTACCTGTATGAGTCTAAGTTAAGCACACCATTGGTCCCATTTCGGTTGGTGTGAAAACTACCCAAACAAGCACACTATCTCTACTTGATTGAAAATCCATATAAAGATAAGGAAGAATCGTAATTACACTAACTTTTAACTTACACTGAACACAAACTCTAACATTGTCATCCACTAAATTGATTCTTAAGTCAGTAAAATGATTCTGCAGTCAATTAATTGAATTCTGGCGTCAGTCAATTGATTCTTGATTCAGTAAACCAAGCGATAATTTTCATTTTTCTAGCGTTCATTGATGAAGTTCTCATGCTAATCTTTGCCAGTTATTATCGTAATCAGCATTTAAACGCTCGTATCATAATGAATAAGCGACCCAATGAGAAAAGATTGTTTGTTGGAGTTTTGCGGCTTTCCTGCTATAGACCAATGTTAATTCGATTGGTGTTATGTGAGTCTGACTGGCATATCTAAATTAAAGTTTAGAACCATATTTCTCTCAGACATATATATATATATATATACATATATATATATATATATATATATATATATATATATATATATATATATATATATATATATATATATATATATATATATATATATATATATATATATATCCCGTATTAAGTCTTCAATTGAGCTATTGTCTCACCTATTTGATTTGCTTTTTTTGAGTTAACCAATGAGCTCCAGTGTTACTAAAAATATTTTAATGACATAAATCGTTCTTATAGACATAGGGGAATGACATAGATCCACCTTCAAGCGGTGCTCTCTGGTAACGTTTTCTGTGACAAATAGATCGATAATTTTGGCTGGAGCTACTTATTTGTCCACTCTGTAGCTATGGAGAAGTAATGGACAGAGACCATCAGCTCCTTTGTGGTGCTTTTTTGCTGTTCAACTGAAGAAGCAAGATAATAGGAAGAATTATCGCTTATTAGGGGATCAATATGAAAACCAAAAAAATGCTTTCCAGCTTCGTTGATAGCCTTTGATATATTCTTGCCGATCATATTGTTCGTATGCCTAAGTACACAAGTTGAACTTCTTTCAACTTAACCATATTTGTTATTAAAGGAGTAAAGTAAATCATTCCCTCTGAATCAAAAACCATCTACCCAGCCAATTAAGACATAATTTCAAACTATATTATAGTATTATGTTTTGTTTTTACATTGTATAAATGAAAATATATTAATTTAACCCATATTTCTTTAAGATAATTTGTATTTCGGTTGACATTTACATAAATATCACAAAAGTGTATAGTAAAGTTTGATAAGTTACCTGGGAAATTTCCTTTATAATTATTGGATGCAATTGATTATCAAAAATTTTTTTACAAATGCCTTCGGATTGAGATATAGCATTGGAAAAAAACATTTAAAAAATTAATACAGAAATTTCAAATTTAGCACCTTTAAAAGTAAAATGCTTTGAGTAGATATTCTTTTCGGAGCTTTCATTAAAAAATTGCGCGTTTTACAATGATTCGTAAAAATAGATGTGTGGTTTTCCATTTTCCTTTCACTTCGAAAATTAAAAACTTCTCCTTTTTTTGCTAGATTTTGGTCATGTAATAAATAAAATAATCTAAAATTTGCCAAGTAATCAATCATGTAAAGAAATTGAATTGCAATTAAAATGCTCCTATTTTATTTTCTGTGAAAAGTAATTTAAAATTAGATGTAAATTTTTCGTTCGATAAAGAATTTACATGCATATATCTATATATGAACACGCAGACACTCATTATATATATATACATATATATATATTAAAACACTTGTATTAATTAACATTTTTTTCTTCAATACAAAGCTGAAAAATACTTATAATTTAATATAGTGAAAAATAATTTAAAACATACATCTATATAATTTTAGATGTAAAATACGTTGGTCAATACAAATATACTTCTAAACTA